>RCWM02000345.1:325000-735000 GCA_003667255.2 Euschistus heros | reverse complement strand
AAAAAACTGTACAATAAAACAAAATTTATCACAAGCCAAAAGGCATTTCACAATAAAAAAAACAAAAACAAAAAACAACAACATAAAAACTTACAATAAATAAATTAGTAATTATATTTTTCGAGTAAGCTATAGTTTTGGTACAGAACTTTAAACCTATATACTGATTGACACACTAAAATAAACTATATATATATATATATATATATATATATATATATATATATATATATATATATATATATATATATATATATATATATATATATATATATTTATATAATCCCGAAAGTGAATTTATACAACTCTCTTTGTCCTTTTTTTCTTGCAGTGAGCGGAATTTTTTTCGTTATTTTATAAAATTTAATTGCAGTGCTAACCCTCCTCCCCTACCCACTGGGTCGTGAGCGACCCAGTGCTGTTTTGTCGACACCTGCACTCTCCTGAGTGAGGAGGTAAGGTGGGAGGGGCCCAAATACCCTCCCAGCATATCTTCCAGGGGCCGTCCTAGCGATAAGGTATGTAATCTGTTGCCTTATCTAACCATATTCTGATTTTATCTGGAAAACTCTATGTGTGGGTCGCGTATGACCCAGGGGTAGCTTATGTGTCATGAATATTATTAACTGTTTTCGTATGTCTGGTCTAATTATTTTGCTTAGCTTTGCAGCGAACGTCGCTTGTTTATAACGGAAAATGAAATTCGGGCGGAATTTTTCCATCAGATGGAGGAGGAAGAAGATGGTTTAGCAGTAAGCAGTGAATCTGACGACGAATTTATCCCGTTATTTATACGAATTTATCATGAACGATGACGATGTAGCCGACGATAATAAATATATTTCCGACCAGGGAGATATATATTCATTTTATACTTCTTCACTCAAGAGAGAGCTTTCTCCATCTATGGTCGATCCAAGAGGCCAAGCTGTTGGATCATCAAAATATTTTTATGATGACACAAAAACCATCTTGTGTTTCACCCACCCCCCTCCAAAAGAAATAAATGTGTTGTACTTCTATCGGCGATGCACCTATTAGATGCTGTAGATGAAGCCAGCCACAAACCAAAAATCATAGAATTTTATAACTCCACGTTGACAATAAGCCATTTTCTTCAAAAAGACATTGTTGAGCCAGAGCCCAAAAAAAAATCTTCTACCTCAAAACGTGCTAGGTGCAGTGCCTGTCCTTGGAGGAAGGATCGCAAAAGTAATTCGAATCGTCAGCTTTGCCAACAATCCATTTGTGGTGAGCACAAAATGGGATTGCCCATCTTGTTTGGAAAAAGCGCGAATAAATAATTTAGAAACAAGATTGGAATAGAAGAAAACCTATATTGTACCATATTATAATAATACATAATGTACATAGTTTATTGGAACTTTGTAATATACTATAATTTATTTGTAAAGTAATATTTATCTGTTCGTGATTTTTTTTATATAACTTGTTACTTCAACTTGCTACTTTTTTTTTACTACCATTGTTCGCCTATTCATAAATAAATATTATGTTTCTATAATTATAAGTCTTGTACTTTTTATTTTAAACCCTAAATGATTGATTTTTAAATGGCAAGGTGAATTTCAAAGCCATGGGTTGTATACGACCCAGGAGTAGCAATTGTGTCATAGGATAAATAGGTAGGGGAGGAGGGTTAATAATCATTTTATTGGATTTACGCGACAAGTCCGTGATTCTTTAAATTATTTTTAAAGTCCTTTTTTTTTTAAAAGAGGCTGCCTCACTCAAGTGCAATGGATGGCTGAGACTCATTCATCCAATATGCACAATTATATAAAATAAAGTAAAAGTAATAAATTATGAAAATTGAAATAAACAGCCTTCAAAGATACAAGAATTATTTTGACCATAGTATTTTATAAAAAAAATATTATAATTGGAATATATAATTGGGGTTTGGGATTATTTAAAACACATTAGGGCATCAATTTATTTATGGATATATATTACAATATTAATAAAGATGAATAAATTCCCAGGTATTTATTTTTTAATTTTTCACAATAAATGTTTCTAGTGTGTGTTAAAATGGCGGAACATCCCGACCATTTTCTTCTCTATTTACGGTCTACCAATATATATCATTATTATTATTATTATTATTATTTTTCTTTAAATTTTTAACTTTTTACAGATTTTTATTTTTACAGATCCCCGATGTTTAAAAGGTGCCTCAGTCCAAATAGATGAGGACATTTTCGTAAAATGATAAGAGTTGAATTTCGTAAGAATTTCGTTTTTAATGAAGAAAGTGTTTCCAGTTTTTATAAGATTTTCATAAATTTCAACTGACAATCAAACAAATTTAAAATCGGCTGTTAATATTTAAAAAAAAAAAAAAAAAAAAAAAAAAGGAGGTTTACATTATAGGTGGCTTTATCATTTCTAACGAGAAGATATTTAGAAAAAAAAAATTGACGAATAAGTAAGAAAATAAGAAGAATTTATATATTATTTAAATATATCTATAACTGGAATTCCAAAAATAAAATAAATTAATCCAAGTACACATATGATTTCTTATCTATCCAGCCATAGCCTCAATTGAGGCCAGGAGACTTGAAATGAGCAACGCTCCAGCCAGTGGTCGCATTAAAAAGCGAGTGTCTTCTAACTGGACAGAACTGGCTACTTCAAAAGCGGCTTCAATATAACTTTAACAGGCAGGCAATTAAAAAGGTGACAATTACTGGAGGAAGGAACGCAGCTGGGCTTTTATTTTCGGGGGGGGGGGGGGGGGGAAGGAAATGCGTGACATTACCCCAGGAGGAGTGGACACATCACTTTTAACAGTACTAAAATAACAATAAAATTTACATAGCGTTCTAAAGGAGAAGTGTATCCGTACAGAAAAATTTAACTGTATCTTAGATTCTGCAATCAATTCTCCATTGATTCATTCATAATAATCCACGATTCAATTTTTCATGATAGCATTCAATTAAATGCATGGAATAATGGATTGGAATAATCAACAACTCATTGCTAGCACTCAAATATAAGTTCTATAATAGAAGGTCCAGAGGCCATATTCTTTTCAGAGGTCCTAAAATGCCCGGAAATCCTGCAGAAAACGCTTATTATGACAGTGTGGTTACATGGTTTTTTTTTGCGCCAAACTAACAACATACGGAATTTTAAAATTTTGCTGCTAAAATATTATTAATTTTTTCTAATATTTTTGTTCTTGTGTCTATTGTTTTTGTTTTCGTAAAACGTGGAGCAAGTTCTGACTGGTTATGGGATTTACATAAAATGACACAGTTGGAGAGGAATGAAGATTTTGGTATTTTAGGATATAATAATAATAGGTAATAAGAAACAATATTCCTTAAAACAAAATTTAAATGTTTCAGTTATTAAAACTAACTTACTGACATTATTTACGTTTACAATTGCAATTTAATAATTTATATTAAATGAGACATATCGCAATAATTTACGTTAGGCACAGTTCTACAGCAACTTATTTTTCAATTCGATATATTATTATTAAAACATTTTTAATTTTAATTTTTACTTCTTTTAAAAGGAATATTTAACTAACAGTAGTCCAGAAGTGTTCCTATGTATTGATCGAGGCAACATAAAATCTGTTATTCCCTGAATAACTGAGTGGATAGAAACTCAATCAACGTTTCGGCTTGTTTGTCATTAAAATACAAATTATAACAGGCTGACGTCAATGGAAATCAATTAACAACCAATCTAAAATTATTATTCAATTGCAGGAGCTATAGAGATAAATATAATAACACTTAAATAAAAAAAAACAAAAAAACAATTATTTCATACTTCTTTAACAATACCTGGAAATAATTGGCTTATTATTTATTGAAGGTATTTGGGGGATCATAGAATTTCAATTTTATTAACAACAGAATAGTGAGTTTCTCTTTTCAAGGAATTCATAACAAAAAAAAATATTGTATACTAAAAAAGGTAGCAAACTCAATTAGTAAAACATATGCCACTTCAATCTATATATAATAATATATAAGAGATACATATTTAATATAAAGAATGAATCAGAAGGTGTATAATTAAGGAGGCGGAGAGAACGCTGGCACGAACGCCCACCGCGTTGAGTCAAACCGCTCGAAATAGTCAGCCCCCACTCCGCCCCTCCCCGTCGACTTTCAACCCCGGAAACTGGTCTCACTCAGCCGGTATTTACAACTTCATTACGTGATTGTTTATAGCTCTAATAATACTAATTGATCCGCGATTCGCAACTCCTTTGTCTTCAAATCATAAAAACAAGGTTGTCCCAAAAATAAAAAAATATCAAGGAACTACAAATTCAAGAATTGAAATGAAAAAAAAAATCATTGATAAGAAATGGCTATTAATTTGAATAATGTTAATAAATATTAAGCGATAAATTATAAAAAATAGGAACAAATTATGATGTTTTATAGATGGATTAAAAATATAGCAAGTTTTAAGAAAATAACAAAATTGTCAAATACTTAGAATTTATTTAAAATAATTAAAAGGAAGAGTTTAAATATTGGTTGCAACAATTTTTAACAACAGTACATTCCATTATTAAAAAAAAACAAGTGAAAAAAAAAAAGACTAAAATGACAAGAAATTGCTCCTCGTTACAGACTACTTCAACATTTACTAGACAGACGTTCAAAGCTCCCTATTAATTACAAAAGACACATATACGTGACTATGATTAGACCTATTTGGGCGTACGGATTTGAGCTTTGGGGCTCCACAAAACTATCAAATTCATCTCGCATCCAATCTTTACAATCCACAATCCTTTGAAAAATCCTCAATGCTCCTTACTTTGTCACCAATAAAATTATCCATCCCAATGTTGATATCATGCTTATTTAGCCCATACCTATCCTTTCATTGTAAGCTCCGTAACCACTGAAATCTTATCAGGTTTCTCAACTTGCTTCCCACTCCGTTCCCGAAAATCCTTCGAGGCGTCTGAAAAGAAGATAGCCTAGAGACCTTCTAGTGTAGAATTTTTATTGAATCGCTACTGATGAGTAGTTCTTTTCATGTTTTGACATGTTATTGTAATCGTTATCAACACATATACTTGATGTATATATTTTATACAGTTGTAAATTCAATAAATGAATATATATAATAATAAAAAAAAATCATCAGGGCTAGAAGAAAAACAAATTAAAAAGGAAGTGAGTATTAAAAAGGATAAGAAAAGAATAACGGTATGAAAATAAAGAATAGGAAGTTTAGAAAAAAATAAATACATAAAATAAATTAAAAATAATTTTAATTCAAAATAAAATTAAAATAAATAAATTGAATATTTTGTTTTTATAAATATATTTTATAATTTGATTATTATTCATTAATAATTAAATTTAATTAATCATACTAATCAAATATATGAACTTATTTAATTTAATTAATTCATCATACTAATCAAATATGTGAACTTTCGAACCCATACAATAATGCAGATTTAAGTATAACACATTTTTAAATGTGTCAGTATTCTTTTTTTGTCTAAATTGTTTAATTTTTATTATGTGTCATGTCGCGATAGTGTTTGTCATATTGAATTATTCTAAGGTTCTCAACTGAAGATGGCAAATTTGTTTCCTCGAAACATATATCAAGTGTAATAAATGAATACAGGAATACTATGCCGGACTTAGAAGATAAATTGCTATTAAAATTTTATTTTGATAACAATACTCGCTTATATAAATAGATAAATTTTTTTTTTTTTTTTAAATATTTTTGCGTCACAAAATCATCTGAGACCATCCTCAATATCTTTAACGTTGGGAAAAGAACGAATGCAATTATGAGATCATTTTTTTTTATTTTAGGCGTTATCTTAACTAATGCAGTTGTTTTTATGGCTATAACGATAGGTTACGAGTATAAAAACAAAAATTTATATAATCTTACACCTCACCATTACGTCAGACAAAAACTGACATTTCAGATTTTAGTTCGAATTCATCTTATTCATCACGAGTTCAGGATATACGAAGTTATAGTTGTTTATGTTTTTTTTTTTATCAATAACTATTTTATAATTTTTGAAATGTTTAAATAAAATATATGTTACTTAATAAAGGGCTACTTATTTAAGGCTATGACTATTAAATATACAGTAATACGTTGTAATAAAGAATTACTAAAATATACATTATATAACAAATTATATTGTTTATAATTAAATCATTAGGGCAATAACAGTATAAACCGTTTTATTTTATCAAATATGGATAAAAAAAACATAAAAATAAATAAGCATTAACTAAAAAAAAAGTAATAAAATAAAATACGGAAAACTTTAATGGGAGCAGAGGAAAATGGAAGAAGGAAACCGCAGTATTTGTTGACCAAGATATACGTAGTGAATTCGTTGCATCACAGTTTTGCTGTACCTTTTTCCGTAAATAGATACAGGTAAATAAATTACTTAACAGCTTTTTATGGTATAGATTACCATAAGGCATTAGGATACTTAAATGCAAACTTAAAAAAACTGGTGTATTTTTTTTAAAAGTGTAACTGAAAATGTACAATAATACATTATTAATATTAATAAATAAGTCTTATCAATAATTTAAAAAAAAGAAAAATAACGATATTTAATAATAAATTTGATTTCACTCATTACAAAAATAATATTTATT
This sequence comes from Euschistus heros, assembly GCA_003667255.2. NCBI lineage: Eukaryota > Metazoa > Arthropoda > Insecta > Hemiptera > Pentatomidae > Euschistus > Euschistus heros. Next base: position 728,323 of record RCWM02000345.1, on the reverse strand, counting down.
GATCTATAATACCTCATAATTTAATATAAGCTTTTATTTAGCGAATCTAGAACAAGGCACAAAAAATATTATTGAAGGAAATAATGTTTAATAGTAATTTTAAAAACACGTACAAGGATATAATAAATGTCAAATCAGATAAAAAGTTATCTGAAGGCAAGAGATTGTTATAACTTGTTACGCGTTTCGGAAGCGTTGATCGGAAGTGGTAGTTGAGAGCGTTTGGAGGAAGGGGCGGACTAAATGTATATCAGTTGGAACTCTACCAGAATAGAACCCAGCCATCTTAAATAATCATCTTTTGTCTCTGCCTTCTCCAGCCACCCTCCATTTTCTTTCCATCGGGCAGGCTCTTCGGAAATAATATTACTCAGTAAATCCAAGATATCCCGAAAGGGTTAAGTGCACTGAAAACGATCCCAAAATATTTCTCCCAAGAATTTAATGATTCTGTTCAATTTAATTTTTTAAAAACAAACCACAATTTTTTTTTTTAGTATTAATACTTAGATCCAACATAGAAGATAGTTTGATGAACATTCATGATTTATTTAATTATGTAAATAAATGAATAATAAAACCAAACAAAAGAAACTTAAATTGAACCTTAAAGGAAAGGGTTTCTTCTGTTTGCGCAGCATAGTGACCTCTTGGCAGGTCATGAATAAACAAATTATACAGGTTTCATACTGTCAGGTTTCATAATCAGCTGATTTTGTTATAGCCATTAAGACCAGTAAAAAATAATAATAAGAGGGAAAAAAGAGAAATCTAAAATAAATAAAAACATAAATAAACAGCTAACTAAACATTTTAATATTATATTAGACTAAATCCGAAATTAGGCGCAGAAACGATTTATACAAAGTTTTAAATTAAATGTTATTTTATCGATCTAATATAATTTAATTTCAGAACATTTCATGAACGAAAAAGTAATTGTTTTGATAAAATTGTGAAATTCATGTAAAGAGAGGTGAAACATTTAAAAACAACGAAGTAGCAACTTGATAAAAAAGTTTTGCCGACCCCAAAAATCAAAATTGGAGAACTAAGCTGTGTAGGATAAACCCAATGAAAGCTAATTACGACACAGCAGATGAGTTAGGCCATGTCCCTTGGACACTTTACATTCACTTGGCATAATGAATATTCTTCAACACGCAGGCCAAACCACCTGAAGTAATATATGATATCCCCGTTGCGACCTAGATCGGACGGAAAGAACAGACAGCCAGGCTGTTAGGTAAGGAGGTCGGAGGAAGTCTTATAAACTGTTACGTGCATCAGTCCCCTATAAACTGTTACGTGGATCAAGTTGCTTCAACATTTACGTCACTATCTCCTGATAGCAATACACAAAGCTAACCTATAACGACTGACAACTCATGACCTTTCCACAGTACACTTCCAATAGATAACTGTGTGTGACACCGCACGCGCTTATGGATACGTCTGTATGCGTTCGATAATGGCTGACACGTTTTTGGAAAACTCGTGTAGCGTTGGGTAAACCCATAGCATGGTATCTTGTTGGTTCTGAAATGAAAAAAAGTGTTTCAGGGCATAAACAAAAAAACTCGTGAATATAACAATGATGAGAGCACGTGCATCGACATTAAAAAAAAAAAAAAAAAAAAAAAAAAAAAAAAAAAAAAAAAAAAAAAAAAAAAAAAAAAAAAAAAAAAAAAAAAAAAAAAAAAAGAAATTGAAAAGAGAAATTTTAAGGGAATATGAACTGGAAATGTGTACTGATTTTTTTTCGAAACCCTGTCAAGAAAGACATCAATAAGAAAATATATGTTATCAAATTTCTATCAATGTAAACAAATCTGCAGAATTACTTAGGTCGTACTATTGCAATACCCAACTGTTACTATTTTGATATTAATTTCCTGATTTGGGAAATAATATTCACCAATTTCGTTATCATGTAAAAATACCTATTTGCCATGATTTTGGCAAGATGGCTTTTTAAATATGTATGACCAACGAAGTTCCAAACAACTTGTAACGGTTCCACTTCAAGTTTATTGACGACATCCCTAATTCTTGTGAGGCAGGAAATTGTACCCTTTGAAGCTCAAATAGCATTATTGAAATAAACATATCTCCTGATGCAATTCTAGATATTTTAGAATGCACGATTCGGTTGGTTATATTATTATAATAATGGAGGATTCTAGAACTGTCTTCAGTCTTTCAGTAATAACAAAGCAGTGTAGTTTCGCCAGTTTAGATATCGTGAAGTCCGGAGAATACAAAACATACCAACCCTCACTAAAGGCACATCTACATTTAAACTTGTCTGATCCGAGTTCATAAGAACACAAATCTCTCGTTAAGTTTCTTAGGGAAGGAAAGTATTCTGGAAAGGATGGGAAGTTTAAATGTTTGTTCTATGTATTGGAAATAAGACAGCGGTTTTCGGTAAATACACAGCTTTAGGAATGGTTATGGTTAAAAATGATCACACGGTTTTCGGTATTAAATGTTTTGCAAATTTATTACTTATGATTTTTTTTTTTCTGAATGCTGTTTTAATGTTGAATTGGTTACTCTAATTTACATTGTTTATTGCAACCACATATTAATTTTTTTTTGGTGTTATTTACAAATACAAACGTTGGGGATTAATTAAAACCCTTTGACAATGAATCATATTTCAAATAACACAAATGCCGATTTGATTTTCCTTATTTCAACAGGCAAATCCTTTTTGACTTGTTTTTTTTTGTGACTATAACATTCAAACGCACTTTGCATTTTACACTTACATATTATATAATACATAAATGTAGATGACGTTACGTTCGTCCCTTATGTCATAGGTTAAAACCAAATACCTGTTGGAACAGGTTTACACCCGAGCTTATGAATAATCTTAGTTACTTACTGGAAATTTTATGATCTGTGTGAATTAGCTTTCATTACACCTTATAGGTTAATTATTCGAATAGTATAATTAACTTCCAAGAAAAATATTTATGTCTATTCTTTCTTTTGTTCATCAGCTCAGCTTTTAATTAAATGAGCTCTTAGAAGAATAAGCCAACATAGTAATAATCCGTGTATTATTTTAAATACCAACTAAAACTAATATGCATTATAAGCAAGAAAAACAGTAATTACAGTAAGGCGTTACTCAACGGATGAGGTGCATGTAATATCCACAGCTATAACATCTGTGTGTGTTAAGAGGTTATGTATGAGCGTAATTCCGCATAGCTGGGATACTCCTGATTTCCTATTTCGGGGATCACCTGGCGGCAATCCCTAGGGATCCCTCGCGATAAACTATCACGTGGCCAATATCCAGTCTTAAGCGGCTACCGGCCAGAAATAATTTCCTCTTCCTTTGACGTTTTCCTAGGAGGAGGCGAGGTCATCCCCACCTCCCGGCCAGGCTTCCGGGACTGAAGGCCGCCAGGCAGGCAGACATTCTTCCAAGACGAATTTGGGAAGATTTATCGTATTTCCGTTAATGAGGTTGACATCTTTAATGTAGGATGTATAAAATATTCTATAATTTTTTAACGGCATAAAAAAAAAAAAAAAAAAAAAAAAAAAGTGATACATAGTTAAACGAAATAAACTCCCTATGTTTATGTAACATTAATTTAAGCTATCAACATTCATATTAGGCTAATTATTAGAGATGGGCCGACAATGACTACTGCTTACATAGTATTTCGGATAACATCGACAATGTTCATGGCGCTTTGTTTGTAGTTTTGTATCTTTCTATACATGTAGCTATAGGTAATTGTTTATCTCATATTTTTTATTCTGTTTTTTACATACGGGCTGGTGTGTAACGGAATGTTTTTAAGTAGAAAATATAAGCAAAAGTTAGAAATTTACTTTACTTAGCTTCTAGAGTTAATAGTAAAATTTGGAGTTCCATCATGCTGAAGAAAGAATATATATAAATAAGTCAAATATCTTCCAGCTAATTGTAAATATACACGTTTATAAATTGGTAAAATAGCAGTTTCCTTTACGTGTTCTAACCTTTATATTACTTTTCAACTAAGAATTAATATTTTTAAATTACGATACAAAACCAAAACTGTGATTAAAAATTCAAAACGATTATCCTCAAAAACCAAATTGTTTCAACTACTACAAATAAAAAACAAAATTGTTAATGATAAATAATCGTAATAATGTTTGTGATTCTTGGATTTTTTCTATACAAGAATGAAGATAATTTTTCGTTTCATCTAATGAAACGTTATACTAGCGTCAATGGTTTTCGTGCCCTAATATACAATTAAAACTACATTAAGAGAAATATTAATGGATCTTCCCATTCACAATGTTCATCAACATTAGCAATGCTTTAAGTTATAAATGAAACCCAAAACCTTTAAAATATTTATCGTAAATAAGAACTGAAAATGAATTAATTTTTGTCTGAATGTCAGATTTGTAATAGACTAATATATATATATATATATATATATATATATATATATATATATATATATATATATATATATATATATATATATAAAATATACAAATTATTGTAGATAATTGCTTGTCGATGTTTATAGATTGGTTTTTTGTATTAGCATTATATTTTTAAAGCGAGTTAACGGTATCGAGAATCGAAAAATTTTAGTAGCGACACACCACTGAAAGGAACCCCGGAAGGTATTTATAAAGAGAAAAAAATATTAGGGAGCATGAAAATAACGGTATTTGTTGGAGAAAACTGAATAGCTCCAGAAATCTTCTAGCAGCATTCACAACTCGTTTCTGGAATACTTTAATTACTAGTCAATAATCAGCAACAAAATTAGTTGAATCGCCTACAACAGGTTCTCCAAAACATATCGGAAGGTTATATTTCAAGTCTGTGAAAGAAACTATTGAATAAACTATCATTAAAATTCACTATGAGCCTTTAAAAACAGCCCAAATCTTTTTTAAAACTTGTAAATGGTATTGAATAGAAAAGTAAGTTTGATCATTTTCTTTGAGGTTTTCACATGTAATTTCTTTATCACTATATTCGGCCATAGACGTTTTTTATTGTAGTAATAAAACTTGATTATTATCACATAATTGTTTTTAATAGTTCGAGAATCAATTTACAAAGGTATTTCAATTATTTATTATTTTAACAGATGATATTAAAAAAGAAGTTCTTTTTATAAATAGTAATCAATTCTTAAACATTTTCTAGTATGGTTGCACTTGTCAAACAAAAATGCTAAGGAGACTAGGGAAAGACGCATAAGGGGTTTAACCAACGAACACGGAGACATGTCATCTTTTTTTTACAATTAAAATTGAAGGTAAAACAATTTTATAAAATAGCACAATTAATGTGCTAGTTGACCGAACACACATTACTTCCACCATTTTGCAACAATGAAATTTTTTTACTTTCCCATTTTGTGGGATTGAGCGACACAGCGGTATTTTGTTAAATGGCACATTGCTGACACCAGCCGTCCCTGCGTCTTCTGGGTCACTGTTCATCCGCCGCATTTCATTGCAGATTTAATTTTTAAATGTCCTTATCAATGAGATCTTGGGCTGTTATATAGCTTGCAGAATTTTTTTTTTTAGTTTTCCCTTATTAATTCTTAATCCCATATATACAAAAACCATATTCATGCGTGTGGTACAAATTCGTGAAGCTGTCGATCTTTTTTTTTTTCTTTTTCAATACATTCTTAATAACTGTTCTTAAAGTAAAAAGCCTCTAAAAACAAATTAACTGCAAATAGGCTTTCCTTATCATCTGAATGGATAAGGAAATGAATCCAGGAAAATGGAATACTTGGATAGAAGTGACCTAAACCTACTAACAACTAGGTGAACCCTGGAAAGAGAGATGTTTTTAATCTATGATTACTGGAGTACAATGCCATTTATCGCCTTCATTTGTTTTTAACTTCCATAGGACATGCTGTAGGAATAAACATTTGATAAAGCAGACGAGAAATGTAAAAAAAAAAAGACAAAAATGTCGACAACGGATTAGGCACGAAGTTTAAAGTATGGATTAGGGAAGGGCAAGTCATAATTTAAGTTTATGATTCCTGTCATTATTTAAAACAAGCAGTTTTTTATTTATGTTTTTTGAATACTACTTATAAAAAAAATCTGGCAACTCCATCTCTCAAAGAACTTATAAGGGTTGTTTTGAAAGATCATCCTTCACCAGCCAAATTAAAAAAAACCATGGCTCAAGTTTAGTATAGATAGAATTAAATCAAATTCAGTCGATAAAACCCGCACAGTACAAATACCGTGCTAAACAATTTCATAACATAAAAATGATTTAATAACATCATCCAACATGCAGCGTAAAAGGCTTACGCATAACATACGGCACGAATTTTCCTTATTCGCTAACTCAATTAACATTACAGCATAACCTTTGAGAACACTGCGTAATTTTCTTGACTATTGTACTTAGAGAATAGGAGAACTCAAACAAACTCTACTTATTTTGGAGAGCTAAAAAAAATGAACTTGAATATTAAGGTTATCTATCAGTTACAGCGCAATTAAAATACGACAGAGAATACAAGATTGGAATTTGATGCACAGTTCGTACAAGCCTAACCAACAATTATGAAGCTATCGATTTACAGCCTTTTTATGGGTTTTGACATACATATTAAATACATAACATGGTAGATATAAAAGGTATATAATAAAAAAAAAAACCTTTTTTCATTGTGAAATGATAATTTGGCCTAAACGATTAGGATAGATTAAAGGGAGAAGTGGGAGGGTTCCTGCTACCTGCGGGTCTTCCTTTGTAAGCGTGACATCTAAGGGAGGAATGTTTAGGTCCTGGATCTCGGAGGGAAAAAACAAGAAAAGAAAGGAGAAGAGGATTGTTCTCTTGTCAGGGTTATCGAATTTCATCCACGTCCTTACGATGAATTATCTGCGTCTTACAAAGGAGAAGGGGCTGCCTGGAGCCACCGCTACACCCTCCACCACGAGTCAACAAATGATTCCCACGAATAAATCAAGAAGGTGAACCGAAATTTAGGGTCAAATGGTCACTTTCCAGCCCCGAGAAGAAGTTGCTTCAAACGTATGAAAAGGCCTAGGTTCAGGCACACCAACCTCTTCCTATTTAAGTTTTAAAATGTTCGAAAAGAATGAAAACATTTTTTTACGAAACGAAGTCTTTGCAAGATTTGGAGTAATGTTGTGAAGATCAGTTTTACCATTCGTTAGACCTGACTCCTAGAAGGTATTGTCAGTAAAGAAACCAAAAGAAATAAAGACCCCACAAAACCCTTATTTCAGCAGCTACCTCCTGCTATCTTTAATATCATGGAGTATAATTCTTGAATAATTATTCTTTAAAACTATCATCGGTTTTTAGTTATGATCCTTTAACATTCCCTATAAGAAGACAAAAATATTAATTTTTAATTATTTTGTTTCTACGATTTCTTAAAATTTCCGATCAGTAATTTCCATCGACTGATCCTATATTTTCAGTACAGGTAATACCTTAATTTTTATATGACCCGTTAAAGAATCATGAATAACCCCTCCATAACATGATTATTGTGAAATTATTAAAAAATAAAACAACGAAAATATACGAATATGGAGTATCCTCGAGTTAAAAAAAATTAAAGCAAACCATAAATCATTTTTTTTTTTTTAATTTATTCTTTAATTTTGAAAATAAAAATAAATCAAATAATTAATTAAGATGATTCGTTAGTTATTTACTTATTTTACAGCTAAACTAACAGTGGTATTTTATTCTTTAAACACATTTGTGTTTGAATCAACTTATCTCATGATTAAAAGCTAAAATATCAATATGTCAAATGAAAAGTGACCTGTGAAAGAAATTTATTCTTCAAAATTTAATAAGTTCATCCAAAGAAACTTAAGAAAAAGATCTATTTCAGTAATGAAGAAATTGTTTTTCTTTATTTAGATACTTTTGCTTCGATTTTCAATTCGATAACTTTAAGAATTTGAATTTAATTACTTAATACATTTTCATGTAAAATAAGAATATTATGTGAAAATGAAACTTAATTTCATTTCAAATTCAGAGTTTTTTAACGTGAACCACCAGTTTTAGCTGAGGTAGAGAGGAGAGGAAAATGACCAGTTAAGTGCTAAGGGTGCCACGTGTACAAACACCGGTGCCAACAATGGATAGGGAATAAATTTATTTTGTACGAAGCCGGAATTTTTATTTCCAAGGCCTGTCTCAACGCACGGCTTCTGTCATAGATTGCTAAAACATTATTTTTGCTGTAACCGATAGAATTCACCTACTTCTAGTAAGTCTTCATTGTATTCTTCATCTACATTGATCTTAAAAGTATTCCAATGCAAAATTAGTTGAAAGATGAAGTGCGAAATGGCTAGTTGTAAAAAGTCATAAATTAAAAAAATACCAAAACATTGTTGTTCATGAGTAATATAAGTGTGTTTGAGATGGGAACAATAGTTTACAAGGATCAGACACAAATGATTCACCTAAAAAAAGGAGTAGGTAGTTCTTTATCCACTGAAAAGAACTGATCGCAGTGTATAAAGGGTCAACTCCATTCACAAAACTATTTTCCAAGTAGCCCACGAGACACAGATACGTCAAACCACTGACTGTTACAAGCGTTAACTTTTGAAAAAGACCGAAACACAACTGTTCAAAATTGGCATAAAGATGCTTACATAAGGTGGGTGGACACCTGGTCATCTTATGTAATCTTATTCTGAACTAGCATTCTTGTAACGCCAGAGCTAGTTGGATAAAACCGAGGTTTAACAAGAGGGTTGGGAGTAGGCTAGGGTTACGTACTAAAAAACAATTTAAGAGTAGAATGTGCTGGAAGAAATGGAATTTGGAGTAGCCAATTCAAAAATAGTACGAAGCCTGTATTATGGAATTGTAATAAAACATTGAAATCATGATTCGAATACTTTGAATTAATAAAATATTTTGTAATGGATACCGTAAAAGAGATTTCGATGGACAGTCACCGCATCAACACAAAGATGAAAGCGCTAACTTCTTCATTAAGAATGGCTTAATTAAGATATACATATACAATTATACTTATGAAACATATTTGTTTTTTGGATAGATTATAAATTATAGAAACTTTACACTATTTTTAAAATTTAAGGCAAGCTGACGCTCATCTTCCGTTCAAATGAGAATTGGAGTATGATGATTTAATTTATAACATAACCAATCAAAACTAAGTGAGATTCCCAGTGACTTTTTAAAATATATTTACATGTTACATCTTTAGTACAGTTTTAACCTAAATGAAAACATATAACAAATCTACAATAGTAAACAAATCAATGCTTATTAAGGCTAAAACGACGTTTTGGGAAGTCTTATCTGAAATAAGAAGTGTTTTTCAAATAATTATTGGCTGCAGGCAACACTATTTAATAGTTATTTCGTCTGAAAAAAGTCATAACCGTAAAGCAAGATTTTTTTCGGATAAACTGGTTACCGAAGAAATGGTAAGAATCTTATCGGCTATTACGTGTACACCATTCGTCATAACTTTTGGCCAAACTATCAGTCACGAGAATAACGGATCGCTAAAATTACCAAACCAATAAAAAATTACCCAAACAAAATCGATTTATGAGCTGGCTTACGGACTGTTATCTCACAGAAACAAAAGGAACCCAAGAGCCCAGCTGACTTGATAACACAGATAATGGGAATCCATAAAAAGCCTGACCTCGAAACGACGATGCGCCGGCTGGATGTTAGGAAATCATGAGCCGACATGCGGTGAAAGGTTCTGGCTAGCAGCTACAAGGATTTTTCTTAAGCTGTCCCAAGTTCCGGCTTCTGGGGAGTCCGTCCCATTCTTGGAACAGAGGATCATCCGAGTCTAGAATGTGGGGGGCGTAGTATCCAACGGTGGGAGCAGGGCATCAACCGTTTGAATGGAGGATTTTGCCTCTGGTCTTATTGTATACATGATCACTTTGGTAATAAATTATAGTTTAGAGATAAGTGGCTGAGTTGATAATTCAATATCATTGTTTCCATCACAAGAAAAAAAAATGGAGTTCTTAATCAACAATCAATCGAAAAAATAATTCTTTTATTATTTGCTATCCAATTAATATTAAAAAAATAATATAATCAAACATGCAACCTAATTAATATGATGTAAACATAATGATTTGTAAACATAATGATTAACTTATAAACATAATGATTAATTCTTGTAAACATAATGATTAATTCTGACCCTAAACCAGGAATCTCTAATTACCTTGTGATAAGTAAGGCTATTTTTTCAGGTAGCACTTCCTAACTACATTATAGCCCAGGTGTATTAGGATAGAGAAGTAGGAACCTCTTGTTTAGTATTTGTCTGTGACTATCAATAAAACTGTACTACTGCGTTAAAACATTGTAAAAATGTTATAGAAAAATAATCTAAAATTTCTAATTTCTTTAAATATATTGGATACAAAAAATAAAAAATGATATTGAAAATCCAGACCGCACGACCTCCGTTTTCTAGAAGGATCTTGCTCTAAATAAAATCATACTAAATTCAAGTTTTATACAACTATAAAAATTATTTGATATCAAAGAATGTTTTTTTTTTTTTTTTTTTTAAATTAATAAACAAAATTTCATAATTTACTTTTTTTTTTTTTTTTCTATTTTTCTTGATTATTAATATACACAATGAAACTATACAGTCTAAGGTTAAAAAAGTTATAGATAAATTTTAAGTAGTAAAATTGTTCGATTTAATGCAAGAATTATTAAATGGAATAGGCCAATATACTTAATTAACATATCAGAGATACGACCTGAAATATCAATGAATTTTTAAAATTTAAAATACATATAATACTAAAAATATTATACATTGTTAGTATATATTCCAATTCAATAAGAATTAAAAATAAATTATACAAACAATTATACAGATAATCACAGACAAATACTAAACAAGAGGTTCCTACTTCTCTATCCTAATAGTCCTGGGCAATAATATCGTTAATGTTAGGAAGTGCCGTGCATAAATTAAAGGAAATTGCTAAAGTAATTGCGTGAAGTTATTCGTCAATCTTAATGGCACAATTATTGCTAATAATTATACTAAGCATAAGATGCTATAGTATTATTAACTAAATTTAACAAATATATACAAATTATATAAAATTAAATTTCATTTATTTATATATAAATGTATTAATATTAGTTATTAATATATGAATAATAGGTGAAACCAAATCTATTTTCAATTAACTTATTTTTTTAATATTTAACTAACAGAAAAGGAAAAAAAAAACTAAAATCTTGGTATTTATGAAAGTTTGATATTGAAGCATTTAGTATTATTTTTTACAAACAAATCATAGACGAATATGTTAATTTTGTTGAGTTTAAGAAAAGGTCCAACATCTTTATTTAACTATCTTTCGTGATAACCCGAAAACCGATTCATAGTCAACATTTTTGTAAGTCAACCTATGAAATCATACGTTATAAAAATATGTGAGTTAATATTTAATAATTATAATAATATTGTTTATTTATTCCAAAACCTGACTCTCTAGAATAATAATAAAATTAATAAACACATGAGAAAAGATGAATAATAAAAGAATCTTCAAATATAATCAATCAGATTAAAAAAAATGTATAAAGTTTTTTAACAATATAGAAACTCTTATTAAACTTAAAAAGAAATATTATTAACGAATATTTCGTAATACATAGAAAAAGTCTTGAGGAATTAAGTCATTTGGAGGTTGTTACATTTTACATGACATTTTATACAAAGATACAGGACCGAACGGATAAAGGACAGAAAGAATTCTAGGGGAGAGGAAAATTCAGAACGATCGATCAAGTCAACGTGCGATGGAACGTTATTTTTTGTTTTGATTCTTCAAAAACGAGCTTATCTTGGTAGTTGTAATATATTGTGTTCAACAATCACTTGAAGTACTCATGATGTTATAAAAGGATCAGTACAATTAGGATTGATGAATTAATTGCCAATTCTATAGGAATTATTTTATTAGAATACTAGTTTCGAATGCTAAACATTTATCTTCAGTTCTGAGGTGTTCTTATTAGATCTCTGAACTGAAGATTTCTTTCGAAACTAGTATTCTAATAAAATAATTCCAATAGAAGAGGCAATTAATTCATCAAGAATGTGTTAAAATATTTTTTCAATTAAATTCTTTTATGGCTGTAGTATAATATGTTTTAATATTTTGAGAATGCTCAGAGAATAAAGACCCTTCCGGGCCAAAGTTCAAATCCGGTTGTTTTAGAAAATTTATTTTCTGTTATTTTAGAAGTGGATCTAGTTATGAAAAGGGAGACAATCCCGTGGTATACCTAGCCTCTACTAAATGGGTACTTAATTCAGGGAAAACCAGGGGTTGAGCGTGATTTCGGCCGAATCGCCTCTTTTCACAACCATAGGACCTTGGAACAGTTCTTAATTAAGTACCTTCATACCTGTTTGTGCTAAGGAAATCCTGCAAACAAATAAATATAGCTACCTATTTATTCTTAAAAACCTTTTAAAAAAATTAATAAAAAATATAGTTTTGAAGAAATCATGTGCTTTGATAAATTAAATTAATAGCTTAATAAATTATAAGTACTTGTTAGAAGACCGAGCTCATATCCTATACAGTCCCAATTTTACAAAACTGTTCCCGTTAAGGAGTTTCAAGAGGCATCGATTTCCTCCTGAGAGGCATGAAGAATCTGATTAATGTAATTTTAATTATCGGCTGTATCGTTGTCTTTAGGTATTGGAAAACCTGATTCAAAGCACTACGGTAACTCTTGAGACCACAGATTCCTAGTTTAAATTGCGGTATCAGAGGTTTCGAGATATTCCCTACTGGAAGTATTTGATCGTCCAGTGGGAAGCTGTGTGGGGGGGGGGGGGCTGGTCACCGACAATTGGTCCCAGTTAAGGATCCGACCGAGAATGAAGAAGTGTCCGAAGCATTTCCTCGTGTGGTGGGGGCAGCGCCGTGTTTCCGCTATCGCTCCAAGGACAGCTCGCCCCGATCACTTCCTTCTCCCTTCTTCACTCCTCCCGCTTGTAATCTCTTGCAACGATAAACGGTTTTCTTCAACATAATTAGTCCCAAGATACAACAAAACATATGAACACAGGGTACAACATCTATGATGGATTTGTTACAAAGATAAAAATGAACGAAAATTTTTTAATGAATAAACGTTTTCATAATTGAAAAATCAGCAAAAAACATTACAAATAACCTTTCATTAAACCTTACTTTTATTTTTCATTTAATTATTTTTTCACTTTGTAAACTCCCCGTTAAATGTATGGCAACACTTTGAAATATTTGAATTTTATAAAAACGTATTTTTTTTTCCATAATAAAGAAAGATTCTGAAGTCTATAATAAACAATTCTAAATTATACATAAACAATTTTTATTAAAATAAATAACAATATTTCTTCCAATAAACAAAAAAGTTAGAAAACCTACTTTTTAAAATTTTCATCTTTTCCGCTTTTTATAAAAAAAGCAATTAGATTTTTATTTTATATTTAATAAAACATTGTTCTCTCTGGCTTGAATGACTGCTTCCACTTTTGTTACAAGTCTTGGCATACTTTTAAATAACGAAACGAATGATAAACATGGACTGAAGAAAATTTGAAAAAAAAAATAATCTATAGTTCCATCGTTTGTTATTAATAAGAAAAAACATTGATGTGTCTAATCCTTAATGTCTCGCGTTTAATAAATAATATTAATATGCATATAAAGCAAGTATAGATTAAGGTAAAAACCAGGAAAATCTCGAGAATCATATTGCATAGTATATAGGAGAAGGAAATAGGAGAGTACATGATACGTGTCCTAAGAGAGACCCATAGACAGAATATGGAGAAAGGCCATTTAAAACTTTATGGAAAGCATTGTTGAATATCCTACCAAGAAAAAACAAAGCAATATTGCATAGTTTGAGGTTCTTTATTAGTTTATTTTGATCACTATAAATATTGTTAACTTCCTTTCATCTATTTCCAATTGTCCATACTGTGTGAATAGATCTATAAAGCCAACTATAATACATATAGCCCTCTTTAACTACTAATAATTACTCAAAATAAAAGTTAACAAAAAGAGTTATAAATAATAATTTTAACAGTGTATCAAAGGCATTGGCTACATCGATTTTTCTATCATCACATTAGGTGCTTCGAAAACTTTTTAACTTGAATTAAATTTAACTGAAGTTAAAGACTTTAGTGATAAAGACCCAGCTCAAGGTTACAGAACATGACGACACAGTGATAAGATGCTGTGAGCGGAATCCCGCGTGGGGCTGCATGCGATGTGTTCCAACAAGACGCTCCTTGTCGGAACAAGTTAGGATTTTCAAACTGAGAAAGATAATTTTGACTTCATCGTATATAGATGTGGTTTGGATATTACTTCGTATTATATAGTACACCAGAGATAACTGTATTTCTTCAATTTAACGAGTTTTCCAAGAGATCACTCAAGTATTACGGACTTCATTGAAATAAAATGCCGACAAAATTTAACATTTATGTAACATAAATAAGGATTATGTTAAGACAGTTGGGACATCACCAAGTAACGGTAAATTTAATTAATTTAAAATCAGCCATATTTTAAACATTTAAATCACACTTACTGAACTTATCACTCTTGTAAATATAAATAAAGATTTAAAAATACTATAACTATATTACTGGCAATATCCCGAAATTTCTGGAAACATTACATGTATTATATAAAATATAATAAATAATCATAATAAAATAAATAAAAAATATTATTTATTAAATCATACTTTTTAAAACTTCAAGTTTGATTTTAATCTTTTTAAATCACCATTTTTTTTTTTTTTTAACAGAATAACTTAACAGTTCATGGGAATGTTTGTTCATTTATATTAAATAGTATTAACTATTATAGTAAATATCTTGAGCCGAAAAAATATGGAAATATCTACAACTATGAAAAAACTCAATTAATCTAATTTCACGTCCTTATCTCGTTAATCAAAGAGGCCGAAAAATTCCGCTTTCGATAGGAGATGCTAATTCGATAATCATATGTCTTAAATTCAATGAAGGAAACAGGATTTTTTTTAAAGCAATTTAAAAACATTATAAAAACAATTAATCAAATAAAGTTTTATTTTGTACTTCAAAATATTTTAAGCTATCTACTAATGACTACTACTTCTATCCTCTATCATTCAACATATGCATGATATTGTTAAAAAATGACAACAGTAATCAATTTACAAAATTAATATATTTTTTTTTTTAATATAGGTATAATTTTTAGCTACTCCAGATATAGTACAAACTTTTTAGAAAGATCCGATGTAGTTTAAAATTTCTTATAAAATTGTGTCAGCATAATCACGATGCCTAAATTCTTAAGATTAAAAAAAATAAAAATAATTTGGCAGAGTTGGAGGAATATAGTGGACAGTTACTATTCTCGTCGGCTAGAACAGTCTGGCTATTCATTAAGAGGTCATTACGTCCAACCACTAGCTCAATTCCTTGCCGGGCTATTTCGTTCTTCCGGATGTCTTCCAAATTATTTTAATATGTGTGTGTATATATATATTGTCATTTTAAAAAATCCAATTTTTTTTTAACACAAGATCCACTAATTTTTCCTAGAATAATAACGTATAACAAAAACAATTTTTTAAAATGTATAATCCTTAAGAATGATAATTTTTTTTTTTTTTTTTTTGTAATAATAATGATTTGTTTACACATTACAAGATACCCTCTCCTGGCTTTCTATAAAAAAAAAAAAAAAAAAGAAGAGAAATATTAATCACATTTGACCCGCTGCATTACTTTCGAAGAAATAACGTCCATTTTTTCCCCGGTGTGTTAGCTTAAAAAAGATAATTTTGAAATATAAAGGACTTAATCCGTGTCTGAGTCCATATCTAAGAAGATCCACAAAAGAAAAGTTGAAGATGATATGGAATAAATGGTATAAAGTCGAGAAAACTAAACCTGCAAATGAGAAATGTACATTTGTTGAAAGTATCAGCTACGGAAGTTCTAATGTATGTATAAGAATAAAACGCTAAAAACTAGAGATGTTGGATCCATATATTTAAGGACAATAACAACAGAGAAGGAACTAGAAGATTTGAAAGTAGAGTGGATTTGAATGAAGATTGTTCACTTGAAACATAAATTTCCTTGATTCCAATGTTAGGACTGAAGTTCCTCATGCAAGGAATGTTATTTTCTTAATACATTCCTAAACCTACATTAGGCTAAACTCAAAGATTTAATGTGGCTTATTATAATCTTAGAGTTTATTTCAGACATTCAGGAATCCTTTGTAGAAAAAATATTCATGATGGAAGAAGTTTTTATTCTTCAGGGTTACCAACATCACAGTAAATCGTCAACGTTACCAATAGCACTTTACATAGAAGACTTAAACGTATACTTATACGGTTTACAAGTGATTTAATACATCTAATTTATCTTATTATGTCGAAATAGGATGTAGGATTAATACTCTTGAGACAATATTTAAATTAACAGTTAAAAAAAAAAAAAAGTTTAAGCCGAAATTTAATACTATTTTCTTTGGTAACTCAATTTACACATAAAATAATCCCCGTATTAAGACATTGCTAATAAAATGTGTAAATTCGCTTACTGATACCTTATGGAAAATCATTAATCAGAAAATTGAAAATCTTTCAACACAGATGATTTCTATAATTAAAAAAAATATACCCATTTTAAAAATTTTATTCAAATTTAAAATACCCTTTAATTTTCTTTTTTTATTTTTTTTTATTTATCCATTTATTGAAAATTACAACTGTAAATAAAACATACATCCAGTAAATTTGTTAATAATGTACATAATAAAATGGCAATTACTTGTGCAGCAACTCTACCCAATTTGTTCTAATAATTTAAATTTATTTTCTGAGATTTTTATTTTCATATTATAAATTATAACAATTTCTAGATTTCACTGGAAAAATACATTGCTTCTAATCCCAATTTCGGCAATTAAAAGGTATAAATTTAATCAAAATTTCATATATTTACCGAATGATTTATCTTCTATATTATATATATATATATATATATATATATATATATATATGTATATGTGTATATATATATATATATATATATGCGTGTGCGTGCGTATTGTGTGTGTGTGTGTGTGTATATGTGTGTGTGTGTGTGTGTGTGTGTGTGTGTATGTATATATGTGTGTGTGTGTGTGTGTGTGTGTGTGTATTGCTGTATATACTAAATAGAAAATAACCATCGAATATGGTGTATTACAACATTAATCTCTTCAGGGACCAAAAGTTCGACATCCAATATCAGATGATACTGTTGCTATCCGATACTTACTATCCGATATACATCGATATCTACACCCTGCTATCGAGATGGTATCGAAACTATATCCCTTTAATCCACTGAGTGGAAAATTCCTAAGGCTTTAACACGGGTTTCGGTATAATCTATAATTTTCTTTTTACCTATTTTTAATCTAGTCAAATTCATTTTTACAGTCTACTTTTTTAACTAGATTGATCTATACTGTATGATTTATAAAGTAAAAGAAAAAAAGAAATTAAGTTACATGTTCGTGATTTCGTTAAAATAGTGTATATTGATAGGCCATGAAGAAAATGTTCTTTCTAGGTATATATAACAATTCTTGGAATTCAATAAACGAAAAGAGGATTTATTGATAGTAAATTCGATTAGCGCTCTATCAAGAAGATCGCAAGACCATTTTATTTTCAGATCCCTTAGAGGAATACCGTAAATTGATAGAGGAACTAGATTAAGGGCTAAGTGGTTTTGTGTGGGGATTGAATTTACAGAAGGGCAGATCTGCAATGTAATAATCATCACTACGGATGTTGCAATATTTTACGAAACAGTTGTAAAGGAAATTTAATTGTAAATATTATTTTAAATAGTATAAAATAGTAGAGACTTTCTTCCGAGCACTTTATAACAGCGGGTAAATTTTTTATTTCAGGCTGGAAGGTACAGGATTCTTCACTTTTTACATCTGGCACGGAGCCCTAATTTTTTTACCACTGACTACCTCTGCTATCCGGTACACAATCAAACTTAGTTTCCTTACATGTAATAATATAGGTATCTTTAAAAAATATACCTGAATCACCAAAAATAATATTTTACATGAATAAGGTTACATGAAAATTGGTTACAATTGTATACAGAAAAAAATATTTTTTGTATCACTACTCAATAAAATGAATATGGAATCTTACATTCTTGAAATCATTAATTACGATATAAAAAGTCAAGAGAAAAAGATTAATTTAAAAGCTGAAACTTTGACACAATATGAATTATTCAATGCTTTTGAAAATTTGATAAAATAATTTTAATTAATTCTACAATAATAATAATAGCAATAATATTTTTTTTACAAACTTTTTTTTAATTCAATCATAACTAGATTTTTATGCTTCCATTTCAACTTTTTCTTTCTCTATTCCCCAAAACCAGGGTGAGATTTTAACAAAGATATACTATTGGGTAATTTC
The DNA here is from genome assembly GCA_003667255.2 of Euschistus heros. Taxonomy (NCBI): domain Eukaryota; kingdom Metazoa; phylum Arthropoda; class Insecta; order Hemiptera; family Pentatomidae; genus Euschistus; species Euschistus heros. The sequence continues at coordinate 709,695 of RCWM02000345.1, read as the reverse complement.
TTTACAATGTATTGTAATCATAATTCCACACATTTACGAAATGTATATCTTGTATTTAAATTTAGCTTTTAAACTATCTTTTCGTTTAAAAATACTTTTCAAGAATATCCATATGTTATTACATTTCTCAATTAGCTAAAGTAGGACTCACATAAAACATTTCAAAAGTGTTAAACAATGACGAGACAAAAGTGAAACCAGTAGTAATTTTTTTTAAATCTGTAAATATAATAATATTGTAGGCGTTGATGACCTCACTGTATTAGGCCTTAAAACCCAAAGTAACAACAACTTTAAATATACATAAAAATAAATTTTCGTTCCTAAGCGTTTAAAAACTTCTAAAATTGCATTTAATGAATGAATTCACAATTTAAGGAAATCAAATTCATTTTTATGAGAAGTGGCTACTTAAACAAAATACTCGGGTTACTTGGTTATGGCTAATTAATTGTTCATGGTTATACTACAAAACAGTTCACAAAAGATTTACGAAAAGGATAATCGTAAGAGCAGAACAAATGGTCCTAAATATTACTAAATAAGGGTTACTCTAAATTGTAAATAAGAAAACCCGTTTTTAGTTAGTTTTTTTTCTTTTTCTGTACAGGAAGCTTATGACGTAACTTACTACATAAAAACAAGAAGCACATGCATCAATACTGATTCGAACTCGTAAATTAAAATCAGTATGATTCCGCATTGTAATTTACCCTTTAGTGGAACAATGCGGGGCAGAATTCGAAACTATTCATTACGCAATGGACACGAACCCATTCCGATCACAAGAACCACGACGGAGGGGTACGGAGCCAAAAAGTTCATCGAACCCCCCAAACTGTAAATAAAGACCTGGGTATAATGCAATGCATATAAAACTACATGCTAACATATCTGAAAACTGACAATGAGCCAACGGAACATTTACTGCTTACAAATAAGCCCCTGCCTTGTCCACACATGCTTAGCACAAAGCACGCCAGCCACACGAGCCCTGACTGCATGATAAATTAGAACATTGCTACAATAATAATCACCTCACATTGCTGTTGTAAAACATTTTAATGACATTATTCATGACTGTCGTTAATTATCTACTGTCCAATAATAGCATCGCGTGTTTTTTCATTTTAAACACTTAAAAATCTTACAATATGTACTTTATTAAAAAAAAAAAAAAAAAAAAAAAAAAAAAAAAAAAAAAAAAAAAAAATTGATCAGATTTAAATTCATTGATATTATTAAAATAAAATCAATTTCTTCCCGACTAGAAAAGAAAAATAATAGATCAAAGTATGTCCATTTATATTTTACTGTTTCCGATAAGGAAATTATCGGCAAAAATAAAAGGACCCAAAACTCAACAAAATGTAGGCAAAACGTGACTTCTTTCGTTTAAACCAATATAGCTACTAAACGGTAGGTCCTAGCCACAACAAAAAAATATTCTCTATTTAATTTATGATCAGGAAACTCGACAAATATTCGAATCGAGCTACACCAACAGAGCTTGAGTGTGCCAAAATATTACGTATTTTGAATTTGAAAGAACCTTACAAATTTTGAGGGTGAAAAACAAGTTACACAAGAAAACTATAGATCTCAGCCAAAAGATCAAAATTGATTTAAAACAATATTAAAAAAAAAAAAAAAATTATTATTTAGGATAACACAGTATTTGGTCGATTCTGTTTAATTTAAATCGACCCCTTCACGGCGCATACAAGATTTTTTCCACATAAAAGCTATAACTTAATTCAAATTTTACAGAAATTATTTAAGGCCCGTAATCAATTATTGCAAAAAAATATTAATTATTAAAAGATTCATTTACGTTTAAGATGGTGTACTAATATTACTTTATACTGTGTGTGATTTTAGGCTATTTCATTTTTAATAATAATTAGTATTTCATATAATCAATACTAGTCCGTTAAAAAAAAACCCAGTTAAAAATGGATTGTTTAGTTAAATTTTTTTATTAATAAAATATAACTTAATAATATCTATGGATACATCTACAAAGTATTTTAGAAGAATCAATAATATATATTTTTTTAAAAGAACAAATTTTTTGTAGTAATTTCCCTCTGATAAATGAATACATTAACGCGTTTGCTCATCTCTGTGTTCACATTAAAATACTTAACTAGATTTTTTTTTTTTTTTTTAAGTCAGGGGTAGAGCGGAAATTCCTGTCATTCCTACCACCAACCGCCCGACCTGAATATTTTCTTAAACACCATCCCAGGATGAGGGTGTATTTAAACTAAAAACTGCAGAGAAAATTCCGAATTCCAAAGAAACACCTGTTATTCTGAGGATATTTCAGTATATCTCAAACACGTGACGTCATTTTAAAAATTTTGTCTCGTGTTTGAGATATACAGTATCTGGAAGAAACTATTAAAATAATGTTATTTCGTAGGAGTAAATTTTCTCACCCTATGAAAATGTTCGACAACAGGTTAATATATACTTTGTAAAAAGATGATTTAATACAAAAATTAATTAAACAGGGTGTATTTATTGTATTTTAAAGAAATATTAATAATGTTATAAAAATAAACAGTATATATTAAATCATTTATAAAATAATTCTATATTTATTTTTAGTTTTATTTGGAAATTAACTTTGGGTCCACTATTCGTTTCGTAAGATGTCATTACAAACAAAATTGCTTCGAAAAAGGTTTTATAATGTCACTAATAAATTTATCGATACCTTAATATGCCATATACTGCTGATTTGGCCGAACCAGATACTAAGCATTAAAAAAACGTCTTTTTTGATTCCTAGTAATCCTCGTAGAAGTGAGAAAAGAAGTTGGTATCGGGATTTAAATCCTTCTTAATATACAACTTTTTTTTGAAGCGTTTCAAATGGGCAGTTTCTATAAAAGTTATTGTCTCGCTATTAGATTCGTAATTCCTCTAATTTTTGTCAATCTTTTGATAAATTTTAATATCCACACTTAAAAAAAACTTTGTTTTAAAAGCACATGTAATAATAAATTATGGTTTATTGCGGTCAATAGTATAAAATATATTCGAATTTTTAATTAGGATTGATGATTTATTTGCCACTCCTATTGGATTTTTTTTATTTGAAAACTAAATCAGTTCTAAAATCATACAATAATTTCAAAACATCAGCAGTTTACTACATATATTATAAGGGCTTCAGAAAGATATGAGGGACTTACGTTAGACTGTATGTAAAGAGATAAAAGGTTCGTGTAGATAGGTGGGTTGTTCTTTTAAAAACAATTAATAAATATTTTAAGTAGCAAAGTACTGATGTTTTAAAATTTGTGTATGTTTTTAGAGCTCATGATGAATGTTCAACATTCGAAACTAGTTTTAAAATAAAATAATTCCAATAGGAGTGGCATGAATATCATCACGAGTACCTAAAGCGATTCGAATTTATATGCCGTTAATATCTGATTTTAACTTTAAGTTATGCAGAAGAGAATATTTTTAAGTCTGTGCTTGGATAGTGCAGGCCTAAGGATCATGACATGTTTAAGTCAAGTTACTTCCTTGGCCTGTCTACGACTGATGCCCTAACGATCAGAACTGATATAATAGACAATAATTTAAATATTTTTTCTATCGGAAAAAATATATATTAAAGAAAAGTAATTAAAACGATATAAATATTCAGGGATATGTTCCAAAAGAGGGGCCGGTGTAGAAGACGCAGACTGAGATCGTTGCCCCAGGACCACCGTTAACTCGCCGCTGCTCCTCAACTCCACTTATACTTTTCCAGCCCCCTGCCTAAGTTTAACCACATAGCGAAGAAAGTAAACGTCCATTCTCTTCTCTGCATCTCCTCCGACCTACTTGAAATCGAAAGAAAAAACAAAAAAAAAATCAAAGCTTGCAATGATTTTTAAAGGGATATCACAGAATATGTCAGGATTTTTTTTTTTTTGTTTGGCTCTGTATAGACAACCCGAAACAAACAAGATCCAAAAACTTGGCCATGAATATAAATTTTTCTAAAATTGTCTAAAAATAAATAAAAAAAAAGTTAGTGCATTAATTTAATTTCGAAACCATATATTTTATTGTTACTTAAAAATAAAAAACAAAACAATGAAACGTATAGTTTTCTTATGATAAATAACGATTCATAAAGAAATCTGAAAAAAAAAAAAAACTCATGAATCTAAATTCTTTAATTTAATTCAGCATATAAAGAAAGTTAAATCGATACATCTAGTTTGATTAACAAATTCCATGTTTTTGTTTGTTTATTTATTTACTTTTTTGTTATGTTACTGTTTCATTGACAATTATTATAATATTCCACATTGGAGGACTACACAATACCCTTCCTAAAACGATTTCATTACTTTTGATTTTTTTTTTTTAATAAATTAAATGACAGAAATAGAATTTTTCAGCCATTAAGACACGGGAATGTACGGCATTGTGAGGTCATCGAATGCAATAATGAATTTTTATCAACAATTTCTATATCCAATATTCTTGCATAATGGATTTTTTTTTTTTCAAAATGGCTGTACTGTACAATGACGTATTCGTGTCTATGTTCACTGCAAAATACCCGTAATCTTGAATTTCGAGGAAATGAGAAGAAAGAATGTGATAACATTCAAAGAATACGTTTTAAAATAATTAACAATATCTTAGATAAGAGTATTATTAAATACATATACTGAATAATACACCTCAGTTTTAAATATGTTTAAAGTTTTTGTTTGCTATAACCAAAACTTTAAAAGCATGTAAGTTCTCAGGCGATTCTTGGATATTAAATAGACATCAATGGCTTAATTAATATTAAAAAAAAATAAATCAATTTCTGAAATAATATGATCGTGTTTTAATAGGCATTTAAACAACAATTTAACTTATTGTATCTTCAGTCTAATAAAATTATTTAAATGTCAAAAAAACTTGGAAAATCTTACTACTCGAGACGAGTGTTTTTACGAACAAGTAGTGCGAAACAATTAATTTCTTTTTGGGTTGATACACCATGCAACACATATAATTATTAATTAAATAAAGAAAATCTTAATCGGAAAAGTAGTTGATTAAAGCCACGTTACGAACAGGGGGGGGGGGGGGCAAGAATAAACAAAACGCTTCGCTCTATCTTGAAGTCAGTGGTGGCAGTGTTTTTGTTGTAATTATAGCTACCACTCCCAGCAATTACAATTAATGTAAAAAATATATAATAATGATTAATTGATAATTCTTTGTTTGAGTACAAGATGCCAACAATACAATGCCGAGATTTACACCTGTCAGGTAACCGTCCATTATGCAGCTACTTAAGGCACAAAAGGTCTCAAACGCTTTGTTCAAGGGACCCAATTATTTTTAAAGCTGAATACATTTAAACAAACAAGGACATAATTTCATACCCGATAATCTTGAAAAACACTATACTACGTACAGAATTAGATTGAATTGCTCTAACAAGATAATTAACAGATTAGCAGATATGTGACCAAAATTCAAAACAACCGAGAGAATTCAGTGTATTTATCAGACTAGGATGAATCTATGTAAACAAAGAAAACGTAAACCTAATCACCGTGACCAGTAATTGGAAACACGACCCGATAACTGTCCACCCACGATCGTTCAATATTTATCATTATCCAGCGATCCAGTTTAACACGAACATTTACTCTTCTAAAAATTATCTCAGTTTTTATTCCAATCCCAAGCAGATCAATTCAACGCAGTCCACATTAAGCAATGAAAGGTTAATCATAAATATTATTTCATTATTTCAAGACTCATAAAAAAAAAAACAGGACCTGGCAGAGATGACAGACGCAGCAACAGGTGGGGCGGGGGTGCAGTATGATCCCTGATCTTACCGTCCGGCCGACCGGATCCTCCACATTAAGATAAGGCAAGTATGTTCCACTTCCTGCCAGTCAATAAATTTCCACTTGAAACACTGAGAATGTATAATACCCAGAGTAGTGATTTACACAAATGTGGTTGCTACACTGATTCATAAGGAATTGTGTATGTGAATACATCAAGGGTCTGATAGGAGCAGGGCAGCCAGCAGGAGCTAAGATCAGTCTTCCCACTAGACGCCCTGGAACCGACTCCATATTCATATCTTTCCAGACCATCAAAACATACATGCATACATACATATGCTGACTATCACACTATTAACAAAAAATAATATCATTTCACAGTTGCTTTAATCAAATAATTTATGAAATGAATATATTTATTTATTTCAGAGAATTCAAAATAATTTAAAATATTAATTGGAAATCGAAAGAAAATCGACCAACAGGAAGAGGAACACAGAATGACCTGGCCAATGATAAGGTCACATCGCTAGTCACAGGTCACTGATATTGGCAGCCTTCTTGATATACGTCCAAATATATCGAATGATATTTCGATCCGATGCCGCCGCGAGAATTCGTCAATCACTTACGTGCTGTATCCTGGCTGTAGGTGATAGCGAATAGACACTGGGACAGCGTTTTTCGGTCAGTGTCAACAAAAGTGAGAATGTAAACAATGTTGGAACTGACCTGATGTTGTTGATCGGGCGGCTCGGCTGGTTGAGAGATATAATCCACAAGCGGCAGGCAGTCGATACAGAAGACTATCACTGACTAGATGATACACCTGTTATCTGAGCCGGCGTGAACAGCCCAGCGGCGAGGATAGGACTGCCGCCTAGGCCCCCACCACACCAGGAAGTCTGCCCTCCCCTCCACCCCCCACCACCCGCCACCTCCGTCCCGATTTCCGCCTAGGAAGTACCCCGCTTCCCCCTCCCCCTCCACCGCCTCCCGTAAGTGGGCTAGCGTTTACATCTGGAACAACGTCCCTCTTCTGTATTTATTTATCCCACACAATGGCACAACACCCTTCTAAGCAATGAACAAATTATAAGATATACATTTTCCTAATTCCATATGAGCTGTAAAATCAGATTTTTTAAAATTTAGTATTATCCTTTTAAATCATAAGAATTATTAATGATCCTAACGAATTCCAAAGATTCGATTACTCTAATCCCAACAATCCCTGATAAACCGCTTCGTACTATGTTGAGAAATCCCAATAATTAAATTAAATCCAGTTTACTGATATTTACTTAGCCTTTTAATGTTTGCATTTTAGAGGTGATTGAAACAATGCTCTTTTTTTTTTTTAGTTTATATAAATAAATCCATCTTGTGCACTAAAGATCATTCTACAAATTTATCAGATTTAAAGAAATTAGTATATTTAAGCAAACTTATAATGCAATCTTACACTTCGATATCTCTTGAAAGGCATTCGCTTAGTTAGAAAAAATAGTGATGGGTAGATTGCGACATTTTTGGATCAGACTGTATAAATTTGGATAATAACGGCGTTCAAGGGAAAGAGGTATTTATGCAGGCGGAGATTGCTGCTGTTATCGGCATCGAACCTCAGGGTTAGTCAGGCCTTATTTTTGTTTTTATTTAAATATTACAAAACCTTGTTAAGACTCCCACCCTGGTCTATACACATTTATTGTCATGCAATTAGTTGTGTTGAAAAACTATAACATTCATTATCAAATATGATAAAATATTCAGAAATGTTTAGATAATTAATATATAAACAGTTAGAGAAGCACTAACAAGATTTAAAGCAAACTTGTGGTTACGAAATGTGTAAATTATCGAAAATAAAGTAGTTGGATAAGAATCACCTTTGGGATCTCACCGAGGGATATGTATTGAATATCCCAACCAATATATGAAGTAATAGATTGCATATTATTTTTAATAAAAATAAAACTTTAAAAAAATGATATTGAAAGAGGAGTCGATATAATCTATTTTAAAAAGTTTTCATTTCATTTGATCTTTTTATTGATAATTACAACTGTATACAACGTACACATCTAGTTAATGTGTAGGAAAATGAATACAGTAACATGGCAATAAATTTTAAAATGACCACCCATTGATGGCGATTAAAGAAAAGTTCAATAGAGCCTAGTGGATTTGAGTGGTTATAGAGTTGGCTTTGTAAGGTTTGGGCTAAATGAACATGCCTCACAATAAGATCTTTATGGATAGGCTTATTTGTGACAAAGTAAGGAGGAAAACTTAAATAGTTCAAATTGCGGCGTAAATTCTGCAGAAGAAAACTTAAGATATTTTTAGAATCATAAGTCCCAAGAGTGTTCTTCCGGAAAAGTCACAAGGTTTTTTGAATTTGTACAAATAAGTTAAAATAACAGATATAAGGAACTTTTTACCTGTTAGAAAATGTCGAGGCTGATATGATTATGAAATAAGAAAGTAAAATAATCAGGACCAAAATGATGATTAATTTTAGAAATTATAAAACATTTCTTGTTATGGCTCTATAGAATCTCTCTCTCTCTCTCTCTCTCTCTCTCTCTCTCTATATATATATATATATATATATATATATATATATATATATATATATATATATATATTTATATGTGTGTATGTATGTATGTATGTATATATGAGTATATACAGAGCACTAACTCTTTAACAAGCTGGGCTGATTTTAATTTTAATCAAATATGGATTTCTCGTTAAAATCTTTTAGGTAAGGTTTCTATTTAGGGTCTAGCATGATATATATTTTATTAAAAAAATTTTTTTTTTTTTTAGTGTTTATTAATATTTTTTTATAAATGGTTTTGTTATCTTTTAACATAACATATTATTTATATTTTTAATTAAGTACAATTATTATTATTGTCTATTAACCCACTCGTTTTATGTGTTGAAGTGATAAAGGTTAATCCCAAATATTAGTCGACTCTCATTTTTATTATAGATGAGAAAAAAAAAATGTAAGTTACATTTTATTCACTTATTTATTATTATTATTATTACTTACATTTCGAACTTTTACCTACTTATTCGAGTTTTTGACTAATTGTTAATTAAATAGAGTTGGACATTAAGGGGGATCACACATAAAAATCAGATGGAAAATTGGAAAAAACTTTTTTTTTTAAATCGTTGAAAAACAGAAAAGGGCAATAGGTAACAGTGATAAAGGTGTATTCATTCATACCATACATATAATTAATATACTTAATTTATAATAAAAGATAAAAATAAATCAAATAATTATCGTAAAAATAAAACTAATAATTTACTTACGATCATCACGAGACAAAAATTAAAATACAAAAATTATAATATACATTTATAATTTTTGTATTATAAAATAATACAACTCCTTTGTTCTTGACTGCATTCCCCAACTCACAACCTGCATCTTAGATACATCTCAGTCAACAAATAATCCATCATTATAAAAATTAATTTAGTTTTTTCGTTTATTAATACATGACACTAATTATTATTCTTATTCTTATTCTTATTATTACTTTATTTACCTCCTGAATAGAAATTTGCTATTTTTAAAATAGTTTTGTACTCAAGGGGAAATGAGTGGTAGAATGCAAAGGACTTCCAACTCGGTAGAAGGGGGAAAAACAAAAAAAAAACAAAAACGGATGTCATTAAATATTTGTTTTGTTCAATCGCTGATGAAACAATATTATTTTATCATACGTTACCAGTGATTAGAGATGTGGGAAATACCCAATGCATCATGAAAGCTGATAGTGATGCACTTTTGCTTTAAACATTTCACTTAGACTTATAAAAAAAAAAACAGATATAAGAAGAAAACATAGCAGTTTATGAAAATGAAAAGTATTTACAGGGAATCGCAAACAACAATGACAATTGTTTGTAGTTTAAAAATAAAAATAAAACACCCTACTTCAACCTTTGTTTCTTGGATACAAACACACCAGGTAGCGTGTAGCCACTAACACTGACCATGTTCTATATACAAGCTAAGAAGAACCCGATCCCTTGAGGTACAATTGCGGTACCTCGGACCAAAAACTTCACCCTTTACCTGGCTTAGACAGCTACCTCAGTTGTGTATCTTCTCAATAGAGATTATGCTTTCCCAGAAGACAGCCTCTTCAAAGATACACCGTCTTGGAATCCCAAACACACAGCAGCTAAATGGCGTTAGCGCTCAGCATTAGCATCTTGAAAGGTAGGGAGGGAAACCCACATCCGTAGCAATCAAAGAAACTTTAACAAATTTTCAAAAGTTTTCCTATGCCCACTCACTTTTAATATTAATAAATACGTTAAAAAATAATTAGTATCGGCATCGAAGCATTGCTCCACCAAATTGGTCAAACTCGCATCACTCTTGCACATATATTCCAATGATTTACTCGAGTTTCACATCCTTAGCTCTTTTCTATAACCTCTCCTTTATAGCTTCAACTTGAATTTTATTGTTTACTGTTTTATACATTTATATTTTCTTATTTCGTCTTCTCAAATGTAAGAAGACGTAACAAAAGTTAAAAACATCAGCTTCAACTTGGATTTAGTGTTTTATATATTGATGTTTTCGTATCCCCTCTTCCCTAATATGAGGAAGCTCATCAGAAGTTTGAAATTATCTTATTTCAACTTCCTTAACGTGAAAAAGTTTATCGGAAGTTTACATTACTTTCAACATTATTGACTTTTATATTTTATTATTTATTTATCTCATGAGACAAAAATATTCATATACCAGAATGTATATATGAAATATATAATAATATATTTAATAAGGTTCTTGAGGTTCAGTCAATAAAATAACAACTAATTTTGGCGACGTTTCGAGACTATATTCTCATAATCATGCCCTGCAGTGAAAAAAACAGTTTACAATAAAATTAAATAAGTTATACAGGCTATTTAAAAAAATAAATTTAGCTACAATATACATATATATAAAAACATGCGTTGGAATATTTAACTACATATAATTACAAAGTATGGAGGAGTACGAACTACTTACAATGTTACCGATGGATATGTTTTGAAATAACCTGTATAACTCATACAATTTTATTATAACATGTTTTTTCGCTGTAGGGCATGATTTTGAGAGCAACAGAGTCGCCAAAATATGCTGTTGTTTTATTGACTGAACCTCAAGAACCTTATTAAAAATCTAATAGTAAGAGTCAAGAAATATATCCATATAATAATTATATGAATATATAAAATATATGAGAAGAGGTGACAGGAGTTAACATTAGTTTGAACATATATTTAACGTTTGTGTGGAAATGAATGTGAACAAGCTTCCCTATGGAAAAGAAGTGTAGACAAAACAGAAATAAATCGAAAGAATGTAAGAATCAATGAAAAGGTTTCATTAGAGGTACGCATGATGTTATAGAAGGATCAATACAATCAGAATTGATGAATTAATTGCAACTTCTATTGGAAATTATTTCATTTGAAAACTAGTTTCGAATTTTAAACATTAATCATCAGTACTAAAATATACAAAATTAGAACTGATAAAACTTCCAAACTAGTTTTCAAATAAAATAATTTCTAATAGAAGTGGCAATTAATTCATCCATCCTGAATAAAAAGGTGTTTTGGACGGGAGCAGGGGTGAAGTAGTGGTTTGATGTCGTTACAAAATAGTTTACCATTTTTGGTAATCGTTTATTTTGTTTTATTCAGGCTACCGTTATCAGTTACCAATGGAAATACAATTAAAAAAGAAAGAAATATTAACAATTTTACATTAATCACCCATCAGAAACCGATACAAGTAATTGACTGTTGTTCTATTATTTTTCAAAGAAATATTACCTTAAATTTCACTTTATTTTATTTCTTATGCTTTTAATTTTTTTAAAACATATTATTGTTTTTATTTTTATTATTTTACTGATCTATTAAATTCCATAGTAGCACTTACAAAAATAAAAATAAATGTATTTCGAAGACCTATACTCACATTTATTTTATTTGAGAAATTTATTCTATTTATTCATTATAAAGGTTTGATAAAAAAGGGTTTCATAAACATCATAAATAGAAATTTTTTCATAAACTAAAAATATGGATATTTTATTAAAAAATTATCTGTCATTTATAGTGGTTTTATGAAATAAAGAATTCTAATTTTTTTAAACCTGTTTAAAAATTTAAATTTTTATTTTAGATTTTGTTTAATCTTAATTTTTTGATTTTAATATTTTTATTTTATTTTATATTATCTCTTGTATATTTAGACTATTTAATTATTTTTATTGTACATACATACATGTATAGGTGAACTCTTTACCACGCCTATTACTTATTGCCCTACTTGTGTGAGGTAGATTATTATGTTTATTCAAAAAAAAAAGTAATCTAAAAAAAGAAAGAAAAAAATGTAATATGTTAAATGCTAATATATTTGTAACATATTTTATAGCTAATGAGAATTTTCTCTTTTAATTTTTCAAATTTTTTAACTGAAAGAAGGATCCTCGTGTTGTATTAACAATTTTTTATAATGAGTCCATCTTTGGGAAAAATATTTCTGAATTTCATTGTTTCCACCATTTGAAACTCACATTACAAATGGATTAAAAAAGACTGAATTCGCCGATAGCTTCATTTCTAAAAACCTTTCCTTTCAAATCTGAACGGCTTCCATCTTGGATTCGTTGTGTTAGTTCAGAATCTTAAAAATATGATTAGTTTTAAATGAAAATCATGTATATTAGTTAAATTAAACTCCGAAACATTAGTGAATCAAAACTAATTTTTGGTAGACAAAATATTTATTCAAAATCTGTTTTTTCTTTAAACGTCTTTCTCTTAGATAGGGGTTTCAACTCAAAATCATTTATCATTCTTCGGTAAGCAATTATTAAACCGATACTATGTAAGATTACATTTTTCTTCATTGTGATCTTTTAAAAAGCTGTTTATTGAAATTTACAACTGTATACGATATAAAAGAAAATAAATGAAGTAAATGCGATGATAATGCTAAAAATGAAATGAAAATTGCATGGAATCCAACTTCCCATTGGTAGCACTAATAAAATTTATATATTATAACAGTACTATATTAGAAGGTCACGAGGTCATCTTCTTTTCAGACGCCTCGGAGGGTTATCTGTAATAGAATGTGAAGCAAGTTGACACTTGTGGTTTTGAACGGCTTTGGAGTTTACTATGAAAGGACAGATATCTTGTTTAGACAAAATCAACAACATATGTTACATTAAGATCATTGTGGACAAATTTATTTGTGACAAAGTAACGAGCATTGAGGATTTTTCGAAAAATTTTTGATTGTAAGGATTGGATACGAGATGAATTGGATGGTTTAGTGAAGCCCCAAACCTCAACTCCGTATGTCCAAATAGGGCTAATTACTATAATGTAAATAAGTCTCTTAATCGATCAATCTACAGCAGTTACTTGTCGTTTTAGTGATTTTTTAAGTTAAAGAAATATGAGTTATAACCTTTATATTTACTTCGTTATATGTTTAGAGTTTGTTAGATCGTAACTGTTGATAGAAAAACTAATATGGTTGGATGTTCTCCAATAAGATATATAATTAATAATTTCTTAGTCGGTCCCATTTACAAATATATGAACAAAACAAAAAAGACAATAGAAATAAAAACGAAATCACTGACACTATTAAAACCTATACTGTAAATCTCAAAACCGTTTGCATTATGTTTTTCCCCAAGTTCCAGCAAATTAAATAAGACAGCTAGGTCAAACGAAGAGCTAATTACTCATTTTCTAGAGGCTAGGTTTAGATTTAGATCAAAGGAGAATTAATTTGTATCTTCAAAAATATATAATAATTGAATAATATATATATATATATATATATATATATATATATATATATATATATATATCTATGTTATGTTTCGAGATAAACGCTTATATAGGTGATATGGTCAGCACCCAAGCCACCCAAAAAAAAAAAACTAACCAAAAAGTTCACAGTTAATAAAAGACTTATCAATAATGTAAATAAGTACAAAAAGAGACCGAATTTTATTATACATTTCTGTTTTTATTTATATATTTAAAAATAATACAGAAAAAAATGAGTCATTTTATAAATTTAATAAGTTTACCTTATCTGTCGAAACAATAATAATCACCAGTTCAAATAGAAGGCACACCTAAGAGCTTCGGAAGTTGTTTGTATTTAGATAGCACTTTCCTGATGGTAGGTTGGGAAATAGAATGAAATATGTGATAGGTTTCGAGAAGTACTTACTGAATTCTTATTAAATGTTGTTATTAAAGGTCAGGTGCCCACTTTAAGTTTAATGATTTTGAAGCAGCGATGAGCAAAGGTGGACTTCAAAAAGTGGGAAAATATTTATTATTGGGAATGATTCATAATTTATGTGATTTTTGTTCGGATTCGTATTTAGTTTGCCCATTTTAAAATAGCGTATTAAGGCTATGTTGCATCCGTTCCATGCTTTGCACTTTTTATATTGAAAAATGAAAAACAGATGAAAATAGTGATAAAATTATTCTTAACTAAATTTAAAAAGAACACTTCTTGTTCAAAATCATAAATTTACTCGAGATATATCAGTAGATTCCAAAGAATTCCAGATTTAACGTAATTTACTATAAATACATCATACATGGTTTTTCAGGGTTAGGTAGCCAAACTGAAATATTTAAATCATAGACGCTAAGGACCTCAGAACAAGAAACAAATCCCTATGGAGATATGTTCTCAAACGCTTTGTTTAGGAGATATTTACACCTAAAGATTTTCATTTTTATGAATTATTTTAGCATAGTAAATTAATAAAACTTTTGTTTGTTTGTTGTTTTGGGGGGCTTAACGTCCTTATCTACTCCAACTAGGGGAGGAAGGACGGGTTATCCTACAGGTGTGAAAGTAAAGATTTATTCGTGGGTTCGCAGAGTGGGGGAAACAGCGATTCTAGGAGAGCAAAAGGCAAAAATCGAAGATACGATTTTCAGCCCGAAAGGGTTAGGAATGTAAACATAAGTGTCTAATGGAATGAAAACAAGAACTCCCACTTGGAAATTCTTTGTTTATAGCTAAGAGTAAATAAACTATTTTTAATGTTGACATCTCAGTTGTGTTTGTAGAAGCCATAACTTACCCGCCAAATTTGATAAAAGCTCGTCTAGATAAAGTTTTGCTGGAATTGTTTAATAATCGTTTTAAATATCCTGTTTTTAATTAAGAATGATATCTTAAAGCGAAAGTAACAGAAATAATTAGCATAAAAATATATAAATAAACATAATGATTTTTTAATTCTTCCGTTTGTATTTAATTAATGCACTCCCTGTAAGATTCACCTGGATTCGCTTTGCCGTTTATGCAGACTTATTCTAATTGAATCAAAGAACTATATTTACAAGAATTAGCTGCTCCTATTTGCAACTTTTAAAGTTATGTATTTCTATTTATGAGAAACGAGGCTTTTCCAAAAGAAAACTTTTTGAATTTTGGCGAAACAAATCATACTCCAATAAAAAGAACGGAGTAAGAGAATACATGTACTATTCGTTAAGGCAAGACCTTCATTCGACATTTCTACTTTAGTATCTTCATATAAAGTAGAAATGTCGAATGAGTCTTTCAAGACTATACAAATTTAACCTAATAAAACGGTTTGGCGTAATGATAAATACAATGTCTAGTGGATTCATTATTGACACCGATACAATATACAAATAAAATTGCAAAATTGTTTGTTTACAATTTTGGTATTACATGTCTTTCAGTAACCACCGAATTCTGAAACATGGAGCAGATTCTCGAGTCCACAATTCTTCTTATTGGGTTGTTCACAGTAGAAAGCCCTCGAGTCCCGTAACAAGGACCTGCGAAGGTACAGACAGACAACATCATGGAGAAAATGTTCCCTTCTTAGTAAGATAACTGATTTGTAGCATTCATTATTTATTCTTCAGACCCTGTTGTTTCTTTTATATCTAATTATTATACAGCCAATAATTTTTAAATACATCGGTGATAGAAGAGGATATGAAGACCGGAATCAGACGAACATCAAGATGAATATGACGACGATGAATAATGAAATCGATTTATTAAATGTTCATTTTTCTTTGTTTTTTTAAATTTCAATAAAACAGGGAAATTTTATTAAATCTAGTTGCATCAATATCTTTAAAATTTTATGTTCATATTTGAAAGTGAAAAATAAATTTTTTATTTATTTTTACATCCCTAAAAAAATTAAATAATGTGATAACCCATTGAGCTTTTACTTAATTTAACATGTTTAGAAGAAACGAGATTAAAAAACTTAAGGTTTAGCGGAGATTACGACTTTTGCACTCCTAGACTGGCTGTTTTCCCCACTGTGGTTCGCCGCGAAATAAATTTTAACCCCCCTGCAGGTAGGATTCGAACCCACGACCTTCTGGATAAAACTTTTTTTTATTTGTTCCACCTACTTTTTTCATTAGTTGTAAACATCAACATACGTATTAAATGTCGCTCAAAGCGATTTCCTTGAGCATTTAAACGGGCACTTCAACAACAGCGGTGTCCAAACTGAACAAATGAACTAAGAACCTCAAAACAAGCAAAACATATTTCCTATGAAGGTATGTCTGCAAACGCTTTGTTTAGGAGATGGATTTAGATAGATTACTAATATGATATTAATTCTTCATTCACATCTAAAGGATAGTTGAATCTTGTGAAACAACAGATATCCATTGCCGTTCTGTCACTGCTGCTGTTGAAAATTCCGGCCTGTCTTAACGCTCAAGGACATACATTAAACAACATTTAATACGAATGTTAATGTTTATATTTAAAGAATGAAGTAGTTTGAATAAATAAAATAAGTTTTATTT
Organism: Euschistus heros; assembly: GCA_003667255.2. Lineage (NCBI taxonomy): Eukaryota > Metazoa > Arthropoda > Insecta > Hemiptera > Pentatomidae > Euschistus > Euschistus heros. The sequence goes on along the minus strand of RCWM02000345.1, from coordinate 692,935 downwards.
TATAAGCATTTATTAGCATTAAACTATAATTTAGATAAATTAGAAATACTAAAAAGGCGAATCATGAGGAAAATATTAGGCCCACAAAACACAGTAGAAGGTTAGAAGTTACGAAGTAATGCTGAAATATATCAAAATGCAGAAAATATATCAGATGTAATGAGAAAAAGAAGATTGATGTTTTTTGGACATTTATATCGGATGCCTGATAGTAGACTGACAAGTAAGATTTTCAGATATCTGTGGGGTAAGGAATCGACAACAAGCTGGGTCAATGAAGTAAAGAGGCATTTAGAAAAAAACAATATAAAAATATAAAAAATAAATAATAGAGAAGACTTTCGGCAAAAAGTATTGAAAATGGAAGGATTCCAAGGAAAGAACAAGAACAAGGGAGAGAGAATTAAAATTGGGACATGGTCAACGTACGAAAAAAAGAAAAAATGGTTTGTTTTTCGGTCTTCATGTAATATGTGTTTTATCCATTTGAGTTTGTATATTTTTAGAGCTTTCTTGTAATTTCCTATTTCTTGGATTTTGGGATTTTCAGATATAGCATTTGATAAGAAAAATGTCTTTGTTTGCGACTGAATGTGTTGTTTAACAGTGGGTTGATTGAGATCCGTGAGCATAGTGGATATTATTGTGTACCGGCACTAATCTCGAGTCCGGCTAGGGAAAATAATTATTTATTCAGCTATTTCAGATCCTGGGGTCGGGAGACCATCTGGGTCACACTCAGTGTCTATAAAGTGGATATTAAAATCGGAGGAAAAATCAGGTGGCTGAGCGAGATTCAGGCTACAATTCCTCCTTTTCATAACCGTTGGCTTAGAAACGAAATTCCTAACCAAAGCAGTGAAACCAAAATATTCCATGGGGTTTAGTGGTACATATTTTTCTTAAACATAAGATAATTAACTCATACAAAACCGAATGCCTAAACTGACACATGAAAGAGGTAGACTATTAGTTAAATTGTTGGTCTATTTGATTATAATAGCTCAACAATTTAACTATCACATCAGGTACGCATGATTGTATAGAAAGATCAATACAATCAGAATTGATAAATTATTGATAATTATTATTGTTATTTCCAATGGAATTATTTTTATTTGAAAACTAGTTTCGAATGTTAAACCAAGATGAATCCGCTCTACGTCGTGATATCTTTCAGTCCTTCATCTTCAGTCCTTTTCATTAGGCCTCCCTAGAACTGATGATGAATGCTTAACATTAAAAACTAGCTTTCAAATAAAATAATTCCAATAGAAGTGGTAAATAATTCATCAATTCTAATTTATCTATCTTCCATTTACCCATCCACATCGATATCAGCGAGTTACAGTCATTAGACTCTTTAACGATTATCCTTATAACGAAATCTCGTTACAATGAAAAAGAAACTTTACACATTTTGGTCAAGGTCCATTTGTATCAAATTCTACATTCTTAACTTTTTCTTCAACAAGATACATTCCCTCTTAAGCTAGTCTCGACAGCTCATTTTCTTAATATATGTATATATTCTATCAGCGAAACTGTAAGGAGGTTCATAGCAACATTAGTATTAAATAAAACAGCAAGTGCCTCTGCCCCCCCCCCTACAACCTTTGTAATTTAACCTCAGGATTTAAGTCTGCAAAATAAAAATACTGAAAAAGAATGTTTTTCCTCATTATTGAAAATGAATTTAGGGAAGTATTACTTCCCCTCCAGTGCTGTTGTTTTGGTTGTTGCTTAAGAAAAATTACCGAATAGTATTCTATTCGTAACACTCATCCAGACTTCCTAGCATTCTTAATTCGTAAACCACAACCTCTCCAACGATGTTTGTTAAGAAGGATCTACCCATCAATCGCAGGTTAATTTTTTTACTCGTCTTACATTTGCGAAACTAGAGAGCTCTGAATAATTATGTAACAGGTGATGACGTTATTGGTTGACTTAGTGACGATCGAATGATATTGTTACGTTTAAAAGGTGATAGACACAGACGCTAGAGGTATGGAGAACTGCCATGAAGACGTTACCCTCGGGCCAAGTTATTTAATAACAACTGTCGTCCCAAGAAAAGTTCAGTAGGGTTCAAAATATTTAGCTCATATAACGTCTAACTGAAACACCCTTTTTAAATTCTGGATTTTTCTTATTTATAGGTTTTTTATACGTATCTTGCTGGTACAATGAGCAAGGGTGGCTTTTCCCCGATTTTCGACGGCAATACTTCCTCGGCACTTTCCTATTCCAATCATCAAAAACCAATAAACCTTCCTATATTCTAGACCTACTTACTCTGCGTTCCTCCATTCACCGCCTGAATACAAGATCCCAACCCTTCAACCCCACTTAGAACTGCCTCCTTTGAAAAATCCTTCTTCATTCGCGCTACCACTTTTTGGAATTCCTTACCTATCCATATTTGCAAAGCATCTTCCTTAACTACTTTTAAACATCTTTTATTTATCTATCTCTTCCACAAAAATGTAAATAATATGTAAATGTACATAAATGTGTTAAAATGTTTATTGTTGATTGTTTTATTATTTTACTTAATTTTAATTTTTTTTTCTTTCTTCTTTTTTTTTCATAATTTAATTTGTAATACTGATGTGCTGATTTTTAATTAATCTCAGCCAGACAATTGTACCTTTTATTGTGCCCTTTATTTTTTCTTAGGGGACAGTCTGCCCCAGAATAAAATTTATTTTTCATTTCATTTTTTGTAATGACTTTTTTTTTTTTTTTTTTATATGTCTTACGATTTGTATGGGTATGTATGTATACATATAGGTATGCATTTTTTTTTCTTATTAAATGCTACAAAGTTTAATAGCCAATAGAGTTAGCCTTCACAAATAAAAAAAATAAACATACAAAAAAACTTCTAATTACAAGTGTATAAAAGTTTATAATTAATAATTATTTCATTATTTATCCCGTCTCGATAAATTTTTGAAATAATGATAATTTGATGAAATAAGTACTTTTCGTCTTAAGATTTCTGAAGAAAAAGAAAAAAAAAAAAGAACTAAACCTGTTGACCAATATTTTTCCAGCTAACCTTTTTTTTTCTTTCCAGCTTTAACTGCTTAGTCAACATCGAGCATCCACAAAATGTCACGTCACAAAATTTACGCCCTCCTCTAACGTGGTAACCATAAATTCATAATCCCACATGCCTTGCAGGCAATCTACAACTTCTAAGCCTGTCTTAACGACAGCCTAACAACGCTCCTTCACATTCTGTAGATGGTAATTAAAATATCCATTAATGTTTAGAAATATTAAAGATGTCTTAAATCTCATCAACAATCAGTGTATTTGTCTCCTTATTTCTCACAACCGAACTAAGAAACTTTTGTCTTGACGTTTATTTATATACTTCTTTAGGACAAATTCAATCAACAAACAAGTATTAGTTCTGATTTACGAATAAAAAAAAACAACAAAAAAACAATAACTTTTTATTATTTTATAATTTTTAATTGTGTTACATACAATATTGTGAAATACTAGATTTTTAGATCATGGTTTCATTTTTTTTTTTTTTTTTTTTTTTTGGGCAATATTCAAAAACCTGGATAATTATATATATATATAATTTACATAATCAATGTCATCAAGGACGGAGATTAGAGGTAGGGGTCAGAGGTGTCAAACCCTGATTACAGATGAAACACTAGATTGTTACGTATGTCCTTGTATGTAAAAATACATTATATACAAAATTAATGTTGAATGAAAAATAGGATGTTATAACATTTGAAGTATTTCCTATTTCCGTACGACTGTTTCAATCATGGCGGTGTGAGGCCTACTTCAAGGTGTATTGCATCCTTGAAGGCTTGTAGGGTTCGAGATAGAGGCAGATTTTATTACTTTTTTTTATTGCTAAATGATAAAAAAACAAATAAATAAAAAACCTGTACCACTAAAACTTATAAAGTATTAAGTAAGGAAGTACTTTGATGGACATTCCTCGAACTCAGTCATAGCAAATTATCAGCCCCATTTTATTTACCTTCTCCTTCAAGTTCTCAGTTCATTCACAAAACACAAGATCCCATCTTTCCTACCTCTTTACCTCTATCCACAACACAGCACTTAACGATATTTTCTTGTCCACACCAGTATCCTCTGGAATTCTCTCCCTGTCAACATTGCGACATCCAATTCAGCGATACCAATGAGAGTTGGAGGAAGGTACTGAATTTAAAATTGATTTAGTTCTTATTATTATCGTCCAGTGATAAAATTGAGGACAGGACCTTACAGAAAAACGGACGACAACAATTTACTGTTTATATTTATATGATTTTTTAAACTTTATTTAAGGGTTTTGTATTTACATCAGTATTTTTTTTTAATTAGAAACAATTTTTTTAGAATTTCGTTCTTAATAATAATTTTTTGTATCGCAAGATTTTATCTTTTTCTATATTTAATATCTGTATACTTGCTTCAGCACTTACACTACTAACACCTGTGTCGCGGCTGAATGTTTGTATACATTGTGTGCATACCATGATTGTACCTTATTTTTTTTTTTAAATTTATCATTATTTTAAATTTTATATCTTATTATATCGTTAGATTGCATATTATATTGTATACTTAGATTGCATATCATATTGTATAGTTAGATTAGAAATTGCATATCATATTGTTTTATTATTATTGTTTTATTTTTAAAAGCCTCTCGGCCAGTTATGATCTTACTTTGTGATATTCAATGTTATTCTTAAGGGACTTGTCCCAGAATAAAGTTTTCTTTCTATTCTATTCTATTCTATTCTACGTAGGAATAGGACCCCTTACCATCCCTGTATTTTTTTAAATATAAGCACGTTTCTAAAAAAAAAAAAAAAAACAAAACAAAAAAAAAAAAAAAAAAAAAAACAACAAAAAAAACAACTGATATACTACTAAACTATTGTTTACAAATTTACTTTAAAATATCAGTATTGTTATTCACTCGTGACTCAGTATCAGAATTTTTATCTAACTATAATTTAATTATATTATAGAAATTTCAAAATTTTAAGAGTAAGACAGATCAATTTGTTTTATTATTTGTTAGGTGTATTTTTGTTCAAATCCTTTGTTCTAGTATAATATATAACTGACAAGACTCTGGTTATTCCTTTTTTAAATAAACTGTCTTCTGAATGATATAGTTAAACATTTAATAATAAATAAAAAAATATACTTAAAGAGTTCAATAGGAAATTATTCCTAAATTCTTCCAATTTCGCATAACGATATTTTTCCTATATGTATACAGAAGGGTTCGGATGCTGCACTATATTCTATTGCACTATGTATTCCAGATAAACTATCACTATTTACAACCATTTTTGTTTATAGTTTTAAAGAATTAATCTAAGCTATCCAATTGATAGTTTTAGTTCAATGTAATGTTTGCGACGGTAAATATGTATGATTGTGTTTAATAATGTTTTGTCTTTTATTTTTATTTGTCTAGTTGTGTTTTATTTTATTTATTTTTTATCTAAACATTAAAATTCTTCTTGTTTTTCAATTTTATTATAATTTTTCTATTATTCTAATTGATTTGCATTTTTTTTTCTATTTTAATTTAATAGTGAATAAGGTATGGATGTACACTTTAAAAGAGCACAATTGTGGTAGATTGTAAGTATATTCGAAATAAATTTTCTTTTTTTTTTTTGTCCTCTTTGATCTTGTTTATATTTATATATTTAATTTCTTATTATTTGAAAATTAAAATATATATATATATATATATATATATATATATATATATATATATATATATATATATATATATATAAAAAACTAACAAAATAATTTAATTTTGATACTTTTAATTACTTGATCTTATTCATAGTAAATATTATGATTCAATGAACTGTAATGATAGATTTAGAAAGTTTAAATGTAACAGCAGCGGCTTAAAGCGAACGGTACACCACTAATGAATCTATTTCTTTGAACAACTGACTCACCATTGAAGGCAGGACCGTTAAAGGCAAAATTTATTACAAACTCTACAATATGATTTAGTGATTTTTATTTATATATACATAGTATTAAAATTAATATATTCCTGCTTCCTTTATGATATATTGTTCTAACTGTGACAATAAAACTTAGGACCATCTGGAATTAAAAATCATTTTCTTTCTGACTGGGAAAAACAAAAGATCATGGATATGTATATCTTTAAATAACAGCTTTTCCTAGTTAACATTTTAGAATTGGAAGGACAGAATTACTTATATTAAATTAACAATTAATGATTATTCGTAAAAAACAAAGTTGAGAGAAAATATGGGTTTCAAACGTGCCTTTTTTCATATAAACCAATATAGCTCCTAAACTGTATGGTGTTAGCGGGCAATGTTATATATCAAGAAACATTTTCCATTAAATTCCTATAAGAAAACTGTCGTCAAATTTTCAAAATGAGCAACACGCGTTTCATAACGTGGGTAAAAACATCACAAACAAAAAAAAATATATATAATAGGGTGTATAAAAAAAAGAGACCGTTTTATCAAAAAGTCCGTAAATATCTTAATGCTATTTATTGTTTACCAATACTTAATAATCCCTTTAGAGCATTCTCTAAGCTTGTTTACTAACACTGGTCTTCTTCAAAAAAAGTTAGTTCAGTTCATTCAGTTCAGTTAGTTATTTCAAAGAAGAAACATGACAGTGTTCTACGAAATTCTCGTAATTTTGAGACATTACTGGTAAAAAAAAAAAAAAAAATATCCCAGCCGCTGAAGCAACTCGTGAAATTATTAAATATAAAGGGGAAGGTGTCCTTGAAGAGCGCACTGCGCGGCGTTGATTTGAAAAATTTAGAAGTGGAGATATGACGTTGGAAACGAAGAAGGGCTTCGGGCGGCCATTAATGGATATGATGAGGTTCTGAAGGAAGTTGTTGAGTCAAATCCATCCACAAGTAGTACTCGCGAACTTGCCAGGGAGTGCGGTGTGTGGAAAGATACTGTTAGTCGCCATCTTCTCTCCATGGGGAAGGAGAAAAAGACCTGCAGACTGGCCCCTCACGAACTTACTCCTCAATAATCAGCCGAAAAGTTTACAGAAATTCATGGTTTTGAACTCCTGCCTCATCCACCATATAGCCCAGACCTCGCACCTTCGGATTACTACTTGTTTCGATCCATGGCCCATTTTCTTTAAGGAAAAAAGTTTGATAATTTTGCGGAAGTTGAAAATGCTGTCCAAGAGTTCTTTGACAGCCATCCCAAGGAATGGTATCGGCGTGGCATCGAGCCATTGGCTAGCAGATGGGTAATGACGGTAGCTAACAATGGGCTATACTTTGAGTATTAATTGTATTTTATATCAAAGAAATAATAATACAAATATTTGTTTAAGAAACGGTAATTTTTTTTTTTACACACCCCCATTATATAGACACAAGCTAAAAGACATACCTATGTTGAAAACTTGCATACAGAAATAATAATGAATTAATTGAACAACAAATAAATATTAGGTTATTATCAATAACAAAATAACAGTTAAGAGGCTCAGTCTTAGACCATACAAGAATACTGTTACTGGTGTTTCTTGAAAGAACTACCATCAACCGACATTGCCATATCGGGGTAAGTTTGCCCACTATTCAAATGTTAGTTTTTACCGTTTCTGAAGCTTGACAACTTTACTACTTAACGTCGCTAGTTTTATTGAATTCATATATAGCCCCAGAAATAGTACAAACTAACATTTGAAAAGTTGGCAAAGTCACCGCCGTTGACGGTACTCTGAGTGTATTATGTTCTTTTTGCCTCCGTCGAATCGCCAGGAATAAATTTAACTGACCCTCATGATAATCGAACCTACACCGTAATGATTTGAAAATAAAGTAAATAAAAAAAATGATTAATTTAAAAATATATTTAATGAATTTATCTTATCTATCAACCTTACCTGTCGAAATAATATAACTCAAATAGAAGTCGCACCTAAGACCGTCGGAAATTATTCGTATATCTATATCTATCTATATAAACATCATTTTGTTGACGATAGGTTGAGAAATAAAATTAAATATGTGAAATGTTCCTAGAAGTATTTAGTAATTTTTCATTAAATGTTATTAAAGGTCAGGTGCCCACTTAAAGTTTGAGGATTTTGAAACAGCGATGAGCAAAGGTGGACTTCACAAATTGGAAAAATATCTATTATTAGGGATGATTCCATAATCAATGTGATTTTTGTAAGAATGCATCTTTAGTTTGTGTGTAGTGAATCAGCGTTTTTAGGCGTAATTGCACCCGTTATATGTTTTACTATACGTTATATACCGTTATTATACTTGTGGATTCGAGCGAGTATGGAGTTCACTATGAATGAATAGGTATCTGATTTGGGCCACATCAATTACTTCATCGATACGTTTGTTGGTGACATAAAAAGGAGCATTGAGGATTTTACGAAAGATTTTGGATTGTAAGGATTGGATACTAGTAGCAGAATTAGAAGGTTTAGTAGAGCCCCAATGATCAACTCCCTATGTCCAAATAATTCTACTTACTTTCATGTAAATAAGTCTTTTGTAATTTATTCAGAGCTTTGAACGCTTGTCTGGTAAATGTTGGAGCATTCGGAACCAACCATTTCTTCTCTTTTAAGTCTGGTATGCTTTAAACGTTAGTATAAAATCGTGATGCATATAGAAATAATAGAATAATTCAAGAAATAAAACAAAAAGGAGTTTTGCCCTTGGTAATTTGATTGAGACATAAAATTTTTATTTATTCTTTTATTTCGGGATATTTCGTTTTAGTAAAAGTTAAATTGATATTATTTAACTGATACTTCAAATTGAGAAATCGTTATATTTAAAATTTGTATTTAATTATTACAAAATTTAAAGAACTTTGAAATGATTTCCTATTGAACTCTTTCAGTTTAATTTATTATTATTAAAAATATTCAGAAGGGGATTAATTTAAAGAAGAGATAATCAGAGTCAGAAACTTAACTCTTATAAATTGTACAAAATAAATGAGGTTGATAAAAGTGCAGATAACAAACTAGAAAAAGTTTAATTTACCTTATGCTAAAATAAGTCTATTTTTTTTTCATTTAAAATTTGGAACTTTGTAATGACTTAAAGTAATATAAAACTTTGAAATGATATCGATTGGAATTTTTCAGCCACATTTGAAAATAAAGTTAAGACTGAATTGAATTTTAAAGAAATAATTATTAAAACAAAAATTCAATAAGAACATGAGTGAAATAAATAATATAAAAATAATAAAAGAGTTGAAAGTTCTAATTCTAAAAATGTTAATATTATTGTTCTCATATTTGACGCGGAAGAAGAAAATAGTTCCTATCAATATATATGTATATATATTTTTTGTTTTGTTTTTATAAATGTAACGACTAGATATGATATTTGAAATTGCGGTTTTAAAGGACAACCAAGTCTTTCCTGTACATTATAACCGCAGAGATAATTTCTTATCGACATTTGCCCGTCCTGAAGACATAGATATTTTCTTGTGATTTACATGTCCGGCTATCTCACCACTATTTGGCCTATATCAACTATTTTTGCAAATTTCATGACGTTTATCTAACACCATGACAAACCACTTCATTAATCTGCTTAAATAACGAGATTTTTTTTTTTGGGGGGGGGGATAAGAATAATGAAGACTGAACTAACTAATCGAAATGTGATCCTCACGAATTTGCTTCTTTTGCTTTAATTACTCTTTACAAAAGATATGTGTGTAAGTGGAAAACGTCTAGAAGATACTGAATGAATGAATCAAGCCAATCAGTATTAGAAAAATACAAAATTTATCTATTTAATTTTGAAGTATTCTCTAGCCAGCAGTAGAACTTTAGCATATTCTACAATATCATTAATCCAACCTTGCATCCCTGGTTACATTAACATACAGCGAAATGTCATTTTCACTTGAATTGTTGCACATTTATAGAACTAAAGGAAAACATTTAATAAAAATAACCACTCCAGATAAAATCACGCTAATAAATCCACAGGAAATCTGTATGGTTTGTAATATGAAAACTAATGAAAACCTCGGATATATTCTTTATACTTGCCCAATTTGTAATGGCCTGCGTGATACTTATCACTCGGGCATTGATTCAAATGGCAGTTTTCATTTACTTATTCCAGAAAATGAAATAGAAATTAAAAAAAGGCATATTTTATTATGAATGTAATTAAAATTAGAGTTTTTTTCACTGATATATTGTACTATTAACTGTAAAATATCTATTTGCTAATATATATTTATTCTATTTACTTCAGATATGACATATATATATTTGAATGTAAGGATGGTGAAATATGAACTCTGATAAACTTTAAAGGTTTAAAAATGAAATAAAAAAGTGTAAGTTCTTTTATTAGATATTTTTTATTTTTTAGATTGAAAAACTTGTATTTACTTCTTTGTATTCAATTTTTATTTATATTTAAAGTTCTTTGTTACATTATTGGTATTATTATCTATGTTATATTATAATGTACATAACACTTGTAACTGTATTAATATTTGTATTTTATTTCATGGTACATAATAAATAACCAAACTCCATTGTATCTATCTCTATGTAGAAAAGAGCTATACTTCATTACTATCCGTTCCTATCTCAGTGATAGAACTTTCAAAGTAAACCATAAATTTTCCTATTCTTCCCACTTTACCCAATCTGCCGGTGTTCCACAAGGTAGTATCCTAGGCCCCATCCTCTACACGATGTATACAGCTGACATCCACACACACACACACACACACACACACACACACACACACACACACACACACACACACACACACACACACACACACACACACACACACACACACACACACACACACACACACACACACACACACACATATACCATATATATATATATATATATATATATATATATATATATATATGTATATCCTTAGTTATATTTCCTTGTATTATTGGGACTTAACGTCCAAATATACTCCAACTAGGACAGGAAGGACGGGTTATCCTACAGGTTACTAACCTAGTCAGGGTAGGAAGGTCAAGATTCATTTCGTTTGCCTAAAATAATTCGCCATGAAATTAATTTCAACTCGTCTAGGTTTCGGACCCCCGACCTTCTGTGACCCTCGCGTCCCAACTCGCTTGGCTATCTGTCTTTTTATATATTATTTGTGAAAGTTATTTCATAATTGATATGTATAAAACTTATTTTCCCACAAAATGCAAAAAACAATAACTATTTCGCTTTGCCGCTTTCCATGGTTCCACACCGCCGCGTGGGAGACGAACGCTCTACCGAACACAAAACTGTCATATGACTATTATTACATGAAATCCTTCTTTACATATGACATGAAAAAATAGTAACATTAGAAATTACTGTTGATATGTTCATTATTATTTAAATAACTACAAAAATGATCTTAAAAATAGAATTTTTTTTGTCACATTTCGTTTAGCATAAAGCGCAGACTGAATTTATTTAAATTTTAAACATATGGAAATTATTTTTCAGGGAACAATATTTTCGGTTTTCTATTTTTAAATTTAAACATACGACCTAGATTTGTTATCTGAAAAATTTCCATATCTTCATCTCGCAACTTTCTGGCTGAAAATTATCTAAAAATACATAATTGAAGCGTATTTGTAAAAAAAAAAAAAAAAAAAAAAAAAAATTATATTGCAATTAAAGATTGCACATGCTATAGTTAATAATAGCTCAAATCTAATTAGTTAAATATATTTACAAGCAACTGATTTTTTTAAAGAAATCACCAGTAAAAACGCTATGAGCTTATTTTACAGCCCATTACATATTGATTTGTTATTTATTTTAATAATTCTTTTGTTCTATCTAACAATTTTATGTTTATATTATTCAATTCCTTATTAAATGTCTCTCGGTCACTTAATACTTATGTTTTTTCTTTAAACATTTGTTATTCTCAAAGAATCTTCAGCCTAGTTAGTTATTGCCCAAAACAGGTGGTTTCCGAATATAATTGTGGAGGTTTTTACTCAACGGTTTTCGGAAGCTACGCATTTAAAGAAGATGACGGTTCTATGTCGAATTAACGAAGACGAAATTTCTTACAAAATGCAGTTAGACAACAAGCTAGTTGGAAGTCAGAGATACATCATCGTAAGGTAAATTTTGATGCGTATCTTGGCTACATTAATCTGTCACTTCGAAAAACGCATTTATTTTTAGATATTAGCCCAAAACTCAAAAAAAAAAGAAAAAAGAAGGGATTATGCTATTAATTAGCAACATTACTACATTCAGATTTCATATATTGTTTTTTATTCAGAGTAATGTTTTTCAAACCTCTCAATAGAGTTGAGAGAACCTCTCAATTATTTTCACTCTATAGAAAATCTGTTTTTGTAGTACACTTTGTAAAATATTTTGTTAGTTTTGAATCTGTATAGAAGCGTCATTTTCGGTAAGATTTTCGATATAACAGCTAAAAATTTGAATTTTTGTTATGAAAACGAATTCTTTTCAAAGAGTTAACATTGTTAAAAAAAAAAAAAACTGCTTTTCATTGGTCTGATAGACCCATAGCGAAGTGTTTTATAACGTCTAAACCAATTTTGTTAGAAAAGTCAATACAACGTGGGGATATGATGTTATTTCTGATTAGTTCTTAGTAATAAGAATAATTTTTTATTTTCACAAACTTCATCTTTTATTGTCATAGATATTACATTTTCTTTTTGTGGAGGGCAAAATGTAACAGACATCATGATGTATCCATTCATACAATATATACAAATACATACACAAGTTTTTTTATTACAATGACTTGTCAATAACTTGTGAAGAACCACTAATTAGTTGTTTCAATAAAAGTTCTATAGTGGGAAGTCTCGAGGCCATCTTCTTTTCAAACGCCTCGGAGGGTCATCGAGAATAAAATAGGAAGCAAGTTCAGCGACCAGTGGATTTGAGTGGTTATGGAGTTTACTATGAAAGGATAGGTACCTGGTTTGGGCTAAATAACATACGGAACATTATGATCTTTATGGGTGAGTTAATTTGTGACAAAGGAGCATTGTGGATTTTTGAAGGATTTCGGATTGTAAGAATTGGATACGAGAAGAATTGGAAGGTTTAGTTGAGCCCTAGAGCTCAACTCTGTGTGCCCTAATAATTTTATATATTTGGTCTAATCACTGTCATGTGAATGAATCTCTTGAACGTCTGTGAAGTATATGTTGAAGAAGTTGAAAACGATGGGCAGTTTCTTGTATTTTAGCCTTGTATGCGGGTTCCAAGTAAGTTTGTCCAGAAGGAGTCCTTGGTACCAATATAATATTAAATAAGAAAGATAATAAATTAATCAAATAACTAAAAACCAGTAATACTAATACTAGTTATAATTATAATCTCTATGGAGCGAAATAATAATAACAAAATACAAAAATAAAACTAATAATAATTCAATAAAAAAAAGTAAGAAAGACCCATACTATGTATTCAATACTGTCACTGAGCCTGGGTAACCTCGAATATAGCCTATTCCCCTACTTGTTGAGAGGTAAGGTCAAACCCAAAGAGATCCCAGCGATGCTCTCCAAGCTTCGTCACTGATCAATAAGAATAATCGAGCAGCTATTATTATAAAACAGTAACAGAGAAACACCAAGAACCTAGCAGAATAGGTTTTTCTGGTTGCATTTCCTCAAAATATTTTTATCCTCCCATCTATGAGATAGGATTGTAGCTGAGGACAGAGGATCTAGGAGAGCTAGGATAGAAGGCGGGGGGGGGGGGGGGGGGGGGAGGAGCTCACTCATTGTCCTCTAATGACGCCCCAACAAGCGGCACTAATCGTCCTCCTTCCGCTCTCCGCTTCCCTTCCTCAGGTACACTACAATACCACCAGATTCGGGGCTGGGTTGCCTTACACTCCTATAATTACAAGAAATCGCCCGTTTTATGATACTATGACGCAATTTTTCTCAATTCCGCTAACATAAGATAGTATCAAAGCATATGAGATCATATGGAATATGGAATAAATCATCAGGCAAATATGGAATAACAGAAAATGATAAAACCGGAAGGAAAAAATGGCTAACGACACCAAACCACTGCTCCACCAAATTGATCAGGCACGCATCACTCTTGCAGATCGATTCCAATGCTTCACTCAAGTTTCACATTTATCGATAACTCTTTCCTATAACTTCTCCTGTAAACTCGTATTTCTATAGTTTCAATGTGGATTGTATTGTTTAGTGTTTTATATATTTATATATTCTTATTTTGTCTTCTCAAATATAAAGAGGTATAGCGGAATTTAACATTAGTTTCAACAAGCGTTAGCATTGATGAATTAATTGCCACTTCTATTGGAATTATTTTATTAGAATACTAGTTTCGAATGCTAATTATTCATCTTCAGTTCTAAAACACAAAATTTTCAACACATCAGCACTCTGTTACAGGGATTATATATACTAAAGTTTTCAAAAATGTAAGACAAGAAATCAAATATTGGTACTCACCTGAGGAGATCTAACATAGGAATTGCGATCTTCTTCAGCATCTATCTGTTAAGTCATTTAAGCTTATATCTTATTATAAAAAAAATAAATTACTCAAGAAATAATTAATTTTCCATTAAAATACCTACAACTTTCATTCTCAATAAACATAAAATTCACACACACACACACACACACACACACACACACACACACACACACACACACACACACACACACACACACACACACACACACACATATATATTTATTTATTTATTTATATATATTCAACTAACGTTTCTAATCTTATCTTTATTTCTGTGCTATCTGTAATCTTTTCTGAGATTCCATGAAAAGTGTCTGTATTTCAATGACTTGAAAAATCATTATTCAGAGTATTATTTTTGAAAAGTAATCTTTCCGAGAACTTCGTTAAAATAAAAATTATAAAAACAAAATAATCATGATCAGAGCATTTTCTAATATTATTTGTTTGTTTTTTGTTTTTACAATCATTTTTATAAATTTAAGTTTAACGAGTTTGAATAGGATGGAGCAAGGTGGGAATTTATACGGCTTTAAACGCAAAATTATTGGATATGAACGCAGTAAATATATCAGTCGACGGGTGTTTGCTTGAATGTTCGACGGAAAAATAGATGGAAGGATTGAGTTAGGAAAATGTGTACTCATCGGAGAAAGGTATGTACGCATAGATTGTTGGCGGTATCGGCGTGGAATAAAAATTTATAGTTTTAAACTCTGTCTGTAAAAAATAAAGGTGAATTTTCTCCCTATTAATTCATTTTCAGAATTTTTTTTATAGTTAATTATTATTTTTAAATAACAATTAAATTATTTAATTTCCAACAGCCTAACTTTTTAAAACTTAAAACAATTGTTGGTGGATATGGAAGTATATTTATTCATTAATTATTATTAATAAGTAAATAATAAATTTATAATATTTAATTTTTTTTTAATGAACATAATTTTAAACAATAATACAAATTTGTACATTTAAGATAATTTTGATTTACGCTTGGCAACTTGGAATATAAGGTGTCTTACAGGGAAGGAGGTAGAGATAGTGGAGGAAATGGAAAAGTTTAAAGTGGACATCCTAGGAATAAGCGAACTCAAGAGGAAGGGAAATGGAGAAATGATGTTAGACAGGAAATATACCCTCATATACTCAGGTGTACCAAAAGGAATGAGAGCAAAAGAGGGAGTGGGTATTATCTTGAAAGATAGCATCTACGTAAAGGTCGAAAACTGGAATCCGGTCTCTTCCCGAATTCTAACTATAGATATGCAACTATCGGTAGGAAAGTTACTCTAATCCAGGTATATGCACCTACCGAGGATGCAGATATATTGGACAAAGAACAGTTCTATGCTGAACTGGAAAGGGAAACAAGTAGAAGCTACGACTCGGGAAGAGCAATAATAATAATGGGGAGACCTAAATGCTAGGATCAGAAGGGATAATAGAGGAACGCAAGGTGCGATGGGACACTATGGTGGAGAAACAACTAAAAATAGAAATGGACAGAGACTTATAGAATTCTGTGTAGACTATGATATGTTAATAGGTAACACGTTCTTCCCACATAAACTGGTTCACAAAATAACATTTTCTGCCCAAGAAAGAAATGTAAACAGCGTCATAGATTACTTCATCTACAGTAAGAAAATTAGGAGATACTTTACTGATGTAAAAGTAATAAGAGGTGCAGAGCTCAGCACCGACCACTTACTTCTCGTTGCAGATACCCGGATTGTCAAGCCCATCAATAGGAAACCCAAAACATATGAAAGGATAGATACGGCAGTGTTAGGGGATCCCGAGAAGAGGACTTTATATGCAGATCTGCTAGACCATCGGCTCCAATCGATAGATCTCGAAAAGAATATAGATGAAATGTGGTCAGACATCTTATATTAAAACTGCTACTGAAATTTGCACTTCCAAGAAAATTAATATGAGGGCAAAAAAGAACAGAATGGTGGAACGAGAACGTAAAACGGGCGGTGGCTGACAAAAAGAAAGCCTGGAAAGACTATATGGCAAATAAGTCACAGCAGAACTGGTCAATTTGTGTTCAAAAGAGGAATAGCTCCAAGCAAACTGTGAGGGGAGTCTAAGAAAGAGTCCTGGGAACGCTTTGGTAAGGAATTGGATGATGACTACCGGGAAAATATTAAAAGGTTTTTTGGAGAAAAGTAAAGAGTCTAAGAGGTAAAAAGGGCAAGAACATTCGAAATGTGAAAAACGAAAAAAAATGGCGACTTAGTTACAGATGCCACTGAAATTTTAAAAAAGATGGAAAGACACTATAGTGCAATATTCTCAGGCCAAGCAATAAACCAAATACAGTCGGATCCCCCTAACAGAGAGGAACAAGATAATGACCAAGAACTGGACATAATATGGGAAGAAAGAGGTTGAAATAGCTGTAGAAAGAATCAAGGTTGGGAAAGCAGCAGGTAGGGACGGAATCTCTCCAGAATTTATTAAATATGCTGGAAGGGAGATAATCAAGTGCTGCAGGGTCTATTCCAGAAAATTTATGAGGAATCTTCTTTTCAATCAACAAGAAGGAAATTTTGGTATATTTTTAACATGTTGGGTTTAAAATTGGCAGCTATAACTTCTATTTTCTATTGATGAATTCTTGTATAATTTAAACACATTCTTTGGAAACAAGTAAGGTCTAAGTGAAATAGGTCATTTCCTCAACATGTACGAAAAATTAAATTATTTTTATTTTAATCCCGACCACATTGCACCATTTTCTAACCGCTTAGGAATAAGAAAATGTGAGCATGTTCCAGAAATATGTAGCGAAAATGCTGTGTTTGAGATAAAAAATTAATGAAAAATGACATAAAAATGCACGAAATCATATCTAGCGATTTTGATTGTTCCTGTAAGTTTTTTTTTAGTTTTACTGATAATTACACATCATAATTTCAAATAAGTTCGTACAAGTCTATTCAAACTAAGAAAAAAATAGTAGCGATGGTTTTATTATTAGAATAATTTGGGGTCTTATAAAACAATGATATTTGGAGTAACTTTCAGGTTATTACCAGTAGATTATTGCGTGTTGAAGACAACCTCAAAAATTTTCCAAAAAATGGACTTAACAGGTTTTTACCTTAGGTATTTAATGAGAGAAATGCATATATTTCTACGCGTGCTCATGCGTATAGTTCTCGACATATTTAAATTAAATTAAATAGCGTATTTAAATAAATATTTTTATAATAATACATAAAACATTTTTAGAATAACACAATTTAAAAATAATAGAAGGGAAAAGAAAAAAAAAGTGTTCAGTTGTAATTTCTTAATAAAATGTATTTTATATTGTTATAAGTTATTGTTACTTTATTATCACCATTTATATCAAGAAAAATACTTCATCACTGAATTCTACACACAAAAATACAAAGAATATGATCGATATTCCAATTTTTTGAAAAGTAAAACTTAATAATAATGTCATGTCCAAATAATTACCGGTTTCGTCCCACTGTGCGGCGTTCAGGAAAGGTAATGTAAAAATATCCTTAAAAAAAAGTTGCATCCAAAAAAGTGTTTTCAGTGTGGTGGTCAATAACAGGAACAATTCATTTCTATTTTTTACTCAGAAGAGAAACCATCGTATCCACATCTCACTGCAGTAATATTGATATGATTGTATGATGTATCGAAAACTTGTCAAAAATATTACTTGAATTGGTTAATCGAAAGGGGTCTACAGTCCTACACGACAACGCATCGTGTCAAAGGACAGATAGCGAGGAAACAATACAAGCTGTGTTACGTAGTCAAACAGAAATTTGGACATTTTCCTTAAAGATAAAATTTTTTTAAAGTCAAGAATTCATTTTCTTAATATTTTCCTTCGGAAATCTCTGAATTTTTTAGTTATAGGATTGAAAAGTTAAAAACTGGATAAAATGGAGTTTAATATTTTGAATAAATATGTTTTAGTTTCATAAAGTTGTTTTACATAATTACTTTTCATGTCGAAACGGACATTTCATGTAATACGAACCAAATAGGAAGTTTAGATTGGATTGAAAATGGATACGTTAGAATTAGATATTTTAGATAAGGCCCACAAACTATATTCGTTAGTCCAAATGAGTCGGATATTAATAATTTAGGTTAATATATTCGTTTAACTGTTCTGTAAGATCAGAAAAAACATAAAACAATTTCTTATGTTTTTGACCCTGCACAAGCGTTAACTGTTGTTATAGTTTAGTCAATAAATATTTCGTAGATTGCATAAAATATGTGATAACGTTTGACTTCACAGCTTTGTTAAGAGTAGTTAGAAGGTAAACTTACTATAAGTTCCCACTCCTGGGGTGTGAGCATACGGTGGGGGAGGGGAGGAGGTCCCATTTTTGGATTGTTCGATTATATCTCGAAAACGGTGAACTCTAGGAAAATATGCTACAAATCAAAATCAAAGCTAATTGAATTTTATATAAAATTTTCATATACATATTTGTTGAATTTTCAACGGTTTTCGAGATATACGCTATTAAAAATCGATAATTTTCGAAAGAAAATAATGTTTACCTCACATTTTGTCAAATATTTGCTTCAATTGCCATAAACGTAAATATGATATTAAAGTAAACTTAATGCTCTACAATTTTGATTCTGACATTTTTTTCTAGGAAACGATCGTGGAAGGCACTAGAAGCAAATGCTTGAAAAAAAATGAGATAAAAATTATCTTTTTGTAAAAACTATCGATATTGAATAACGTATATCTCGAAAACGTTTCGAAGTTCGACAAATATGTATAAAAACAATTTTATAGAAAATTTAATAAGCTTTAATTTGTATTTGAAACAAATTTTTCAAGAGTCCATCGTTTTCGAGATGTAATCGAAGAACCCAAAAATAGGACCTTCTCCCCTCCATCTCCACCGTTAGCTCACCCCCCCCCCCCCCCCATGGGCGGGGACTTTTAGTATGTTACTCTTCTAACTACTCCTAATGAAGCCCTGAGGTAAAAAATAATCGCATATTTCATGCACTCTACCCTCATTGACTGGACTTATATGTTTTTTTATAGGTCGCGTTATTGGTTATTTGAAGATAAATGAAGTTGGTGAAACTTAAGATTGTTTCTAATACATTTTAACTGTGGGTATCTGATTTTTGAATCAAGAATATCACACCAAATAGATTTAATCATTACACATTATATACTTCAATTTTATTAAATTTAAAATTGATACATTCTTGCTGTATTTAATTTATTTTCAATTAAAATAAATCAGATGTCAACTTTTTCTGTTATTTTTAGCGACACCGGTATAGTTATAGTTAACTGATACATGAAAACCAAAGCTGGGGTGTTTATGGGCCTTCCAAGGGGTTTTGCGGCGGAGCAGGTACCTGAGAGAGAAAGGCGTTAGTTCTTCATTGTCCTCGTCTCTTCTTCGTGGTTACTATTGTACTCCTCTGTTTGCACCAAACCAGAACCAAAAAAAAAAAAAAAAAAAATAGTTTAAATAAATAGTTATAAATTCATAATTATTCAATTGAGGGTTAGGAACCAATAAAGGAGTAGATAGCACTTAATGAAACATATATATTACTTAACTAAGTTTATTACTTATTTTATTTTGTTATATTTTTTTTATACTTCATTTATATTTACAGCTGTATAGGATATATACAATAAGTAAATGTGCTGTCGAATGATTACAATATGTCAATAACTTGAAAAGTACTACCCATTAGTAGCAATTATCTATTTATTAAACATGAAATATTTTTTTATCTCTTTAACGAATTATTTGGCGATAAATATTATATATAAGAATGTCACAATAGACACTATTTTGTAATTAACTAATTTTTTTTTTATATTTATACTTTATAGATAACTTGCAAAGAACTACCCATTAGTAGCACTTGAATAAATGTTCAAAACTAGAATGTCTATAGGTCATCTTCTTTTCAGATGCTTCAGAGAGATAAAGGAATTTTAGTGAGAAGCTAAAAGGTGTACTAGTGGATTCCTCAGGGCTTACAGCTTGTCATGACAGAATATGTTTCTTGTTTGGGCCAAATTTGCAACGTTATGGGATATTTAGATAGTTAAGGATAAGTTTATTTGTGACATAATGAGAAGCATTTAGGATTTTACCAAGGATTTTGTTTGTAAGGATTGGCTACGAGAAGATTTGAAATGTTAAGTGGAGTGCCAAAGCTCCAGTCTAATTACTGTTAGTCCAAGAGCCGAGGCCAAATTTCATGACTTATTTGAAGAAAACTTTTAGACATACAGCCATTAAATGTCCACCCTCAGCAATCAATTTGCACTTGTCTGCCAACTCAAAGCGGGGGGCGTTTCAAAATGGCGACCTCCGAAAGGGGGTAGCAAATATCAAAATATGATATTATTTGAAGATGATTATTTAAAGCAAACAAGAAACTGCAAACCCCCTAGGTGACAAAAAACGTTGTCTGCCAAAATTTGGAGGGGGCGTCGCACCGGCAGACAAAATTCAAAATCCGCGTTTTTTCAGTCCAAAACTGGACCATTTGAAAACGATTTATTTCAAGCATACAAGAAACTGCATGCTCACTAGATGACAAAAAACGTTGTCTGCCAAAATTTGGAGGGGGCGTCGCACCGGCAGACAAAATTCAAAATCCGCGTTTTTCAGTCCAAAAGTTGACAATTTGAAGACGATTTATTTGAAGCACACAAGAAACTGCATACTTCCTAGATGTCAAAAAACGTTGTCTGCCAAAATTTAGAGGGGGCTAAGCACCGGCAGACAAAATTCAAAATCCGCGTTTTTTCAGTCCAAAAGTGGACAATTTGAAGACGATTTATTTGAAGCACACAAGAAACTGCATACTCCCTAGATGACAAAAAACGTTGTCTGCCAAAATTTGGAGGGGGCTAAGCACCGGCAGACAAAATTCTAAATCCTTGTGAAGGCGTCACACCGGCTGACATTGTTCAAAACTCACATACTTTTCGTTCAACAGTGAACTTTTTGAACATGATTTCCTTTTTTATTTGATTTATAAGTAGTTTTTCTCTAGAATGATTTGAGGAAATTATATTATATTGCTTCCTACGTATGGTACAATAAAAGTATTTTAATATAAAATAATCTTGTTTTAAAATTTTAATGTAAAAAAAAACCAATTAATATATATGAACAGTAATAATATAAATACCGGCCACATAATTAAAAAAGAATAATATTTCAACTTATAAAGTTATGAAATATGTACTATCCTGGAACAAAATTTGTATAAAACTTGTATAGTAGTCCAGTTAATTGATTTGTAAAATAATAGACCAAGAGCCCGATAGGAAAACATACCGAGTTATTTCACCCTTTTTTTGTAATGCATGGGTGTAACCTGTCCACTGTTATGAATGAAAATTTATGAATTTTCCAATAAAGGTGAGTGCCGCAAAAATGACAGTGGGGGAAAGAGGTTGAAAATAGTATTTCTTAGAAGTTCGGAAATCGTTACTTTTAGTATATTTTGTGTTCTATTATACGTTATTCAAGCAAATCAACTTTGCAACAAATTTTGTAATAGTCATTTTGTTCTCAAATCAATAGTTTAGAGCGGTTTGGCCACCAAAGATTGACTAACTTCATATAAGTCGCACTTCTTCGTGAAAAGAAGCAGTTGGTACTTTTCCGTTGTCGGTTATAGCTCTAATCAAAAATTTAGCTGACTAAATTTCCTTTCAGACATTATACATAAAATTTATTTGTATAATATAATATAATTTATCTATATAATGTATATAAAGTTATTTAAAATACCCATGCCAGCACGCTAAAAATCCGTACTATTGTAAAGTTAAAGTTTTTGGCACATATTTCGTTATAACACCAAAACTATTCGTCCGATCCAAAATTTATTTATTCTTTCAATTGATAGCTGGCTAAATTTTCTATCAGACCTCATATATGAAATTTATATAAAGTCATGTAAAGTTCCCGTGCCAGCATGCTAAAACCCCGAACTGTTGTAAAAAACCAAGTTTTTTGGTAAATTTTTCATTATAACCCCAAAACTACTCGTCCAATCCAAAATTTATTTTTCTCAACTGATAGCTGACTAAATTTGCAATCAGACCCCATATATAAAACTTTGATCAAGCTCTGTAAAATACCCGTGCCAGCACGCTAAAAACAAGTTTTGTTGTTAAATACAAATTATTTAGATTATTTTTCCATATTAGTCCAAAACAATTTGTCTAAACCAAAATTTACTTTTTTCAACTGAAATTTGACTAAATATGATATCACATTTTATACATGAATATTTAATTGAAATCCATGCCAGCAGGCTAAATGTGTATGTTTTGGTAAAAACATAACAATTTTACATGTTACAGTGGGCTGGCGTGGGTATTTTGCGGGATTCATTCATCATTATATAATATGATTTGATTGTAAATTTAGTAAGCTTTCATTGAAAAAAATAAATTTCGGATAAAACAAATAGTTTGGGGGTTATAGGAGAAAATGTGCCAAAAAACTTGGATTTCACAATATTACGAGGATTTAGAGTGCTGGCATTGGTATTTTACGTGACTTTATATCAATTTAATATATGGGTCTGATTGAAAATATAGTCAGCTATCAGTTAAGAAAAATAAATATCGAATCGGAAGAATAGTTTTCGGGTAAAAATGAAAAATGAGCCAAGAAACTTGGATTTCACACCAGTACAAGGTTTTGGTGTGCTGGCATTGGTATTTTACGTGACTTTATATCAATTTAATATATGGGTCTGATTGAAAATATAGTCAGCTATCAGTTAAGAAAAATAAATATCGAATCGGAAGAATAGTTTTCGGGTAAAAATGAAAAATGAGCCAAGAAACTTGGATTTCACACCAGTACGAGGTTTTGGTGTGCTGGCATTGATATTTTACGTGACTTTATATCAATTTAATATATGGGTCTGATTGAAAATATAGTCAGCTATCAGTTAAGAAAAATAAATATCGAATCGGAAGAATAGTTTTCGGGTAAAATGAAAAATGAGCCAAGAAACTTGGATTTCACACCAGTACAAGGTTTTGGTGTGCTGGCATTGGTATTTTACGTGACTTTATATCAATTTCATATATGGGTCTGATTGGAAATTTAGTCAGCTATTAGTTGAAAAAAATAAATTTTGGATCGGAAGAAAATTTTTGGGGTAATAACGAAAAATGTGTCAAAAAACTTGGATTTCACAACAGTACGAGGTTTTGGTGTGCTGGCATTGGTATTTTACGTGACTTTATATCAATTTAATATATGGGTCTGATTGGAAATTTAGTCAGCTATTAGTTGATAAAAAAAAATTTTGGATCGGAAGAAAATTTTTGGGGTAATAAACGAAAAATGTGTCAAAAAACTTGGATTTCACACCAGTACAAGGTTTTGGTGTGCTGGCATTGGTATTTTACGTGACTTTATATCAATTTAATATATGGGTCTGATTGCAAATTTAGGCAGCTATCAGTTGATAAAAATAAATTTTGGATCAGAAGAAAATGTTTGGGGTAATAACAAAAAATGTGTCAAAAAACTTGGATTTCACAACAGTACGAGGTTTTAGTGTGCTGGCTTTGGTATTTTACATGACTTTATACCAATTTAATACATGGGACTGATTGCAAATTTAGTTAGCTATCAGTTGAGAAAAATAAATTTTGGATCGGAAGAATAGTTTTAGGGTGATAACGAAAAATGTGCCAAAAAACTCGGATTTCAAAATATTACGGGGTTTCAGTGTGCTAGCATTGGTATTTTACATGATTTTATATCAATTTAATATATGGGCCTGATTGCAAATTTAGTCCACTATCAGTTGAGAAAAAATAAATTTTGGATCGGAAGAATAGTTTTGGGGTTATAATGAAAAATGTGCGAAAAACTTGGATTTCACAAGAGTACGAGGATTTGGTGTGCTGGCATTGGTATTTTACATGACTTTGTATCAATTTAATATGTAGCGTCTGATTGCAAATTTAGTCAGCTATCAGTAGAAAAAAAATAAATTTTGGATCGAACGAATAGTTTTAAGGTTTTAACGAAATATGTACCAAAAAATGCCGGCGTGGGTATTTAACATGACTTTATATAAATTTCATATATGCAGTATGGTAGGAAATTTAGCCAGTTATTTACCACAAGTAGCCAATCATTGGTGGCCAAACCGTTTGAAAACTATAGATGAAAGAAAAAGAAATGAATAGTGCCAAATTTCTTGCAAATTTGATTTGCTTTATAATGTACATAGCTCAAAATATACTAATAGGAACGTTTTCCGAGTTCTTCGATCAAACGACTAAGAACATTCGATTTTCCAAGAACATACGTTTACGAAGAACTGTTTTCCACGTATTTTGTTCCAGGATAGTACATATTTGATAACTTTATAAGTTGAAATATTATTCATTTTTTAATTATATCGCCGGTATTTATATTATTACTGTTCATATGTATTAATTAGTATTTTTAACATTAAAATTTTTAAACAAGATTATTTTATATTAAAATAATCATATTGTACCATACGTAGGAAGCAACATAATATAATTTCCTTAAATTATTCTAGAGAAAAACTACTTATAAATCAAATAAAAAAAGAAATCATGTTCAAAAAGTTCACTGTTGGACGAAATGGATGTGAGTTTTGAACAATGTTAGCCGGTGTGACGCCTTCACAAGGGTTTTGAATTTTGTCTGCCGGTGCTTAGCCCCCTCCAAATTTTGGCAGACAACGTTTTTTTGTCATCTATGGAGTATGCAGTTTCTTGTGTGCTTCAAATAAATCGTCTTCAAATTGTCCACTTTTGGACTGAAAAAACGCGGATTTTGAATTTTGTCTGCCGGTGCTTAGCCCCCTCCTAATTTTGGCAGACATCGTTTTTTGTCATCTAGGAAGTATGCAGTTTCTTGTGTGCTTCAAATAAATCGTCTTCAAATTGTCCACTTTTGGACTGAAAAAAACGCGAATTTTGAATTTTGTCTGCCGGTGCTTAGCCCCCTCCAAATTTTGGCAGACAACGTTTTTTGACATCTAGGAAGTATGCAGTTTCTTGTGTGTTTCAAATAAATCGTTTTCAAATTGTCAACTTTTGGACTGAAAAAAAGCGGATTTTGAATTTTGTCTGAAATAAGTCCGTTTTGATTAATTTGGAGCTTTGAACTTTTCTGCAGTAAATATTGGATTAATTGAAAACAAGGGACAGTTTCTTGTTGTCCAAGTCTTGTAACGGATTCCAAGTAAGGCGTCCCGATGAAGTCCTAGATAGCGTCTCTGTTCAAACGGGGATCAGTGGAATATTATTAAAGGATACTGCAGGACAGGAAGTTACAAAATAGTTAATTTTACTTCTTTAACCAGTTTCTAGTTTTTAATAAATAGTTTTTAAACATAGCAATATACGTGAAAATGACTAATCAATTTTTTTTTTCTCCAGAACTTTTCTGCTGCTAGCCGACGATATGACAAATAGCTGGAACAAATTCCCAGGCTCCAGAGGTTCAAGTGTCAGACCACACGTGCTCGACTTCTGCTGGCCACACAGTCTTACCTCTCCAGGTCCAGATGTCTTCACTACCCCGGTTCTCTTCACCTCCATGCTCTGTCAACCGGAACGGTTTGTGGTATGTGGATCAGGTGCGACCAAATTATATACGATGGACCTCCTACATGATCTGGAGGAATGGAGGACGAGGTTGTGGTAAAATATATCGATTTCAACAAATAGTTAAGGTATAATTACATAATTCTGCTATAAAAGATATATTTCACACAGAGGGTGTTCTGCAAGAAACTGAAAAATTTCGGGAGTCGATTCTTGGCATTATTTGCGACAAAACAATAATTTATAATATAAACTATAGGACTAATAATATAAACTATATCATCCGTTTTATACATGTTTTTAGTTTTATGTTTTTCAAGAAATATTCAATTTTTGACTAATCAAAAATAATCATAAGAAAGAAGATTCTCACCGATCTTCTTCTGACAAGATCGGTAAAGTTCATCATGATTTCACCGCATTGTATTCCAGTACGCACAAATATGTTTCACAAACTCCTTTCGGATTTGAATAGGAAGGAAATTTTGAAATATTCTTGTAAATTATACATATTAATGTTACTTTAGGAAAGACAAAATTTAATTAAATTGTCACCAATTCTTCACATATCCAATCCTTACAACCTTTTTTAAAATCCTCAATGCTCCTTATTATATCACAAACTTATACATGAAGATATTAATGTTCCGTATGTTACAGATTTGGCCCAAACCAGATACTTATCCTTTCAAAGTAAACTGCATACCCACTCGAATCCACTTGTCTACCAACTTGCTTCACAATCAATTCCTGATAATCCTCCGAAGCGTCTGAAAAGAAGATTGCTGAAAGACCATCTAATGTAGAACTTTAATTCAAGTGCTACTAGTGAGTAGTTCTTAACACGTTATTGACATGTCATTTTAATCATAATTTTAAATTTACTTGTTGTGTATAATGTATAAAGTTGTAAATATCAATAAAGAGTTAAATTAAATTGTTTTTATAAATCTCTTAAAGGTTAAATACTAGAGCAAGATGAGTAGCTTGTTATGATTAAATTACATTTCTTCAAATGAAACAATTTCTAAGTATTCTCATAGTATTTCCCAAAATGCCGATGTTGCATCTCTCTGTTTCGTAATTAATAAGCGAATTCTGATTCAATTTTTAAAATTATCATGGTATAAGTCTACTATCCGAAAGGTGATTATTAATAGAAGTTTTTAATTTTTTTTATTACTGCACGTTTCTAACATATGTAATAAATAGCCTTGAGAAAAATGCAGCCAAAGTTTCGGAACGATATTAGAAACTTGTTATTTCTTATGATTGGACTATAAATGGAACGTTAAATAATGGATGTGAATTTTGGAGTCAAAGGAACATTAATATTTTTTTAATGATTATGTTGAAATTGGTTTAGGTTTAGTAGTTTTGGATATATATAAAATTATATGTCAAAAAATTATAATTACTTGAAAAAAACATAAAATTAAAAATATGTGTATGACGGATGAGAATAGAACCATACGTTATATGGTTTTAAAGAAACAATGCTCTCTTTATAAAGAGAATAATTTAAAATTCTTTACTTAGCTTTGTTGATCTATTGCATCTATACATCAACAATTGTTTTTTTATTGAAGATGAAAAAATATATTTTTTTCTTATTATCAAGGAGGAATGAATAGTCGATGTATATAATGGAATAATTAGGTATCAAAAAGCTCTCGCCAACATCAGCGGTATAAATCGGTTTCTAGGAATCGACTTTGAATCATCGATTCTCCATACCAATTCATTTCTCTAGAATCAATGCCGTTTCATTTGAGACGGACAGATTATGTATATGTGTGTTTATAATTATAAATATATATATAAATTAGGGAACAAACTAATGATAGGCCTAATTTTTTTATTGATAGGCGCTTTTTTTATTGATGTCTAAGGGATTGGAAAAAAAAGATACCGAGGAAGTATAACTGTTGGGTCAGAGATGATAAGGCCAACTTAACTCGGCATAGCAACAAGAGATAACTGGGAACCCCAAAGATGACCTAACTAATGAAACAGAGGGCCTTGAATAACCGGAACCAATTTAAAATACTATTCGATAAGGAGAGGTTATTTCGGAGAGTGGGATCTCATGATCAACTGAATCAAAGGTATTTGAGAAATCGAAGAGAACCGGGGTAGTGATTTTCTGTTGAAGGTTCTGTCTATAGGTTGAAGGTCTTGTGTAATTTTTTAGCGGATCAGATTATTTGGAGTTTTGAGATCGGAAACCAGACTGAAAAGAGTTCTAGGTGTTAAGTTGAAAATGGTGTCATTTTTGGAGTAGTTTTGATTATTTGAAGAGAATGGAGTTTGGTTTGTAAAGAAAGGGAATGAATTGAGCTGATGAATTATGTCTTTTATACGTAACAAACTTCACTATATATGTACTTTTACTTTTTAAA
This sequence comes from Euschistus heros, assembly GCA_003667255.2. Lineage (NCBI taxonomy): Eukaryota > Metazoa > Arthropoda > Insecta > Hemiptera > Pentatomidae > Euschistus > Euschistus heros. The sequence goes on along the minus strand of RCWM02000345.1, from coordinate 664,296 downwards.
AAAATAAGATATTTTTAACTGTTATTATAAATATAATAATGTGCCTCATTAATGTGCAACAAAAAATAGTGCTTAAATGTGTACATTGTTTCCTTTATTTCACGAAAAAAAAATGTTAGTCTATGAATGTTAAAGACAATGTTTGTAATATAAATTTAGTTAATATATATACATACATACACAGAAATCCCTTGTTTAGGTATGTATATATATATATATCCTCTTAACTTTAATACATATGTGTATATATTCTGTTTTATATTTTATTGAATTCAAAAATCATTAGATCGTTTATTTCTAACGAAATATGTATTATTTGTTTTGAATTATAAAATTGCGGAATTAAATCCAGCCACAAGTATTTTTTTCTTAATTTTGAATCCTTAGTTCTTGAAAAACAAAACCAAAATTGAGGCGGAGTTACGTTTTTTTTCCCAGTACCGAATAAAATACTTATTTTTAGAAATAATGGAACGATTCTTTCAAAGTATTCGAGCTCCTGATTAGGAAAAGTAAATATATATTTTATATATTGTTATGTCGTGATATGGTTGGAGTCTTGATAAAATTGTAAACAAATAATTGAAGGATGGTTTAAATGCAACATTCCAATGGTTTTTGAATCTATGAAACAGAATGTATCAAAGTTTGAGGGGGAGAGGTTAAATTTTTTCTAAATCCCGAATAAAATACACCATTATTAGAAGTAATAAAACGATTCTCTCAAACAATCCCAGAATCAAACACATCCAATGGTGCATAAACAAGTTGCCAACGACTACTCAAAGCTCAATAAACAACAACTTCATAACGAAATATTCTGAATTTGAAATGCAAAAAATCTAAAATTTGTATGGACAATGCTAAATTCGTTCTGAGAATTTCAAAATTATGTTGAAGAATTCTGAAACTGGTTTTGGGAAACCTGAGTGGGAATATTCTGAATTCGACCAGCAAAATTTAACAGTATTTCGACATACCAACTTGCCTTATAACGTTCTTCAAATTGGTCTGATAAACCTTTATCATAGTACATATTTTTGAAACTGACTTTATGGAATATTTATTTAAAACAATCTCATACTTAAAGATATATTATTTTATTTATTAAATAATGCACAAATAATTACATTTGTTTATAAGTATAATAATAACTATTGCTTGCGTTGAATAATGACAGCCTAGAATTGGTATTATAGTTTAATTTAATATTAATCGTCATACCGTAAAATGGAATACTTTGTACATATATTTCGATCATAATTATTAATATTTTTATTAAATCCTCTGTCCTATGTTCAGTTCATTATCATCGAGTTTGATTTACGTAGCTTTCGGATCAACAAATGGAATGTCATACACAAAATGTACCAACTAACGGATTCTATGATATAAAAAAAGTTTCGTCTAAAAAAGTCAATTGACCATTGACAATAGCATATTGGAGTAATTCAATAAATAAATTAGCAAATCAATTTTAAAGTGGTTCAGGCTATCTGCAATAGAACATAAGAAAAAAATCACTCATTTCGACATTTAGCATATTTCGAAACTCTTATCAAGGAGAGAAAAATTAATTCAATGAAAATAATTACTGATATTTTCGTTTCGGTTTGAGAAGTGGGCTCTAGAAAGATTAAAAAATGAATTTCTAAATACTTCTAAAGGTCAATGGAGGCTATAGTTATTCAAAAAAAACATTTAACTCATTCTTAAAATCACTTCGGGACGGTACTTGTAATGATGATTTTGCAAAACAGTTTTCTATTTGAGAAGTAAGACGTCAGTTCTACCCAGTATATTTATTATCCACCTAATGAAGAGAAAACTAATGAAAAAGCAATGGATTGTGAAAAGTAGTGACTGAACCCCTCCCCCTCCCCCAAAAAAAAACAAAACAAAAAAAAAACAAACAAGACAATTCTAATTGGTTCAAAACACCTTAATGCTCCCTTCATACCCTTTCATACCACCCATTTCTTGATCTGAATGACCTCCATATTCAATTCCTAAGCCCAATTAATAATCATTGCTGATTAACATCTATGCTGGAATAAACATATCTCAAACTGCTGCTGAGATGCCGCGATTTATCCACATGTAGTCTCCTTCAACATTTAGTTTTCTCCCTCATTCTTCCTCTCATTATGCATGAATGCTTAGTACACGAAGGATTGCCTGTGGCCTCAAAATGTGGCTGAAGGGACTAATGAAATTCTTTTTAAGATTTTTTTTTTGTAATCCAAGCTCTCATATCACCAGCTGCTTAACTGAGTTGAGGCGGCTTTATGAAAGTCTTCATCATTTTATTGGTACCTTAGTATCCCAATTTTCGAAATTCAAATAAGCTTATATGTATGACTTCCTTGCCCTGCGTTCCTTCATCCACCTCTTGAATATCAAATCTACATCCATTGATTTTGATACCCATCGAGGTATTTCCTTTGACAAATATTTAAAAATTCCTGCTGCTTCATTTCGAAATTCCTTAACACTAATCAATTGTAATCTGAAGACAGGGGGTTCGTTGAAAATCTCAAATCAATTTTCACCGCAAAGAATATTAGTATATACCTATAACTACATATAGAATCAGTTATAGTATGTGTAATTAATAAAAGTATAAACGCTTATGTATTTAGTGGTATTTAGCAATATATAAGAAACTAAACCAGTAGGAATACCACTACAACCCACGGAGTGTATTGGTTTCAGTAAGTATATAATGTTGGAAGTATGGTAAGTATGTACTGTTACAAGGTCAACGGTTGTGGAAGTAGTAGATTTAACCAAACTCTCGCTCAACCGTTTTCTCCCCAAATTAAGGGTACCCAATTTACACTGGGCAAAAAAAGTCTGGAAACACTTACCAAAGTATTGAATGAGGGCCTCTAGTTTTTTATTTCCAATATTTTGTTTCACTTTTCGCTACACTTTTTGACTGTCATCTAAGCCAAAAATCTTAAATCGACTTTCGTCCGAGAAAATAACGGATTCCCAAAACTCTTTAACAAATTTCAAATGGCACTAACGATTTAACTTGCTACTGAATGGTTTCTTCCTAGTGGTTCGACCAAATAAACCACTTTTCCGTAACTTATATACCATAGGCGCGAGACAGGTTTGTAGCAATTTGGAGCGCTAGTGCACGGTTTAAAATTTCCAGCTAGAGCAATTTATTTTTTTTTTTTGGACGCCCGTTCCGTGACCTGCTTGATGCACAACCTGAATCTTTTGACCGCTGTTGATGTGCATGCAAATATATATTATGATAAAATTAAAGATTGATGTGTTTTGTGTAAAATAAGAGTAGTTTTACTATGGAAAAATGCCTATTTTAAACAGGAGTAGCATAAGTGTAGGATTTTGGAAAGTGTTTCCAGACTTTTTTGCCATAAGCTGACTGTACTCCAAGATTGTCTCAAATCTCCCAATCCACGGCTGAAATTGTCTATCACGAAACGATAACTGTTCATAAATTATAACGTTGCTCTCACGCGGACAGGAGAGTGTTTCAACGTATCTTACCTAATTTTTTCAAGGCGGATGGTCCTAATTTAAAAAATACATCTAACGTAATTAATAGACGTCTTCTAAGCATTAATAATACCTTACATGTTTAAACAATTATGAAACTTGTAGCTTTGTGAACTGATACTTAGGGGTCTAAAAACAGAGGTATTAAGAGAATGATGCTAGCGATTTTTAATGAACGATTCAAACAAGAGTGAGAAAGAAATATTTGGTTTGGTTGGGGGGATGGAAAACTCAACATTCGATATAACAAATATAATGTATTTAATTATCAGATTACATATCTTAAGAATATAAAAAAGATGGATGTCTGTAACTGGAGGTGGAAAGAGATCGGAAACAAAGAGAAAGCTCTGGAAGGAGGGGGGGGGGAGGGTTGGAGACGAAACGTGATACACGACCCTGTTGCCGATTAGTTTCTTGTAACTGCTTCTGATGCTACGATTGTCTCCGTGTACAGTTTCTAGAAAGTCACTGCGTGCCGCACAATGTAGTAAAAAATAGGTGATTTTCGAAATCCAAATATACTTTTTAGTAAAGAGGTTCTAGGAGATAATAATGGAAAAATCTTTATTGTTATAATCGAGCTGTTTGAATTCATCTGAACAAAGTAGGAAGGTGCACTAGAAAATAAAAATAACACTCCTTCAAGGTCTTTTACCATTAGGACTTTAATTGCAGGCGAGCTGCTTTGTTGTGTTGGAGGAACCCACACAGAAGTCAACTATGTTAATGAGTTTCACAATACGAACCAATTCGATAAGTGGAAACAAGAATAAATATTACTTCCCTAGTTCTGTACATCCTTCTTAAAATTTTCGTTTACACTGGTTTTGTTTTTTTATTAATTTTATTATTTTAACTTGTACATAAATAAATGTACCATGTGTTGCTGATTTGGCTCAAAAAAAGATACCTTTCCTTCAATGGCGACCTCCGTACCCACTGGAATCCACTAGTCACCCAACTTGCTTCTCACTCGATTCCCGAAAACCCTAAGAGGCTTCTGAAAAGAAGATGGCCTAGCGACTTTTTAATGTATAACATTTATTATAAGTTCTACTACTGGGTAGTTCTTTACAAGTTATTGACATATTTATTATAAATTATTTGTAAATATAAGTAAAGTATTAACAATCTCTCTTTAAATTTTTTATATAGGTAAGAATGATGTCAACTTTGGGTTTGAACGATCTATTTTTCTATTAGTTTTTAAAGTATAATTTTTTTTTAATCATAAGGTATAGTTGACTGTGATGTATATAGGAGATGTAGATAATTAGGGTAGGCAGTCAAAGATATTCAGCTGATCAAAATAAAATGTTTATTTTATTTTAATTCTTAAAGCCAACGTTTCGACTTGCAATGCAAGTCTTCATCAGGGCTAGAAAAAGAAAACAAGCAGAGAGGTATGACTACATTGTAAAAATATATGAATAAACACACACCAGAACATATAGGAATGAGTGAGAAAGAAAATAAAGTTTGTTTATGTTTATTTTCTTTCTCACTCATTCCTATATGTTCTGGTGTGTGTTTATTCATATATTTTTACAATGTAGTCATACCTCTCTGCTTGTTTTCTTTTTCTAGCCCTGATGAAGACTTGCATTGCAAGTCGAAACGTTGGCTTTAAGAATTAAAATAAAATAAACATTTTATTTTGATCAGCTGAATATCTTTGACTGCCTACCCTAATTATCTACATCTCCTATAATTTTTTTTTTGTTATGAAATTGACAACAAAACCAAGAAACCAGTCGGAGAGTTTTCGAGGTATAAATTTTCCAATAAGAAAATTCAAAATCTATCATCAAGGATCATTTTTCACTAAATGTTTTCACCGATGGTTTCAAGGGCATTAAATATGTTTTTTTAACAAGAAGCTTCCAAGTATATCTTATTTCTCTTAAGCTATAACTCTGCGTTTATTTAAATACTCTGGGATGACATCAATATTGTAACTTCAAAAAGAAATACCCATTGGTCGAATGTTTAATGTGTAAGAAGATTTTATTTATGAAAAGTTTTATTACAGAGCCAACAGTAAAAATATAATGTGGTTAAGATTGTAAAAATCCATCCATGTAGATTTCTTTGTTTTAATTCACAAATCTGAAAAATTTCTAGTGATTTTAGTGGCTAGTATATATTTCTATCAAAAATGTTCCCCCTTTTTTTAAACAATGAATATCTCAATATCTATGCGTTGTGCAAAAAAAATAAAAATAAATAAATGAAAAAATTTTTTTGTTGATGAAGAATTAACTTTAGTTACTCTAAAATAATCAAATAAAGTAATAAAACATTACTTGATACGCAAAGAATATTTGTTTTTACAATTATATTTGTCATATATATTGTTAATCAACATGTAGATGCATAGGTTTATGACATGTTCAATATTAGATTAGACATCTTAATTTTATTATATTTTCACTCAATAATTGATGAATTTCAAAAAGATTTCAAACTTATCTTGGTAAATCAATATACGAAACTATACTAAAAAGAAAATATTTAATATCGTAGACATTAAGACTCGGAAATCTGAACAGGACAAAAGGTTGGAGCCTTCCTCAGAATCTGAAATGATCAAGGAAAAGTTGGGCCATCAACGACAGTGGGCTAAGTGAAGGATGCCTTCTTGATTATAGTGTCGCAGATGGTCAACACACTCTGGTAATCCCCCGGTTCTTTCCCGTCGGGAACGGAAATACTCACTAATTGTTCTCGGACTTCTGAGTGATAAATGACCCCTGTTGATGGTAGAAGTACGACTCCTTGGTTTCAGAAATATAAAACGCCTGTCTTGGAAGAGCACGGCAGGAAATATATGGAGCGAGTATAATCAATGTTTCTTCCTTGAAAAAATTGCAGTCAACAAATGTTATGTAATACAAGTGAGGTTTAGTTAATTGTTAAATTGCGCTAGTGGAAATGGAAATTACTTCGGTTTTGAGATAAAAGAAAAAAAAAAAGAAGAGATTAGTCTAAACATTATCTATAACCTTCAGGAACTGTTGAATGGCCTTTGTAGAAGTGATCTAGCTCACAGCGGACTGATGGAACAGTGGACTGGCTGCCAACCAAATGGGTTTTACTGTTGACCAAAAAATATTGGATATAGTTTTGTAAAATTCATTTCTAAAGTAAGAATATGTTCAGGGATATTGGAAAAAGTTGTACTAACCAAGTTTATTGTAAAAAACAGAACAAAATTCAAATAAACTATTCATGACCATGTTAACAAGCAGCATATTGTCTGTTTTCCAGGGTGAACAACAAATAAAAACTTTATGATCTCTAAAAAAAACATATGGATTCTAATCCTAGAAGTTAGCTGTCTTATATTGTATATTTGGATTCAAGTAATAAAATGAAAACAGTTAATCTAATTCAAACTCTGATACTCATGAAAATAAACATGTTTTCAACGCATGTCATACATTTTTCTGACGACTAAATTAAATTGCAAAATTTTGTGTACCAATTATTTATATAATAAAATTCAAAAGAATGTCAAGAAAACATAAAAATGAAAATATTTTTAACATTTTGTTTATCTCTTCAGATCCAGTAATCCCATATGTAAGACAATTACTTATAAAAAGATTAAAAAAATGTTTGAATTTATTGGTAATGGAGACAGACCCTAAACAAAATCCTTACAAGACTAAGAATAGGCCACACGAGAGTAACCCATTTTCAAAGCTCCACCAAAATACTATTACTGTAATAATTCAATTGCAATAATCCATATTTTTCAGGGCTGCCAGTTTTTTATTTACAACTCAAAAGTTTTGTATTAAATTCTGATTTATCAATAGCCCTCGGAGATAATCGTTCAGCTATAGAATCTGTGCTCAAATTTAATAATTTTATTGCAGAAATATGACATGAAATATCGATAGGTAAAAGAATAAATGTTCAAATAAAAAATAGAAATGAGAATACTTTTTTAAAAAACTTTTATTGAGTAAGTATTGTTCTGTAAGTATTAGTTTGCCTTAAATGTGAGCAATAAGTAATATGGATGGCTTCATGACTCCGTTCTGTAATGTAATGTAATGTAAAAAAGAAAAAAAATCACAAACAAAATATTAATAAAAATAACAAAAAATAAATAAATAAACCAAAAAAATACGGTGTTGATGACCAAAGCAAACAACAGACATAACAGAAAAATTGTTATTAGCTACTATGATTTGTTTTTGTTTTTGTTTTTTTTCATTATGTACCAGATAACACATTTGTTTGCTTATACCCTTATTCTTCCTCCACCTCTAAAAATCTTCTATTATTTTGCAGTGCTGTCTTTTGTTCTCCGCTTAACTCCTGGGACCGTTGTGTTTGTGCTAGAATAATCAATAATTTTTTTTTTAATATGAATATTTGAATTATATATATGTTTTTATGTCATATAGCGGGTTTAATATCCAGGGATATTTATGTTTTACTAGGGCACGATTAAATTTGAAAATTAATTTTTTTTGCATTGTCTTGTGTCCTGCTAGATGATAATGGGGTGTATACAAAAAAATTGACCGTTTCTTAACCAAATATTTGTATTATCATTTCTTTGATATAAAATACAATTAATACTCAAAGTATAGTCCATTCTTATCTACCGTCATTACCCATCTGCTAGACAATTGCTCGATGCCACGCTGATAAAATTCCTTGGGGTGGCTGTCAAAGAACTCTTAGACAGCATTTTCAACTTCCACAAAATTATCAAATTTTTTCCCTTTGAAAAAAATGGGCCATGGATCGAAACAAGTAGTAATCCGAAGGTGCGAGGTCTGGGCTATATGGTGGATAAGGCAGGAGTTCAAACCCATGAAGTTCTGTAAACTTTTCTGCTGATTGTTGAGGAGTAAGTTCGTGAGGGACCAGTCTAGAGATCTTTTTCACCTTCCCCATGGAGAGAAGATGGCGACTAACAGTATCTTTCCACACACCACACTCCCTGGCAAGTTCGCGAGTACTTGTGGACGGATTTGACTCAACAGCTTCCTTCAGAACCTCATCAATATCCATTAATGGCCGCCCGGAGCCCTTCTTCCTTTCCAACGTCGCACAGTGCTTCGAACATAGAGTGAAGGTGGACAAAATTAGCAAACCCTCAAAATCTTATTGAAAATTACACGCCGAACAAAAAAATATTATTGCTCAGATTAGAGGAGATATTGCTCATCATTAGATGGACAATTTTCAAAGTTCGTCTCCTGTGGGGTAGGTAGACCCGCAATGAAACACATATACATGGCGTTTATTCCAGATAAAATGTTGGTTTTACTTTATTAACACAACCATCCAGCATTGTGAACATTTCAAAAATAACCACGTAAATTTGATCGCTTTCAAATTTAATTTCAAAGGTTTCGAAGTGGCAAATTTTATCTTTCATTGCCTTTTTCTCGTCACGCATTTGATCTGCAGTTAGTTTTTGAAAATTAATTATATGGGTTTGCAATATATGGTCGACGATGAACGCAGATTTACCTTCAAGCAACATTTACATTTAAGTTGAACTCATTACACATCTCCAAACTTGCAATTTTTAATACGCTCTTTACTGTTAGTTGCAGGAGTTCTTGTAAATTTATCCAAGCGCAATCTTCACCAGCGATAATATTATTAGAAAGTTTTTACAAATGTTTCGTAAAAGTTAATGAATAGAATTTAGGAAAGCAGTCCTTCTTCAAACCATACGTATTTTCTATTGGAAATACATAAATCCATGCATAAATTTAGAGCTTGAAAAGGACTTATCGACTTCGTTCTTCAACCAAAGGTGGCCATCTCTGTAGCAAAACGTAATTCAACAGATGGAGTGTTTAAAACAAAAAGTGTTACTAGCCTTTTTTTTTTCTTTTCTTTTTTGCTGGTTTTTGGGAAGATTCTTCGAAAAGGGTTTCCGTTCTTCCGCGTGTTCGGCTTGGTCCTGGTTGGACTGCACTGATTTTGGGAATCGTTGGCAATTGAAGTTCCTGCTAAAGTCATTTCATAAATATATTACGACTCCTGTCGACCTCATTCAATTTTTAACAGTGAACTTGAAGCGAAATAACCGATTAATTGTAGATATTTCTATTTCCAATTGGTGGTTAGACTCTTTCAAGTCCTTAAATGAATGTAGTTTATAAGTGACTACTGCTATTTGATCTGATTTTAGTGAGAAAAAACATATTTTAGCAAACTGGCTATTGGCCTAATTTTTGCTTTCTCAACAAAAAAAAATAATAATAAAACAGTCCCGGCGCAGGCAGGCGCAGTTAAAATTCATGGCAAATCAAAGCCTATACACCAAGGAACAAGAATATATAAAAACTACAAAAGGATATTTGAGGATTTTTTTAAAAGCCTCTTCAAAGTTTGAATAATTTTCAAACTGGGAAACGAAACTTTACATGCATGCTATGGATATAATAAGCGCTCAGCTTACCAATTAAAGTAGTATATTTTAATATAGATACCTTGACCTGTATATGGCATCGTTAACAACAGTTATTTTTTATCTAATGAGATGTGAATGAAACAAAATATAATTTGCGGCTAATATGATATAAATCGCAGAACGAAAATACTCCTGAAGTTTTTCGATTATATTGACTTAAACGAATATGTAAACAATGAGATAATCATACTAAACAGTTGTCTAAGGTATATTTAAAAATATCAAAAGGCAATCAGCTCGATAAAAAATACTTGGATTTTTGATTTTTGTCCATTGAGGAAGCACTGTGCGTCGTATCTACACTTATAAATTTTTCAAACCAACGCCGCGCAGTGCGCTCTTCAAGGACACCTTCCCCCTCATATTTAATAATGTCACGAGTTGCTTCAGCGGCTGTGAATTTTTTTTTTTTTCCAGTAATGTCTTAAAATTACGAGAATTTTGTAGGACACTGTCATGTTTCTTCTTTGATATAAATAACTGAACTGAGGCTTTTTTTGAAGAAGTCCAGTGTTAGTAAACAAGCTTAGAGAATGCCCTAAAGGGATTATTAAGTATTGGTAAATAATAAATAGCATTAAGATATTTACAGACTTTTGAACTCTGGAATTTGATAAAACGGTCATTTTTTTTTATACGCCCTATTATATAAAGTTCGGTGTGCGTCGATTGCTTGATCTAAAATAATAATAATTTCAAACTAATGAAATTCCAATAGTTTACTAATTAATAAGTTTAGGACCTGTTGTAGGCGAGATCTTGGCTTCATTGCCAGTTCCAGAGTTGAATTAATGAAAGATTGAACCACAATTTTAGAAATTAATAAAAATTGTTCTCTTTTAAACCTTTGATTGAATGATTTTAAAACAGGAAACATACTCTTATTTCACAAGGTTTTCCATTTTCTGCCAGATTAATTGTTTATAAAATAAACTGAAAGATAAGTTACCTCCTGAACCATTTGGGCGAATGATATAAAAACACTCTTGAGCATTTACTGCTTAAAGTATATTTTGCAGATCAAATGTTTAAAAGAACAGGTTAACGATAATGTGCTTGTATGCATATAAGTCATGTAGGAAAGAACTTTTAACGAACGAATTCCAAAAAAAAACAAAAAAAACTTTCGTGTACTAATATAGGGGAGTCGATAAAACACCACAGAACAGAAATGAAACACTCGAACAACCGTTATGTCATACAAGGAAGTTGGTGGAGTTTTGAAATCAAAAGCCCAATTGATTGGTGCAACTGTTGAGATATATTTCAGTAAAATGAGGTTCAGAATCTTGGAGCTCATATCTCTGGAACTTCCGGGCTTATTGTTGTTATCAACTATTGGTACTCTGAAATCAAAACAGCTATTGATAGATAAATAGTTCCTGTTGATTCCTCACGTCCTCTAACTACACAGTACTAGTCAAACTATTCATTAAAATTTTTTCTCGTAAATTATTGAGGATTTAAATTGAAATAACGATATCTCATTATACAAGGAAGAGAACTTCTCCACATTGGCTTTGTCCTATTTCTACTGTCACCTTTAGTCAACATTACTGATAATATTATCTGTTGTTCATTGTCCGCTATGAATAAAACAATATACAATAAAATGATGTTATATATATGGTGAAGATGCACCCAGAGAGATTAAATATAGAAATCTTCTATAAAATTAGAGGATAGAAGAGTGCTGGGGGGTATATCAATCAGATGTAGGAATAAACTGAGAGACTGAAAATAACAGACCAAGGCTGTTTCAATACTGGACTGTTCTTGGAAAAGGAATAGCGTGGACCCAGGAAATAGGGAAGGAGCAATTGGAAATAATGATGAAAAGGTGGGAAGAGAGAAGGAAGAAGAGAAGGGGTATGAGCAGAAGTGAAAATAATGATATTTGCGTGGTCTCTAAGACCATTCCGTGATAAAAAAAGAAAAGAAAAAAAAAAGTATTATAGTCTGACTGCACTTTAGTCAGCCAGAGTCTGATTATTTTTAGACAAAAGCATTATTAGTTTATAAAATAAGTGATTTAAAAATGTAAAAAGTAGAAGTTTAAATTAGAAACAGATATTCACAAAAGCACCTATTCTCACACATTTTTTACTCATTTCTTGAAGATTGATCACTGAAGAGGCTGAGTAATAATAGTTGTTTAAAGGCAGTTACTCAAGAAGCATTGAGAATGGAGAGAGACAAAGAATTTCAGAACAAAGTAGGAATAGAAATGCTGTTTGGAACTAGCCATGTTTCATAGATATAACAGCAAAATGTGCCAGAGCAATCAACAAATCTTATGAAGGAATTCATTTATTCCTGCTTTCTCATTGGATATAGCCATCCATATCCTTCGTAAGTAGTATCCGTTGTCGAAATGAGGGAGAATCAAGGAGAATAGTAAACTTTGATAGTTGCTTCGTGGAGAGGAATCTTAGGAGGTGTTTGAAATGATTTGGGAATTAAGGTTGATTCAAGATAGGTATTGATTCTGAAGTTTTTAACCGAGCTTAGGAACACTATTATCTTATATATTAGTCATTAGGATTTAGTTTACCAATAAAACAAGACTATTTATTTTTTCTTTTTATACTTTATATACATTTACAACAGTGTACAATAAGTAAATATGCGGAAAACGGATTATAAGATATGTCAGTAACTTGTAAAAAACTACCCATTAATGCTCTACATTAGAAAGTTCCTAGGTCATCATATTTTCTGACACCTCACAGGGTTATCGGGAATCGATTGGGAGGCTAGTTTGTAGAATTGTAGATTCGAGTGGATATGGAGCTTATCATGGAAGAATATGTATCTGATTTGAATTCAGCAACATATCTTACTATAAGATCATTATTGATAAGTTAATTTGTGACATAATAAGGAACATTATGGATTTTACGAAGGATTTTGAATTGTAGGAATTGGATATTGGATTTTGGAGAATAATGGAATGTTTATTGGATTTCCAAAGCTCCAACATACTTCCGTATGTCTAAAGGGGTCTAATTACTGTCATGTAAATGAGATTTTTGTAATTAATTGGGAGTTTTGAACACTTTTTTTTTAGTAAATGTTGGAGTAATCGATTAAGACGAGCTGTTTTTTTGTGTTTTTATTTATTATCTATTTATTTATTCTTTAAGACAAGAATATCAACTTTTAGACTATTCAATGTTTATATTGAAAAAATGGTTTCTGGACCTACCACACCGAATATTCCCCCTTTGAGAGCTGCATTGTGGCGATGGGACAATAAAGAAGCGACAGAGGTCCATTAGAGAGAACAGGAGATATGATTCAATATAGCAACTTGAGGAAGGGCTAGTTAAGGTTGAAAGACGTGAGTGTGGGAGAGGGGGAGAGGGGGATACCCCCTTCCGGTTGCCGGAAACTCAAGTGGTCTACTTCCTTGGCCTGTTAAGAACGGTCTTGTCCAACCATTAACCGAGTATTCGGCTGTTAACCAATTGAATCCATTATCCAAGTACAGAAGAAGGGAGGCCCTCTTGATGGCTTTGCTGCGTGCCCACATCCATGGCGTTCTGCGGGTTGGGCTTTCTCGCTTCCCGCATTACAGAATTAAATTATCCTTGACGACTGCTTTAGGTGTCAGAATGAATTCCCAACAAATTCGATCCATACCTTTTTCCCCTATACATTTCAAATGAATTATGTAAAGAGAAAATGTGAAAAGTGATATATCCATTATTCAATGTTTGCATGACTCAAAACCTTAAATTGTTACCCGAAACCAGATTTTATCTGAAGCTAATCAGCTATTGATTTCATAGGAGAAAAATAATTAAGGAGATCCAGGTTCTGCTTTAAGGACTGTTACACCGAAGAAATAATTGTAATAATAATATATATTACATATAAAAACGTTTTTTATTTACCCATTCAAGCTGTCGCTCATTAATTAATATCTGTACCACCACAATTTATGAAGAGTCCTAACTTCAGTACTTAGTTAAGGACGTACTGTTTCTGGGCCAATGTTTGTGAAGTACACCATGATGGTATAGAAGGATCAATACAATTTGGATTAATTGTATAATAATAATGGTGAATTATTAGCTCCTATTGGAATTCTGTTTCGAATGATAAATAATTATCACAAGTTTCAAAAACATACAAAAATCTCAAAATATCAGCACTTTGCTACATAGATTATATATATATTTTATTTATTACATAATTTATGACTTGACTCAAAATAATCGGCCGAGTATTTAAAATTGGTAGGTCGGATAATGAATGGTAATAAGGACCGGTGGGTAGACCCAGGCCTAGTTGGGAAGATTTTTTTCAAGTCTGACCTCGTAGATTTGGATTTTAGCGGTCACTGTTTGTGGTTTCGGCATCGAACTTTCGAGTTAATTGTTATTATTGCTATTTATTTTTTGATAAGGGTAAAATGTATTAAACTTTGTTTCAGCTTTTAGTTAAAAAAGAAAGCTGACAGAGGTAGCTCAGATTGTTTTCATCAGAGGTTAAAACAGTAATTTTGTTAATATAATAAAATTAAAAAAAAAAAACTATTATTATAAACAAAATATTCATAAAGGTCCATTCAAAACATTTAAATAAAAGGTCTAGCTTACAAAAGTATTTACTTTTTTATATCTAAATTAATATTACGTAAAGGCATTTGTTAAACGTTTATTGATTCCATTTGGAATAAAAGTACAAAGGATGTAAATTTTAATGGAAAATAATCATTATTCGATTTATCTGCACATATTTTAAATCTGATTCATAATATTAAAAAATATACACAAGTAATTCAGATTTTAATCACTATTGTGAACATATCGTTTTATGTCTTGGTAGAAATAAATCTCTATATATACATACATAAACACACACAAACACATAAAATAAACTATTGATGGATTATTTAACTATTAAGACATATAATAGAGAACGTACAACGATAAATTCGTTTTAAGTGAATCGTGTATATGCCATTTACTTGTTCAACAATTCAATATTTTATGAAAGTTTTCCTTAAGCTCCCATTGGCTACATTAACTACGAATATTATCTTTTATTGATAACGTCCTAAATTGTGGTATTTTCCTGACATTTATTGTTTTCGATGTATCGATTCGTAATGAGAACCTAATCGGATCATTAAACAACATGTTTATAAACTAATAATTATGAATAAAAATCTTATTAGGAGTGGCATAATTGTACAGAGTCGTCATCAGACCACAAGTTCAGTAATTGTCCTTTTACTTTAGATGACGAATCTAGATTCATAGAAAACTGGGAAGTAGACTCTAGCACGATCCGCATCGATAAAGTAATCAGAGATAGGAATACGATCATACTAATTGTAAGTATAACTAATAAAACTGAATCATAATAATTGAATCATGAAAGAAACTTAGATGATAGGTTTACATATATGTACATATATTGTAAGCTTTTATGGAGCAAATAATACAATCTGCCTCGTTTAAGGACATAATATAGATAGCTATGATACCATTCACGCATTATACACAATAGGAAATAAACGAAAAAAAGGTTAAAAACAAACATAACCACTAAATATACAATATGGAGAATGAATTGAATAAATTTAAAAACAATAATAATAGTAAAAAGAAAAATTAAAATATAAAATGAATTCATACTCTATATACAAAATACCGACTCTAGGGATCTCCGAACCAAGCCAAGTATATACAAAAAAAAATCAGCTGACAATATACAAAAAAAATAGTTCATACACAGGGTGTTCGGAAGATCGTTGGCCAAAGAGGTATCTCGGGTAGGTTCATTTAGAACCTATTTAAGGTCACTTACCTATTTACAAAGTCTTACGGTTTTTTTAAATGAATTTTTTTTAAAAAATGCCCAAAACCAAACATTTCTGCCTTATAACTTCATACATATTGTGCAAATGGTTTCATTGTCATCCACATTACTTATTCCTCTTCAGTGAAACAAATATTAATATTTAGTAATTAAAACAGTTATAAAAAAAAAAAAAAAAAAAAAATGCTGCATATTGCTGCCTTCAAATTAATACAAGATTAGGTACCAATATGTAGTCGACCCAGTGTTATTTTTAATATTTTTCTTTATGAATCTTAAAACATTCATTGACTGTCATCATTGTAAGAAAAGTGTGAATCAAATATATAGAGCAATGAAAAATAAAAATAAATGTTTTTCCTAGTTCAAATTCATTGAAAACTCAAACTATGAACACTATACTGTGGTAAGAAAGCTTGACTTACATGTACATGTTCCTAGCAAGCGGAATCTTTTGCTACAGGGAAATCTTCCACATCTTCAGATGTTGAGTTGTTCAAAATCCAAACCCGAAAAAAAAACAAAAAAAACTGAAGTTACCAGGGAGATCTTTCTGATCGCTCTCTCCTGTACTGTCGCATTCAATAAGCCATTCATTGCTTGAGGATTCAATTTTATTAATTCCCAACTCCACCACTGTTGTCATTTTCAAATTTCATATTTTCCTTTGCATGCTAAATATTCAATTATTTATCTTCAAATCAAAAGAAAAATTATGCTATTTCTAAAAAAGAAAAATCTCATATTCACTTTCTTTTATGTTGTCAGTTATCATTGTACCTAACTTTATTATTCATTTTATAGCTTTATCTTTTCGCTTTCTTTTAATATATTTTTTAATTATTGTGTTTTCTAATAGTGTTTTTCTTAAATTTTTAATTTTAAACTTTTTTTTTTTTTTTTTTTTTTAGCCTTAGAGACCACGCGAATATCATTATTTTCATTTCTTCTCATACCCCTTCTCTGCTTCCTTCTCTCTACCCACCTTTTCCTCATTCTTTCCGATTGCTCCTTCCTTCTTTCCTCGGTTCACGCAATTCCTTTTCCCGCATCTCTCTTTCTCACAAGGACCTTAATTTCTTATAGTCTTTTCCTATAGTCATCCCTATTGAAACAGTCTTGGTATGTTATTTTCAGTCTCTCAGTTTCTTCCGTCATATGTTTGATATATCCCCAGCACTTTTGTATCTTCTCATTTTATATAACATTTCGCTATTTTATCTCTTTGGGTGCAACCTAACCATATGCCCATAGAACCTTGGTCTTCAGATTCTTATGTCCGTTTTCAAATAATTTATTTCTTTGTATGTTTCCTTTTTATGTCTCAACCTATAAGCTTCTTTTGTCTTCTTTGGGCCGTAAATTCTTCTTTCTATCTTTCACATTTTCCCTAGGCTGGGGAGGGAAGCGGTTTGCATTCCGTACATTACCAGTAAGGGCACATGAGTTGATTGGACTCTTACTGACCAACGGAGCGTCGGACCCACATAAGTCGGAAATGTGTTGAGTACAGGAATATGCGGTCACAAAGTTTATTGACAAGGGGGACAACCCGAAGTCACTGGAGTGTCGTTCGATGTATGCAGGGAGTAAATTGGCCGACGAAAGTGGGAAAAGTGCGAATCGGAAAAGTGCCGATGAACTTGGACCTCGAGAGTTCGCAAAATAACTACTCGCGATCTCTTGACGCAGCTGAAAAATCCTACAACGGCGAAAGGACCAGAGCCCTCGCCAGTTCCAGTCGGGACACCCGCCTTAACACACAATGAAGAGCGAACCGCGGCCGCGGTGAAAGCAGATGCAGACATGACAGACAGAGGCTCATCTGCCACCTTCTCGTAATGCCATCACAGCCACCACGCTACAAGGCATCACAGAAAAACCAAGTGCGCTTACCGGGCGCGGTGTCCTGGGAGGCGAATTCCTTGTCGAAGATCACCAAAAAGAATCCATGGGGTATTCCGTACAGAGTTGCTATGGGAAAGCTGACTCCTATGCAAACGCTGGCAGCCCTCAAGCATGTAGATGTTCAAGCCACTACCCTCGAAGAAGCAGCGACCATTTACATTGAAGTGACATATCCTAGAGATGATCCGTTCTGAAGATAATGAAGAGGAAGAATTCGTAAGACGCACAACGGCATACCCACCTGGCACAGACATATGCCCTCCATGGGACATCCACGACCTACGTATTGCTGTTGATAGACAGAAACCCGGACGTGCTCCAGGGCTAGATCTATAGACGCCGCTATCTTAAAGAATAGTATCCCCTATATTGAAGATATATTATTGGGTATTTTCAATGACTGCCTAGATAGGGGGTATTTTCCGAGAAGCTGGAAGGTGGCAGATTTGAGACTGCTCTACAAGGGAGGGGATAAGGATAAGGAGCTTCCTAAGTCGTATAGGCCCATATGTCTTCTTCCGGTGATGAGCAAGATTTTGGAAAATCTCATCATAATAAGACTGCAGCCAATATTTACAAAAGCAAGCCATCCACGGCAATTTGGCTGTACAAAAGGCAAGGGATCTACTGATGCGATACTGAGAATTCGCGCAGACGCCGAACAAAGAACTGAGCGGTATGTCATGTTGTTGCTTTTTGATATATCCTCTGCCTTTGACAGCGTTCTGGTGGCCACGTGTACTTCAACAGCTGCAGAAATTCGAAGCCCCCAGCAACTTATTCACCCTCGTAAGTAGCTACCTTCAGAACAGGATTGTAAAGGTTCGAGGAAGCTCTTACGAGAAAGAAGCCACTATAGAGAGGGGATGCCCGCAAGGATCAGTTCTTGGCCCAGCCTTATGGAAAACTGGTTTTTGATGAAATACTGGGTGTGCTCGAGGAAGAGCAGTTTCCTGCCACGGCTTACGTCGACGATTTAGCTACTATAGTGGCCTCCAACAGCAGGACTGGAGTTAAAGAAGAGGCACAACGGTGACCGGTTTGACAACATTGTACATTTTATTAATAGTCATTAATTTTTTTTTAATTATCAATATTAAGAACTTATGAAATTATTAATTTGGCAGCAAAAACTCAAGTCATTGCCATAGGGTCCCATTGCATTATTTATGGTGGGCTCTCGATGATTCTCGAGGACACATTAAAACGCATCATGAATTGCTTCATTAGTTTGTCTTCGCGATCTCGAGACGTTCCCATGTTTCGCATCTCTACACCGAGGTAGATTGGCTCTCCCCCTCCTTCCACAGAAAATACTTCCTCGGCACATACCTATTCCAAGTTATCAACACCCGTCACCCTGCCTTTATTTACAGTATCCTGCAATTCAAGTCCTCAAGCAAATCACTGAATACAAGATCTTTCCAATCTCTATACTCTATCCCACAGATGTAATGCATTCCAAGGTTCCTTCCTTGTCCAATCCTCTATTCTCTGGAATCTCTCCCTGACCAGTATTCGCAATGCTTCTTCCCTCAGAACATTTAAAACAATCTTCTTTCACTATTTTCTTTCTGTCTAAACTGACGTTCTCTAATTACATGAATGTCTTACAATGTATGTAATCACAAAGTCTGTCAGACATAAAACATCAGCATACATTATTCAGAATCATCTTTCTGTTTGTTTTTTTCTCTATAGTTTTGTTTATACTATTAACTCCTATACTGTCTATTTTTTTCTTTATGGTTTTTATTTTTCTTTATTTGTTCTCTTATAAAATTGTATCCACTTTTATCTATGTTGTTTTTTTAAATATCTCGGCCAGTTATGATTTAACTTTGTGTTATGTAATGTTATTCTTAAGAGCCTTTGTCCTAGAATATAGTTTTTTTTTTATTCTATTATTAGTTTTATTTATAAGTAATAACTAGAGCAGCTGGACCGATATTAATTTATCGAAAAGAATTTTTTTTTTTTGTGGATACTAAATTCAATATTTGGTTTGTTTTTTATTACAAATTTTCTTGAAATCCAGAAGCCGCATAAGGAATTTAAATCCATGCCGAACGCACCATTACAATCCATGTCATAGCAGGATTGAGTTACATCGAACATATAAAGTTACTTGTGCCAATTTACGATTGCACAATATATTGAAGAGCTACTATATTCATATCCAATTGATTAACAGTCTAATACGAAATAAAAGGATATCCTGAAGGTTATCGGAAAAACTATGAAGTCAATATTTGCTTAAAGTAAACCTGTTACAATTTTTTTACAACAAAACTAAAGCGACACTAGGCTTTCTTGAAAAACTATTAATAAGATATATATTTAAAAAAAGGGAAAAGGAAAAAAAACCTTGGAGAAATTATTCGTTCGTTGACTAGAAGCTCTTGAGGAACAGGAGAAACACTTGACATTAATACTTATAGAACAGGCAGCAGCTATGAGGAAAACACTGCGATGGTGCTGAGGGCCTGACGACATCTAGCATTTCTTCCTTGTGCACTCGTACACCTAAAGCAAAGGTGATTCTAGTACACCTATATCCTCAGTATATTTAGCAACATAAAATTATATATATATATATATATATATATATATATATATATATATATATATATATATATATATAAACTCTTCCAACTAAAAGAAAGTTGTATATGGGTAAGAAGCTGAAACCACGTTACTAAAAAAGGAGAACCAAGATATATGACACCGAAAAACATATATGGAAAGAAATAAGGGAAAATGTATAGTCTTTTTAGAAATAGAATTTGGATTAAACGACCGAGAAAGAAACTGTAGACCCAACTAAAAGAAAGTTGTATATTTAGGGGATAAGAACTTCCGCATGACGCATATAGTTTCCCCTATCCATACTTGACGCATCCCCTCCCATCAATTTGGGTTCCGTCCAATGCACTCAACAGTCCAACAAGACCTCCGCCTTATTGACCGTGTGTCCTCTGCTCTGGAAAGAAAGCAATACTGCTCGGGTGCCTTTCTGGACATTGCTCAAGCTTTTGACCGGGTCTGGCACACCGGGTTGCTTTTTAAACTTAAGAACCTACTACCACAAACCCTCTACCTCATCCTTCATTCCTACCTTACAACTAGCTCCTTCCGAGTTCGACGAGTCTCTGAATTTTCCGACTGCTATCCTATCCGAGCCGTAGTTCCTCTAAGGAGCGTTTTGGGTCCTGTCCTTTACATCCTCTTCACTGCTGATATTTCTACCTCTCCCGACACGTTCCTTGCAACCTTCGCTGACGATACAGCGATACTATCATCCCATAATGACCCCAAAACAGCCTCTTCTAACCTATAACATCACCTCTCAAAAATTGAACTATGGTGTAAAAAATGGAGAATAAAAGTTAATGAATCTAAATGCACCCACATTTTACTCTACGCCGTAGTTCCTGCCCAACTGTCCTATTCAATAAGATCCCATTACCCAGATCTGATAAAGTGCGATATCTTGGTTTAAACTTAGACAAAAGACTCACTTGGAATCCACATACTAGACCTAAAAGACAAGAACTTAACAGAAGATTCGGCCAACTATACCCCATACTATGCAATACTTCAAAACTTTCAATAGACAACAAACTTTTAATTTACAAAACTATCCTAAAGCCTATCTGGACCTACGGACTAGAAATTCGGGGATCAGCAAAACACTCGAACATCAAACGTATCCAATCCTTCCAATCCAAATTCCTGAGAACCATAACCAATGCCCCCTACTATGTCTCCAACAAAACCTTACATAACGATCTTAATATACCTTTTGTCCTACAATCCATACCCTTATTATATATTATATATCCTTATTATTATCCTTATATATTATATATTATAAGGAGATTCTTTACTTATTTTGTTTCATTTTTGTTTTTTTGTTGCTTTTTTTTTTTTTATCTCTTCTTTGTATTTATTTCTTATTGTACATTTTGCGTGAATGGATCATAAGCCATCCATATTACTTATTGCCCACATCGAGGCAGATTGTAATACTTTCTTTAAATAAATTTTTTTATTAAAAAAAAAAAAAAAAATGTCTATTATTAATAGACATGAATTCCGTAAAAAATGAAAATTGTGAAACAGCTAGCTAAAAATTAAAACAAATGGAAAGAAATATACGGAAGAAACAAGGAAACAGCACAGTGAGTTGAAGAAGAGGTTTTGGGAAGACAGAATAAAAAAATAAAAAATACATATATACATGCTTATATAATATAATATAGACAAACTGTTATATCGACAATATACGTGTTGATTCTCGATAACACCGCATTTTAAGAGATTTTGAGATACCAAAGGGAAATACATAAGATAAAATAACGTAGGACAATTGACGTAATACATACTCTTATTTGATAAAAAAATAAGATTTATGAATTATGCAATAATAAAATTCATTTGTAACATTATTACTTATGTAAATGCTAAAAAAAAAAAAAGAAAAATCACTTTTCTGTTGTTTAGGAACTGAAATTCTTTCAATATCTTTCCATTGTCTAAAAACTATCTAATCGAACGATATTGAAGTGCCTTCTACGGGACTGTAAAATAAAAGAATTAAGAATACCGGAATTATAATTATTTTTGCTTGCATTCACCCCGATCCTAAATTTAATCTTCTTCCATTTTTTTATTTTTTATTTTTTTTTATTAACAATTTATTGAAATTTACAATTGCACAATATATATACATCAAGTAAATGTGCTGTTAACTATTACAATAACGTGACAAAACTTGAAAAGACCTACTCATCAGTAGCACTTTAATAAAAAATTCTACACTAGAATAGGTACCGAATGGTACCAGCGACTTTGACGGTAGTTTAGTGATATCTAATTATATAACCATGATACATCTACTTTAAAAAAAAAAAAGAGGCGATTGTTTTTCATCTTTAACTCTATTCAGGGTACAGTGAACTACAGTACACCATAATTCGATACATAGTTTGGAGGGACCCTATCATTGAAAAATATTAAATGAGTTTAATAAATAAAAAAATTGTAATAAATGTAAATTTTTTTTTCACATATTTGTTCAATATTAGACTAGGTAACGGTCGGGTTAAGAGGAGGCACCAAACTGGCCTCACCCGCGCTACACCCACCAGTTCGATCCTTACGCTTCACTTCGAGTTTACATTTATCGATAGCTCTTTACTATAACCTCACATGTAAACAATCACTTCTACAGTTTCAACTTGGATTGTGTTGTTTAGTGTGTTATATTGATAAACATAAACATGAACATGTGTTTTCTTAAATGAAAATAAGTGAAACAGAAGTTAACAAAATGAATTTCATAAAGGATTAAGTGTTTTATATATTTTTATTTGTTGTATCAATTGGAGTAATAAAATTTCGGTATGCATATTTTGTGAATGGATTCTTTCTCATCCATAATACTTATTGTCCTAAAGTGTAACAGATTTTATAATGTAAATAAGTGAAACAGAAGTTAACAAAATGAGTTTCATAAAGGATTAAGTGTTTTAATCAATTCGTGTTTTCTTATTCCCTCTTATCTAATGGGTAAAAATGTTAGAAAACTTAAGAACATTAATTTGTACATCGATTTGGTGTTTTATATATTTTATTTGTTGTATCAATTTAAGTGATAAAATTTCAGTATGCATATTTTGTGAACGCATTCTTAGTGATTCACAATACTTATTGCCCTAAAGTGAGACAGATTGTATAATTATTTCAATAAAACATATCAATCTAAAAATAAATGTGAGAAAGTATATCATAGGTTTCATATTTTCTTATTTCCACTTCCCTTGAGAAAATATAGCAGAAATTAACATCATAACTTTCAATAAGGATTCTGTCTTATATTATATCCCTTATAACATGGCGAATGGAAAATTGAAAATAGCCACAGATTAAGAGTTAAATGACATTATATAATTGTAAAACTATTGGTGTAATGTTATAGATTAATGTATTTTTAAACATTTTTAGAAGCCTGATGATGGAGCATTGTCTCCGAAACATGTAGCTGCAAATGTTAAATAAATAGGAGTTATGTGAAATAAATACTTAAGGATTCTGTCTTTTAAATATTTATAATTTGTTATTTGCACTTCCCTCACATCACAAAGTTTATCAGGAATTAACATTACTGGTGGTTTAGCATTATATTAATTTTCATTTAATATAAAATTAATTCAAAATTGATTTAGTGTCTTATATTTTGACATTTTCTTATTTTCATTTTAATATCATAAGGTAAACAGAAGTTAATATTACTTTGAAGAGGGATTTAAAGTTTCTCCGTAAATAAATGAGAATAACCTTTCCCCTCGAAAAGTAGCGACTAAAACACCGAAATAAATCGGAAGAAGGTAAGAATCGATAAAAGGTATTCTCGGCGGGCGTAGGAGCTGCTTCCTCTTAACCCGACCGTACCTTAGACTAATAAAAAAAACAAAAAAAACACTGAATTTAAATGTTTTTAAATATGTATACTTGACCTGAAAGGGGTTAATTACAGACCAATTTTTTATTATAATTAACAGTACAGTAATTATAAAAGGGATCATTTAAAACTCATGTAAGAATTTTTAAAATGTATTATTCTTCGAATATTGTCTGGACTGTTAGCTAGTTATAGGATTATAATTTACAATAGTAATTTACTTTCAAAACCAAGCATCGGTACCAAAATTCGAAAATCAATTTTTTTGGTACCACTAGAGAGAATCGAGAACCGAAAAATTTTGGTACCAACAGAACTCTAATAACAAGTAATTCTTCCCAGCTCCATTTGATCACTAGTAATAGAAGTTTAGGAGTTTTCACTTGTTATTTATATAAACTTTATTAAATTACCTATCACGGAAGTAGAAAATATACTGTGAAATTAATTCAAAATAGAGTTAGAAGTCCATTCCGAATTATGAGAGAAAATTTCTATACTATTACATAAAAGAACAAGCCATTTTTAGTTTGTGATCACTAACCACGAAAACTATTAAACCAAATAGTACCAAATTTTAACCACATCATCTTTTTAGTTTGAGGAAGGTTTGGCAACAATAAAATATACTGATTTTCAATTGGCTATTGAAAAAGCGATAATATGTGAATTTTGAAAATTTACCGAAATGTGAGGAGCGCATGCGTGAGAGGTTACAAAGTTACAGTGCTATATAGAGCTTGAAATCGATTATAAAATATACTTATATCCAATCAAATTATTAAAAAAGATTAAAATATATGGCGGGATATGTGAATCTCGGTAGTTTTTAAAATCGACCTATATGTGGTTAACACTATTCGGCATTAGAGTTTACAATGGTGAATCTATTGAACCCATGAGTACCAAATTTTGACATATTTTTTATTGTTCTAGAAAGGCAATAATACAAATTTAAATGTAAAATGTTGAGTAGCAGAAACAAGGTTAGCCACACTTTAAATTATTATGGTTAAAAATTAAAGTCAAAATTATTTGTGCCAAATAAAAAGTATTACTAAATAAAAATGCTGATCCCTTGCTTTTTGATATTGTGTGTATAAATATGATTCAGGGGCCTTTAGTTATAAGCACTGATAACACAGTCTCTTATGAGTTTCTTAATAATCTTTGTCCATCTAGACTAGTAACTCATAGATTTAAATTAACCATACTTAAATTGTATATCTAATTATGATTTTACGTAACCTTCTCCCACCTAATCAGTGTAATTTTAATCAGGTTCAAAATTACTGGCATTCGTGAAAATATCATTGAGGAATTAATGCTTATTAATTGCACGCTTCAATGCAAGATTTTTACTGATAGATAAATTAAACCTCCATTATTAGTTAAAATTATGTATATTCTTCACTTTGAGAGCGGGTGAATCCGCAACGGGGTATGCTAGTATATATATACTTGTATAAAATCTTATCTTGATTAATCGGATTTCCGACAATAGAAAATCTGTATTTTCCATCTATTTACTGGATATACTCAAGCCTATTGTGCAGTGAATATTAAAATAAACTGTGTATTTCCATGGAAAATAAGAAGATAGGAAGCATAAATTGAACTGTACACTGGATGTCCCATAATTTAACGGGACGTCTCAAAGAAAAGAGATAATGTTGCGATAACTTCTTACGACGTTCCGTTGACCTTCTTATTCGTGATCGACTCGAGGCTAACATCACGAATCGGACATCGCACGCTCACTGGCCGACAGCTCCGCGTCAAACTGTTCCTCACGTAAGATACTGTCGATACACCCGATTTTGGAACTTGGACGATTCGCAAAAATCTTGTGTGTGAGGAAGAACTGTGATGGAGTCTCGGTAACTTAATCTTGTTGACTTATCATGCAAAAAAGTTGACTGAATATCAGAAGTCGGCGATTTGTCGTCGATTAGTCGCTAAAAAGCGACTACTAGCCGGCTATTTTTATTCATTTGTATTTCAGCACTTTCAGGTTGATTGAAATGAAATATTGATTACGATTTTTATTTAGATTCATCTTTACAGTTTTTCACTTACTCTAGGAATAAGAACTCTTTTTTATAATCAATTATCGAACTTGAAAATAAAGTAATTATTTCTATAATTCTGAATAAAGGGCCTACGTTGTCTACTATTTTTTTTTAATTTACAATTTTGGTTTTGTATCATAATTTAAAAAAAAAATATTAATTGAAATGCAATCCAAAGTAGGAACACGAAATGGAAACTGCTATTTAAACAATTTACATCCATGGTTATTTACTATTACATGTAAGCTAATTTTGCATTTCCAACTGCCAAAGCTGAAGCTCTAAAACAATTGATGCGGCTCGTAAATAGCATCATACGTTTCAGTTATTCTTCAAGAATTTTTATATTTCCTTGAAAAAGATTAGTTATCATTTCATTAAATGCTTCTACTGGTTTTCACTATTAAAACCAACATCCTGAAAAATATGTCAGTGCATCCTACCAACTAAAGTTGGTAGTGAAAGGTTTTAGTTCATTTTTAAACATTTGCGATTCCCTAAGTAATAAACGAGCTGTTCGACAAAACTGAAATTGTGAGTTCTATAAAATCCCGCTTCTATAGTATCCCGCCGGATCGAATGGCTGGGACGTTATGAGAAACCCTGACGACAGAACCCCAAAAAGGATGCTCCAGAGTAAGGTATATGAGGTCTTTGAAGAAAGGGAAGGCCGAGAAGAAGATGGCTGATGGTGGTAGATGATCTTGAACGGCTAGGAGTGACTTAACTGGAGGGAGAAAGCTATGGTTAGGGATGTCTGGAGAACTGGAAGCCAATGCCCACCCTGGGGTGTTGAGCTACAGAAGAAGAAGAAGGAGTAATAAACTATATAATTAATTATCTTTTAAATAATAGTTAATAATATGAATTGTTTTATGTAAATTTTTTTGAACTTATATAATGTATTTGGTGTATCATAAATGCCATTTTCTGCTTACTAATTTACTTCTTGGATTATTATTGTTTATAATCACATTTGGAATGACTTTTTAGCTCTCATATCGATTATTTAATGAAATAGACATTTATTTTTACCGAAGTACCGGTACCGAAAATGTTTGGTACCGACGCATCACTGATTGTGAGGATTGTAATTCGGAGTGTAGATTGTGAGGACCTCCCCTCCTGAATTCTGGCCCACCTATCTCAAATCCGTAAATATTAATGGACCTTACACAGATGTTGCAAATTATCACTCGATCCTTAATGAACGAACTATCGAGACTTTACTGTAGTTAGAGACAAAAATATTTCTGGATTCATTAGCATCTTGTTTATTGAGGTTTATCGTCAATGCGATAAGTATTACAATAGTTTGTCATACCTTTGTATCGGAAAACTGCCAAACCATTGGATGCAATGAAAGGAAACCGATAAAAAAGAAATGAGGATTTCCTTCTCAAAAGGAATGATAGGAAATAGCCAACACGTGTTTGTTACAGATTCGAGAAAGACTAAAGAAGTTGTTGACTCTAGGAGCTACGTGTGTTTCAAAGAATTGCCAAGTTTTAGAAATAGTAAAAAACATAACGCGAGCGGTGTTAAAGAACCCATTGTAATAAAGATATTTTAAATTAGGGAAAAATATTTTTCACTAAAAATAAAAATGATCTTGCTGTATTTTTCCTTAATATTTCGTGATCTAGGAACCAAAAAAGCTTATTATGTAAACAGTCAATATCTTTGACATATTTCTATGAATTTGCACATTTTTTAAAAACTTTTAAACTGCTATTGTTTGTAAACTGGTATATGTATATTTTATTTTTAGATCAGTAGTTTTTTAGTTTTTTTTATAGAAATAAAACGTAACGTTCATTAGGGATCGAAGAATGGAATTATTAGTTGCAACATCTCTGTAAAGCCCATCAATATTTACGGATTTGAAAAAGGTGGGTCAGAATTCAGGAAGGGAGTTCCTCACAATGTACTATCACATTTCACAATCACAATCAGTGATGCGTCGGTACCAAAATTTTTCGATTCTCAGTACCTCGGTTAAAAAGAAATTGATATTACATTAAATAATCTGTATAACAGCTAAAAATTACATGCCAAATTTTATTTAAAAAAAAATAATAACCCAAGAAATAAATTAGTAAGCAGCAAAATGATTTTAATATCTACAAATTACAATGTATAAGTTAATTGCAAATCAAACAATTTACAAAAAGAAAAAATCATATTATTACCAATTATTAATAAGATAATTAATTATTTTGTTTATTATTTAAGGAATCACAAATGTTACAATGTGAACTAAAATCTTTCACGAGATACTTTAGTTGGTAAGATGCACTGACATTGACATTAGGATGTTGATTTTAATAGTGTATTAGGGTTCGAAAACCAGTAGAAGCATTTAATGAAATGAAAAATAACCTTTATTATGGGTATTTAAAAATTCTCTTAACTAAAAAGTATATTCAAATAGTGAGTGTTTATATCAACTCAAATAGCGAGCTTTATATCACAGTATTAACAGTATCGATCTATTCCCTAAGAATCGACTTTGGGTACATCGATTCTTTTCCATACTCACAATCTAAACACCTTTGAAAAATTTTAAATTATCCACAATGGTCTTAATGTTCCGTATGTTGCAGATTTGGTCTCAAACAGATAATTTCAATTCACAGTAAACTACATAACCACACTAAAAATATCATGATGACTCACATACGTGCTCGAATCGTTTCCATTCGATTCTTGATAACTTTCCAATAGAGAATTGATTTTTTGTAACTTGAGATAATGCAGCCCTGTAGGCAATTGCTTTCAGCTAGACATGATAACAATTAATTTCTTAATTAATTAAGAAGTAATAATAAAACACCTTAGATTTGGTCACGGCAGTTTGACATACAATTACTTGATGGCGACGAGAGACCTCCCACGTTCCCACAGTTTGACGTACCTTCGTCTTCTGTGTGGGATAGATATGGGAAAATATGATGTACCTCGCTAGCACTTTTTTTTTTTTTCTTTATGTACTATTTCATCTTATATATAAAGAAAAAAAAAACGAGACATGTAAATATTATGAGGTAAGAGACGAAAAAAAAGATAGTATCTCATATTATATATTACATCTTAGAATTATAACCAAATTATAAATATCATGAATTATTGTCATATTATAATTGTGTTATCTTTAGTTTATATAGTTTTTTTCCTTCACTTAGTTTCATTTTATCAAATTATGAACATAAATTTATGTATACTTGCTCTTCTTCGTTCTTCCATCAATTGTCCAAGTCAGAATTCTAATTGAGAATTTTTTTTTTATCTATGAATTTATTAAGTTTAAGTTCTATTAATTTATTCCAAGCCATTAGTTATAATAAAATTAATCAATGAACGAAATAATAACAAATCGAATATTTCTGTGTATTTTAATTCGAAATATAACATATCCGACACTTTTTTTCTTCTAATTGGAATATTTCGATACATGCTTCAATAACTAGGCTAATAGCCTTGCAATAATTATAGATAAATAATGACAGAGATATCGGGGCTAAGTGTGCTCGCTCTGGAATGCGACGAAGGGCCCGTGGGAGCGACTCCAAGCAGGCCGACCATCCTGGCAGCCGGTGGACCCTGGGGCAGTCCTTAAACAGAAGACATTCCGGATGCCGAGGAAGGCTTAGCCACATTGGCCAATTTTATAGCAGGAAGTGCCTCCGCAACGGAGGGGAATCATCCATCCAGGCCTGACACTCCAACCTGTGGCTGCGGTGGATATTTCGAAAGGATAGATGCAAAGTTTCTTTTATTTATAAAATAAAAATCATACAAAAAATATTGTAATAGTCCGACACCCCCAGCAATCGGGCCCTATCATAAGAACCTTACTTTGAAACTACGAATCTAAAGACATTTAAGAAACTCATATCACCCAGATGTTGAAACAGGGAGGATTCCCTTCGTTGTATAAAGTTACCTAGTTGGCTGAAGATAATTGTGATTTTAGTGATATAATGATGTAAAGAAAATTAAAAGAGATAACTTAAAATTACATGTCAATTGCTTGTAAAGATCTGAATGAGGTCACCTTCTTTTCACACACCTCGGAGGGTTATGTATAATAGAATGGGAAGCAAGTTGAGAGATAAGTGGATTTAAACGGCAATGGAAGTTACTATGATAGGTATCCGATTTAGGCTAAATTAGCAACACAGTTTTGTTAATAAATATAAATGTTTATGATTTATGGTTTAGAATTAAAAAACAAATACAGCGAGACTCCAATTATCCGGATTAATGTGAAGAAAAAATATATACATTTTTTTTATTACAGAATTTTTTTTTATAGTTTATTAACAGTTATTGTAGGCCGTGGTTCCTAGCTCACGTAAAATATGATAGGTCCCGTCTTATTAGTTTTTAAGACATAAAACTAAATAGACCAAACGGCAGCTACCGGAACTGTGTCTTAGAATTGGTGGTAGAACCCAAACACCTCATAGCAGTCAAATTCTGATTGGACGAAAAGAATTTTTAGAAACATAGCTCATCCATCCTACACAGTTTTTGCTAAGTCTTGGCCCTATTGCCGCCGTGAGTGGTGTCTTTATAAACTTAAAAAGTTGTGGCACCTAAAAGAAAACTTGTTATATTTACTTAATCCGAAAAACTGTCCATTTAAAGACGTCTTATGAAAGGCGAATCTGAAAACAAATTGGTGGATGGGTTCCGTACCGGAACATCCACGATTTCCGACGTTTTAACCAAACTTTGTTACTACATAAATATAATTTTATAAACAGCAAATTTTTTTATCATTCAATAAAATGCTTAGTTAAAACATTATTACATATGTCTGTATGTTTTATTTCGATGCCGTAATTCAATTTACAGGGTGTTCGGCAGATCGTTGGCTAAAAAGGTATCTCGGGTAGGGAGGTTCATTTTGGATCTATTTAAGGTCACTTACCTATATTTATACAAAGTCTTACGTTTTTTTTAATAGGTTTTTTTGTTTAAAAAATGGCCAAAACAAAACATTCATACCTATATTTATACAAAGTCTTACGTTTTTTTTAAATGAGTTTCTCTATGCTAACGGTTTAATATTTACTGGTCCTGTGAAAGATGTTAACTAAATTTATTTTTCTGCGAGTAAATTGTAATAATTTGACAAAACATTTTACTTCTTTTTTTTTTTTTAATGCTAATAATAAATAAATACTTAAAACAATTTAATAAATAAATCCCCTCCATTAAATATAATGAATAACTACTTTAATTATATTCTCTAACTAATTCTGAACTACGATAATATAATTTTTACTGGCATATCACGTAATTATTTAAACAATAATTTAAAAATTAACCTGTGATGAAGATAGTTCAGAAAGGACAGAACCTGTAATACAATACGGCAACTTCCTCCGGAGCCTCTTCCTAGAAAAATGTTATTGTGATAAGGCCCTCAGCAGATTCCTAGTTCGCCTTCACATTCGCCTTGCGTCTTGTTTTAAAATCACCAATAGTTTTTCACACAATCTAGGAGGGTAGAATAAGCGGTGTTAGAAATAGTAGGGTAATTTTTATATATATGTATATACATTATATATATATATATATATATATATATATATATATATATATATATATATATATATATATATATATATATATAAAGTAGTTAATAAATTAACTTAACTATTTTTAAAATTTGTCAGCTCCCCGTTTATAGTGTATTTTTCTGATTAAAAACGTTACTAAACGGATCACGTCACGAAGTGATTTATGTAGAAAATTTCTAATGGAAAGGGAAAAATGGCGGAACAGACTAACACGAAGCAGCCTTTTGAAATATTATGAAATTAAATGGTTCCAATAATGACAACACTTTTGTTTAAAAATCCCATTTAAAAAAATCTTTTCTATTGAAAGCTAATAGCAAACAAAACACTGAGACATAAAGATAGCCCTACAAGTCGAGCAACTAGTTCACTGGACCGGATAATTTATTTCACGCTGCTTTACGAGATATGGTAACTCCAAGGCATAATTTTCAAAAAGGGTGCCAATAACAAATAATTATTTTTTCTTCAGCGGCGGGAGGCGGCCAATGAGGTTGTTATAAGTCTACGATCGAGCTTAGTCGTAACACTGGAATCAATTCGTCATTGAGTAAAGACTTAAGTTTGTGTTTTGAGATATGTGATTAAAATGTCGTACAGATTGGTTCAGAAGTTTTCACAGTTAGTGATCACAGACGAGAAATGGCTTGTCCTTTTATATAATAGTATAGATAAAGTAAATTTGAGGAAATTATTTCAATGACTTTCCGATAAAGAACCACTCACTAGTAGAACTTCAATAAAAGTTCTACATTAGAATGTCTCTCGGCCATCTTCTTTTCCGACGCCTTGGAGGATTATCGAGAATTGAGTGCGAAACAAGTTGGGCAACTAGTGGATTCGAGTGGTTATGAAGTTTACTATAAAGGACAGGTATCTGGTTTGGGCCAAATCGGCAACATACGGAACATTAAGATCTTTATTTTATTTGTGACTTAATTGGAAGCATTGAGGATTTTGGGTGGTGAGGATTGGATATGTCCAAATGGGTCTAATTACTGTTATGTAAATAAGTATTTTGTAGTAAATCGGATTTTTTTTTTTTTTAAGATTTAAAACGCAACCATGGATTCTTTGATACGATAGAGATCTGTCAATATTTTGTTTTAAATAATGACGCTTCAATCCATAACATTGATGGTTATCGCGGCAAAATGTACGTAAACAATAAATATTGACTGATGCCTCTTAAATCATGGAATTCATATTCAAATCCAATCAGGCATTAATAGAGATGACTAGTCGGCCCATCTCTGGTATTTATACAGTTGTAAATATCAATAAATAAATAAGAAACACTAAATGAATCAGTTAAAATTAAATAAATTAAAAAATAAATAAATAAAACACGTGAATAAACTAGATCCAGGTGGGACGATATAGCAATGACTCACGAAATGCATTTGAGCTGATAATTTTAATAATTAAAATTATTTTTAACATATTTGGTATAATACTGTTGTGGAATTAGCGGGAACTATCGTTGCTGGGCAAAATAGAAAAATATGTAATTTATTTTTCAGTTTTTAGGAAGTTATCGAATTTTGTTTTGTTAATATCATAATCTTTCTCCTTTCTTAAAAGTTCGATAATTGATTAAAAAAAGATAACAATTATAATAAAAAAGGTCATTTGTGCATTTCAATCAATCTATTTTTTTTTTTACTTAGAAATGCTAATGAATGAATTGACCGACTAATCGGTGGTTTTTACCGACTACTCGCCGAGTAGTCGGTCCATCTCTAATTAATACTTCTATTGGTAAAAACATAATGGTATAACAAAATGTTTTGTTTAATTTTTTATAAGAACGAAAAAATTATTTTTTTAAATTTCTTGAAAGTTAAATACTATCAAGGTTAGAACTTTTTAAAAGTGAAACATGATTCCACTTACCTGTTAGCACGATTAATTTTATCTATATGTAAGCGCATTCATGTACAAGCGTTATATATAGCTCGCCATGAAAATGATTAACAAAATTACAGAATTAGAAACGATTTAGTTTCTAGACTGGAAGCAGAACAAAATGGAATCGCCTCCTAATAGAAGCGGGGAGTTATGGAGCCTGCATCAAAGTCGCACGAATCGGTTCTGATTTTATTCACGACACGGCGGTAACTGTTCCATCCTACTTTATTTTTGTTTTGTTTTTTTTTTCCTCCGGTAATTTTAGAAATTGTGTTGAATAACCTCGGTTATACAGGAGCTCATTAGATGGCAGAGCTAACCAGAGATTACGGAGACATGGAACCAGCGGCACCAATCACCGCCTGCTTTGCAGATAATTCTACGACACTCCACTGACCACCAGTCGCAACAGCAATTAGGCCACATTTTTTTGAGGTCTGTTCTCAAAACGGTACACGCTTGAATAATTAGCTACAGTTTTGTTATCGTCGTACGAAAATTGGCCATTCTTCAATGTGTTTGTTTAAGAGATAACAAGAAATGTGAAACGCGCACACGTTTGAACCTTAGGCTAATGAATATATAGTTCTATTATTTCATCCATACCCTATTTATTAGAAAAAAAAATAGAGACGTTAAATAAAAATGTATATGCGTATATAATGAAGTAACGCAGAAATCAATTAAAACAATATTTTAAACAGCACGATAAAATAAAAAAAATGTGCGTCCGGAATATATAGGAAACCTACACACAGAAATCAGACAAAATACCTGATGACATCTAACTCATAAATTCAAACCATATATATTATAATGCGCATTATATAATATACACCCTGGCCATATAGCCACCAATAACGCATACAGTAAAACCACGATTAACAACATCTTAAAAACAAAAATCCAAAAAAAATATAAATAATATATACTTAACCCCCTCAAACCTACCCCAAGGAAGTACATTTTGATCCTACATCACGGCCAATATCCACCAAAGTCGGAAAAGAATTAAAAAAATTAGTTAAATTTTTGATCAGTAAGATTAAAAGAACTAAGTGCATACAATAAAAAGAAGCAGGGTTACTACTTCGCTAACCATTTAAATGAAAATAACTGCAAATTCAACGCACACTCGTTGGTGAAAGTATTAAGAAAATAAACTAAAATTATATATTTACTAAACATTAGAAATAATAATTTCTTTCAAAAGCTATCCAGAATTTTGATTAAATAGCCAGATAAATATTTCCAATAGTCCCATTTTAAATTCATTTTCAGTAGGGGCATGAA
This sequence comes from Euschistus heros, assembly GCA_003667255.2. Taxonomy (NCBI): domain Eukaryota; kingdom Metazoa; phylum Arthropoda; class Insecta; order Hemiptera; family Pentatomidae; genus Euschistus; species Euschistus heros. Next base: position 629,220 of record RCWM02000345.1, on the reverse strand, counting down.
AACCAACCAGTCATAGGGAAAACTTAAAGGACTGCATATCTACCTGACCTATGAATGTAGTGTAACGTCTCTTTGCACTCAGTCTCTTTAGCACCTGGTGTCTCTTAGAAGCTTTACACTTTGCCTTCTTACGTGTGTATCAACATTCTTGAGACATTTCCTTACATTTATAATATATATATATATATATATATATATATATATATATATATATATATATATATATCGGCAGCAAAATGCTAATGATTAAAAAAAAAAAAGATTGTACACTTTTGGAACTAATGATGAGTGTTAAGTATTCGAAACTAGTCTTCAAATAAAATATAAAAAAATCCAATAGAAACGGCTAAAGATTCATCATAAAGGTATAAAGGAAGTAAATTAAAAACAAAAAGAAAAATGGATAAGAAAAAACACTTACATACATACGTTATTTACAGTTAGACCTAGGATCCTCAACCTATCTCACCTATTATGCAAGCGGTTTAACAGATTCTAGAGCTTCTCTGTGCTGGAGATCTCACCGCGTCACTGGTTTGTGAGGCGATAGAGGGAGATTAAGTGCGCCCAAGCCGCAAACATTTCAAACATTGCTCAAAATGTTGTCCTCTTGCACCAATGCAAGCATTACATTTAACCCTCACTTGATAAATTGCAGCTAAACATTGTTCTGATGATATTTGGTGCACTGCATCTATGATTCGGTCTCTTAATTGCTCTCTTGAGTTGATTGACACCGAATTAACTTTCTGCTTCAAGGTTCCCCATACGAAGAAATCCATGGGTGTCATATCAGGTGATCTGGGTGGCCAAGGCACTACTCCTCCACGTCCAATCCAACGTTGTGGATAATTTATATCCAGCCAAGCTCGAGCAACTCTGCTATAATGAACTGGACATCCATGGAGTTGGAACCACATTTCAATCTGCTGCTGTAAGGGAATGTCATCTAAATAATTAGAAAAGTCGTTCTCCAAAAAAATGTGTAAATGTGATACCTTTCAATCTTCCAGGTAAAAAATATGGTCCCACCAGTAATCCGTTCCAAATTCCAAGCCAAACGTTAATAGCAAATTCATGCTGAAACCTATTCTCTCTAATAGCTCTGGGAATTTCAAGAGCCCATTCATGATAGTTTCTTTGATTAACAATTCCTCCTCTTGTAAAGGTAGCTTGATCGGTCCATATAATTTTTAATGGAAATAAATTATCATCGCAAATTTTGTCAAGAAACCAGTTACTAAAATTCAATCTCTTGACATAATCTTGAGGTAATAAATTCTGAACTTTTTGAAGATGGTAACGATTATCACCTTCCAAAGTTCGCCATATTGCTAATGCAGCAGATGTTCTTCGGATGGTAGTCTCAGGATTGTTATCGAAGTGGCGTTGGACACAATTTTTTCTCCTATAATCTGCTCTTATTGCTGCCTGGAAAAGTTAACGAAAAGACTCTTCGATTAGGCACTCTTCTATTTGGAAATCGCCGCGCATACTCCCGCACCGCTTCTAAAGCATTACCGTTACAGAAACCATACACAAAAACCAGCAATATCAATATCAAACAAATAACAGCGTATTCAATATTAGAATATGTATGCGGCATTGTGGCTGATGCTATTCACACAAAAATATCTGAGTAACTGACTGAAGACTGATTTAGGAATTATAATCCTAGAAGGAAGCCAAAATGTAAACAAATAAAAGAATGAAAAGGATAACATTAAGTGTTTACATATCTCACTGCCTAGCCTGACGAACTTTGAAAGGTGATAATCGCTACCTGTAACATTTTTGTTTTGTTTCTTTTTTTGCGATTTTCTCTAAAACTAAGCAAAAACGAGCAAATCTCTAAAGGACTTTTTGTCTTAGTTTTTCGGTCCTCTATAAGTTTCTATAAGTTTAATATAATTATAAAAATATTATTTTTATTTATAGTAAAAATTAAAAAGATTATTGCTATACAATTCTGATAACCTATTATTTAAATTATATTATTCAATAATTTGAATCAATAGTAGTCTTTAAACGGATGAAATTTGAAGTGCCTTACAATTTAAATTTTTTATTTTTGTTTAGATACTCTTATTATTCAACGAACATGAAAAGTCACCGTAACCGTGTCCCAGGTGCACTAGGTCGATTTTAATTGGCTATTTTCTGTCTTTTATCTAGTTCCGCCAGCAGATTATATTTATGAACTACACCATTTCCTACTATTATGCTAATGGTTCAAGTTTATAAGGATAAATTAATTCCAGTTCGATCCTGTATCCAGGATTCGATAGGGGCGGTAAGAGCCCTACATTTTTTCGTCTTGTCAAATTAATTATTTAAATGCCCAGTATCTAGCGACCTAGCTTCGGGAATGGCGTGTGACTAGCCGCGGTTATTTCTATCGATGCCCTCCTAACCAGTTGATAGTCCTGGAGGAAATGATTACAACGCGGAAATGTAGGAACGCTGATAAGACGGCTTTCCACGACCAGTGTCTCTGCTACGGGATGGTCCAGTCGATAAGCCAATATGGGATCCTCCGGAGTTTATCTATGAGTCGTGTACCTTCATAGCTGGGCAATAACATGATAGGAAACTAAATAATTTGTTATTGAGTAAAGTGGAGGTAGAGACTTGTGAATTTCTCGTCGGATATCTCATTGAATAATGTTGCGCGTTCTCCATTCTACAAGTGATAAGAAATATGACGGAACACGTTTATCATTTGATTCAGCACTCTGAAATTGAATCAACATCTGTGTTGGCCATGACAAGAACCCCTCTTTTCAGATATTGCACTACTGCTGCATAATAATGTTCTCTAACAGTTTAAAACAAGTTGTTTGGCCTCTTTTTGAGTCAAGATAACACACCCAATCGAACTATTTATTTCTTTTTACTCTCTCCGCTCCATAGTGTGGGATCTTGTACTTAATTTTTAGAGCCAATCCCTAAGCCAAGTCCTCCATTAGTACCACAACTCGCTACTGCCTGAAAAGAAGATGGCCTCTGGACCTTCTAATATAGTAGTTCATTATATAGAACCTTTATAAGTACTACCAATGGATAGTTGCTTTAACAACAAGTGAAGTGTCATTTTTATCATTATCATCATATTTACTTGATTATTATATTGTACATACAGTTGTAAATTTCAATAAATAATTTAAAAAAAATTATTTTGAAACATTTTACAAAATATATCAAGTAACTAAGATGAACATTCGTGAACTAAATGAAATGAGATTTCCAGAGGAGAGAGAAACTACTCTTTAAAAACTAGTACAGAAGAACCTCGATAATCCGAACCTTTGTAATCCGAACACCGTTTTCGGAAAAAATAAAAATTATTTTTTGAAAATCCGTGATTTATCAGCCAAAAAAAGTTCTTCAACCTTAGTTCAGAAAAAATAAGTGAATATTTTCCAAATGGTTAGTTTTTTGTTTTCTTGATTTTTTTTTATCTTTCTGTACAGCATAATTTTTTTGTGTGTACAGTTCTGTACTTTCTGTGGGTGCATAAATTGTATACGTACTATGTAAAATATTTCGAAATTCATGTGCGATACATTACATAAAATATAGTTACCTTACTGTAGTACAGTAGTATTCCATAAAACAAACTATTTACCTTTAACAATACAACGTGCTTCTTATTTTATGGTAGTATGTTTCATTATTTGCATGCTACATACTATGCTTGGAAAGCACTTTGTTCGGTAATCCGAACGATTTGATAGTCCGATCCATCCCCGGTCCCAATTAGTTCGGATTATCGAGGTTCTACTGTATTCCAATAATAATATTATTTTTTAAATGCAATTTCAGACGCCATTTAGTATCACTTGAAGTACGTATGATGGATTAATACAATTAGGATTCATGAATTAATTGCTACTTCTATTGGAAACATTTTTATTTTCAAAACTAGTTTCGAATATTAGACTAATAATATACCTTATATAATATATAAGGTATGAGGAACTAGAGTTGACTGCTACCAGCTCATCTTTGCTGCTCCTTAGAACTGATGATGAATGCTTAACATTCCAAAATAGTTTTCAAATAGAAATAATTCCAATAGAAGTGGCAATTAATTCATCAGTCCTAATTGCCACTTAGCATATTCGGAATAGAAATGGTGATGGCAGGAATTAAAAATTGTAGATTTTTGCAAGTTCATTTCCAAATATTATGGCCATTGTGTAATACATCGTATTTGTATGGTAAAAATTATTTTTATATATATATATATATATATATATATATATATATATATATATATATATATAAGATTCTTGAAGTTCTATAGAATAATTTATCTAAGCTGGACTTGTGACAGTTTAATCAGTTTTATGGTTGTATAAAATCAGACGTCCTAAATCTCAACTTATGTTATTCCAATTTAATACATTCAGATTAATAATATACAACATAAACCAACACCATTTATCTATTTATTACACAGAAATACGGAAATACTAACTAACTGTACCTGGGAAAACCTTTGGAAATCCCCATCCCAAACCTTTTTTTTTCAGCAATTTCCCAGTTCAGTTATATACTAGTATTTTTATATTTAGAAGTAGATACCAATCCACCAGTAGCATTGTATGTTGTTTCATACTCATCCATATTTTGTAATTATATGTAGTATATATTCTAACGCATGTTTTCTATTTATTTATACTGTAGCTCACTTTATGTTTTTAAATAACCTGTGTAACGTATATAATATTATTGTAACCTGTTTTTTCATTGTATGGCATGATTATGATATAGTCTCGAAAGGTCGCCAAAATAATTGTTTTTATTTTTTTACTGAACCTCAAGAATCTTATTAAACATCTAATAATAACAGTCAAGAAATATAGATATAGATATATATTTTATTTAGGCATGATAAGTGATAACGGAAAAAATGCTGAATAAAAAAATCAAATCAATGATTTTTTTTTACTTTACAAAAAAAAAGAATAATAATAATACAATCTGCTTCAATCAAGGACAATAATTAATACCTGCCCAAAGAAATGATTAAATCAAGAAAAATCAATTCAAATAAAAGAAAAATTATTATCCAATTGAAAAAGAGAAATAAATAATTAATAAATAAAAAAACAAAATTAGAGTAAACACAAATAAAAAAAAACAAAACAATAAAAACACATTTATGAGTGGAAATCAAAATTAAAATTTTATTGAAAAGTATGGGAAAGACAAATCCAAAATTGAAGTTTATCGATTCTAAGTTCTTAACATTGGGCTGTTTTAATTGGTCCAACTGACTGCCTGGGATTTGGAAGCCAGACGAAAATAGATAAATCCACACCAATGAGTTTATTATCCTGATATGAAGTTGAAGGAATAATCATCAGGCCCTGATGATATTTAGTAATACAAAATTCTACAAATTAATACTTATTTCTAAAAATTATTTAAATTTTTTTTTTTTTTTTACATTTCAAGAATCCATTACAATACGGAAGTGGGTCATAGAGGGTTAACGATTTTATTACTCGATAGACTTTATTTGTACAGAAATAAGACATCGATAGTACATTATATTTTAGCATTTAATCATTAGTGAATAAAGTCATAAAAATATCATTTCTTTGTTAGTCTTATTGCAACCAAAATATTTATTGTTTTATTATTTACAAATAACAAGATATATTTTAACTTTTCGGATTTAAAAATAATGGTATTAACTGGTTTGAGAATTAAATTCCACCAATACCAGACTAAAACGACAAGAAACGGCGATTTCTTCTACATTCTCCAAACAAACGTTCTAACCTTTTATTACAAAAGACTCATTTGCATGAAAGTAATTAAACCTACATGGACATACGGAGTTGAGCTTTGGAGCTCTATTAAACCATGCAATTCTCGTATCCAATCCAAAAGCTTTCGAAAAATCCTCAATTTTTCTTACTTTTTCACAAACAAACATATCCATAACTATCCAGATACCTATTCTTTCAAAGTAAACTCCACAATCATTCAAATCCACTAGTTTCTCAGCTTTCCATTCTATTTCAGATGACTCTTCGAGGCGTAAGAAAAGAAGATGGACGTTTTATGTCTTTATGAACATTATCTTCACATTTACTTGATTTTTTTTATTTTATTATATACATAGTACAATAATATTGTACAAATACCTAAGAACGCTGTCAATACTGCCAAAATGTTTCTCTAATGTTTCTACAATAATTTTGGGCCATCATTAGAGTTGAAATCAATGAGGAAGGAGGAAATATTGGTACTTACCAACATGCCTCATCGGTATCATCTTCTTGTCTCTGAATTACTTCCTTGATGATAACCCACAATGTTAGCGATTAAAAATTAAAACATGATGAAATCAATGCTTTATCCAACTGGAACGATCCCTGTCAAACATAAGATGGATTTACAAATTCACAGTATACAGTGGGTACAATATGAAATTTTTAATTTAAGCAAATTATTAGAGATAGGTCGACTTGTCGGCTAGGAAAAAGCCCGATTAATCGGCCAAGCCGATTATTGCTTAAATTAGTTATTATTGCTAAAATAGTTGCTAAAATATAAAAGAACTATGCGATTATTGCTAAAATAGTTGTTCCCTTTTCGTCTTCCATCCTTTATAGTATAATTCAATTAAGAATGAATATTTTTCAATTATGACACAAAAACAAAACTGTATTGAAAAAAGCTAGTTGGTTACATAAGTTCTTTATTCCGTATTTTAGAAGTTATGGAATTTATTTTTAGTAAATATTATGATTATTTTCTTTAAGTTTGATATTTAATTACAAAAAAAAACAAAAAAAACAGTTTCTATTCCTGCAATAAAGAAGGTAAACTTGAATCTAAAATAAACATTGTAATCAATTTAATATTGAAGTTAAGTCTTCCTCAACATTCCATCAAAGGAAAATATTGGTTGAGCTGTTAATCTAATAATTAAAGTAAATCGACCTAATTATAGATACAGACGGATGGTAAAAGAAGATATGATGGTGGCAAATGTAGAACGGGATTCAATGCGGGACAGGGACAAATTTCGGACAGCAGTGAACAAGATCAAATTTCCTGAAGTAGTTAAAACGAATTAATAGACAGTGGTCAGATGAAAGGAAGAAACATCAGGCAGAGGTGATGAAGAAATATTTGAAGGAACGGAAGAATAAGAAATAAATTGTTGAAAGCGGTCCACAGGTGGCCGAATTCAAAAGAAGAAGATAGGTACAGACTAATTGGGCTTACTGATTTGAACTTATTGTATGTATCCGAAACACTCCAAAATCCCATGTATTCACTCTTAGCTATACATCTTTAAGAATAATGCCGTATAAATAAATTTTGTTTGAGTCCCAAACCTCGCGGCTATTGTAGGAACCAAACTGAAAAAGAGGCTATCGCGCTACGAGTTCAGGGTAAGATGATTTCCACGAACTTCATCAGGCACGCGCAAACCACTGGAAAAATAAATTAAAGATGGTTGGCAGTCTATATGTTGACAGTCCCCCGAACAAACTAAGGATGATAAAGAAAAATGTGAAACTCCAGGGAACATCCAGCCACAAATGTTGTAGGTAGCAGGTTGTACTAACTGGAATGGTTGTCCCATACCTTCTTTTTCACAACAAATTAAAATTATTGGTTTATAGAGATAAAAAATTGGTAAATACTAGAAAAAATGCTTAAAAAATACAATAATTAAAATATACAGATAAATACAAGGGATACGCGTATATGTATGTGAAAGCGTAAAATATTTCTTAATAAGTGTAAAAATATTAAGAATTAAATTAATACAAAAAAAAAACTGAAGAATTGGTGTTGATGCGGAAACAAACGAAACGACATGACAAGGTTCAAATCGATTCTTTACATAAATTGATTTGCATACACGGAATCCAACCTTTCTTGCCTCAAGTAAAATTTTTTAAAAAGTGGATCATCATCTCAAAGTAGAATTTAAAAATTATATGAATTTCAAGAATAAACCTCTTATTTTTTTTTTTTAAACATTATTCAACTCCCTTAAACAAGAGTCCTTACATAAGGGAGTTTATAAAATACAAAATAACAAGCCATAATGCTTCTGTTACCTAAACGTAACAGACTGATAAAAATAATATAATTGGCCTGTCGTGAGGTCTGAAAAAAAGCAAAAACAGCGTGTTGTGTTATTTAAATTTCTTATGAATCTTAATGTTAAAATATTTTAAGTTTTTTTTAAAGATGTGAAACAGGTAATTTCGGATATCTGATTTTCAGTACAATAATTGTTAAAAATAATTACGGAGCAGTAATACAGTTTCAATATGGGTCCGGATTAGCGGGTCTTTACAATGTATTTAAAGATTAATTGGGGACCGTTTCTACTTGTAAAAGGCCCCGAAGATGGGTATGTACTGCAAACTCTCAATCAATTACGGGTTTTTCTGAAAAAGCAACCAACAGAAGATTTTTCTATTTAAATTTTGGTTTTTCTTATTGTGAAAAGTTAAGTTATCGATTCATTAACTAAATGTATTGAGAAACATATAATGCTTAAATGAGCAACATGTGATTTTTTTTTAATACAATTTTTATCAACCCATTAATTCATATCCAGAGTTTTGAGAAGAAGATGGTTTCGGCACACAGTCATTTTAAAACATTATAAATTTAAAATACTTAGATTTATTTTTCTGACGAGTCATTCAATAACATAAGCCTTCATTAATGAACAGTAGTGTGGAAGGTGTGGTAAATTGTTTAGAACATGTTGGTCTAGGAACTTTTTCTTCCATATAGCGGAATATCCGTTGAATTGGATCATTTGCGATTGTCGTGTTATCCATATCCTCGGATAATCTCGGTATAAAAATTGTATAGGATTTGGTTTCTAGAGTGAATTTCGAATCCAATATTTCCAATTCTAATACCTGAAAACCATTATAACCGCCCCTTACTGCGTCGCCTACAAAATCTTACGCAATGACCTAAATATCCCTTTTGTCCCAGAGTCCACACCAGTCAGATTTTCAAAATTTCATCAAAACCTTTTTAACCAACTTCTCTCACCCAATCCTTATGCAGTCCCGCACATCTTTATGTTTCTGCTCACAGGTTAAAAAGATGGCTTCGAGATCTATTGTAAATTCGATAGTGAAGTTTTAGCTAGCTTAATCGCTCTTACTCATTCGAACAAATGACGTGACGAGTGAAAAGCTAAATATTCTGAAGCCCTGGTTAATCTATTTCTTATGGGGAGGGGGATCTGGCCGGGGGTCCTTACCCCGAGTGTAGATATGCATATTTTTTTTTTTTACATACTAAACTTAAAAGATAATAAACTGCTCGTATTTTTCTGACTACCCCAATATTTAATAGACAAGTTCCAAAGTTATTATAATTTACATGATAATTAGATAGATAATAATTAGACCCATTTGGACCTACAGAACTAAGCTTTAGGGCTCCTCTAAACTTTCCATTTCTTCTGATATCCAATCCAAAATCTTTCGTAAAATCCTCAATAATCCTTATTATGCCACAAACAAACTTAACCATAAAGATCTTAATGTCCCATATGTTGATGAATTGGCGCAAACCAGATACCTATCCTTTTATAGCGAGTTCCATACCGACTCTAAACTACTAATAGCTCATGGTGCATAGCTCTTTTTAAAAACATTTTTTTTTTTTTTTTTATTATTTTCTTATCATTACTTTTACTTTTTATGTTTATGAATTAAGCTCTCTCCATCTACTTCTATTGCCTAGCGAAGTAGATGATCCAGCTGAACCCTTCCCATACTTGAGGATGAAATAGGAAATTAAAAAGAATATGAAATAGCTTAAGGACCATATGTCCGACTATAGTGTATGGAAGTTTTTATTCTTATTTTTTTATTTGTATCCATTTATTTATATACCTCTTGTATCATAATTTTATTCTATTTTCTTAATTATTTGATTTTCTTGAAAAGTATGAATATTTACTTACTGTGTTATTACTTATTGCTTATTACTGTAACAGATTGTAATATTGGTCAAAATGAAAGTTTTAAAAAATAGAAACATATGAAACAGTGAAGGAATTTGAACCGCTGTAATCATGCTCCATTCTGTTTCAGAAATTGTTACATATTACAAAGAGAATAAGACAAGGAGGTAGGAGGATAGGGCTGGTACCCACCTTTTGAGCTGGTACCTGGATAAGTACTGGCAACCCTCTTATCTCGAATAAACGGGCGGTATCCGTCCCTCGGTAGTGATTAGATAACCAGGATCCCTTAGTCTTGGCGATCCACTTGCTTTCAGGCCAACACAATCTTAATCTCACTGGGACAAGAGGTTCAATTTCACAGGTCTCCAGGTAGGCACTCAGCTTCATTTCAAATCCTCTCTCAGTGGATAGAACATAGTTCGAAATGTTTATCTCTCAATTATATTTGATACATCAATATTAATCAGATTTATTATGCTAGGTACAAATATTCTATGCAATATTATTTTCGAAAAATTCATGGCGCTGTTCTTCAACTTAACATCTATACTCGTTCTCAGATGATAGAGCCGAGCTCTTGGGGGTCCCATCAAGTATAAATTGTTTTTATTTTTAAATCCAAACATAGCTGAGGAAACAAATAACATTTCTGTAAATTCATCATAATTATAGGTTTAAAAAAACCTGTACCACTAACAACCCATGAAGGGTTTTGGGTTCAGTACTTCGGTAAGGATGTACTACTACTGAGCTGACGGTTTTGAAACGAGATTTGGCCAGAATTGACACTCAACCACCAATTTTTTCCACCAAATAAGGGTATCCATTTTTTTCAGAGGCCAAGTGTTTCTCAAGAAGCCCTAGCCGCCTCCCTTGGTTACAGAAAAGGTAACACTATCCCAGTAATATTGCAGAAATGGAGTTACATTTTAGCATTTTTCTCTAATATCTTTAACTTCATTTTATATTTTTTCTTGAGTAAGCGTGTTAAATAGAGTAAAATGTGATAAAATGTATAAAATGTTAGTTCTCATTATAGTTTCGACTAGTTGTGACTAATTTTTATTTTAAAAATTGACGTAAGTGATTACATAGGTATATAAATAATGAGGTGTATAAAAAAAAAAAAAAAAAAAATGACCGTTTCTGAAACAAATATTTGTATTATTATTTCTTTGATATAAAATACAATTAATACTCAAAGTATAGTCCATTGTTATCTACCGTCATTACCCATCTGCTAGTCAATTGCTCGTTGACACGCTGATACCACTCCTTGGGATGGCTGTCAAAGAACTCTTGGACAGCATTTTCAACTTTAGCAAAATCATCAAAATTTTCCCTTGAATCAGCCATGGATCGAAACAAGTAGTAATACGAAGGTGCGAGGTCTGGACCATATGGTGGATGAGGCAGGAGTTCAAGTACAGAAAAAGAAGTTCTGTGAACATTTCTTTGTTTCGACGGGATGTGTGTGGACGAGCAGGTCTTTTTCACCTTCCCCATGGAGAGAAGATGGGGAGTATCTTCCGACACACCACACTCCCTGGCAAGTTCGCGAGTACTTGTGGACGGATTTGACTCAACAGTTTCCTTCAGAACATCATCAATATCCATAAATAGCCGCCCGGAGCCCTTCTTCCATTTCAACGTCGTATCTCCACTTCTAAAGTTTTCAAACCAACGCCGCGCAGTGCGCTCTTCAAGGACACCTTCCCCTTCATATTTAATAATGTCACGAGTTGCTTCAGCGGCTGTGAAATTTTTTTTCCAGTAATGTCTTATAATTGCGAGAATTTTGTAGGACACTGTCATGTTTCTTCTTTGAAATAAATAACTGGACTGAGGTTTTTTTGAAGAAGTCCAGTGTTAGTAAACAAGCTTAGAGAATGCTCTAAAGGGATTATTAAGTATTGGTAAATAATAAATAGCATTAAGATATTTACAGACTTTTGAACGCTGGAATTTGATAAGACGGTCATTTTACTTTTAATATACGCCCTATTATACATACAAGAGCGCTTATTAATTTTTTTTTAAATTTACTAATTACACATTTATTAGTAATATGTATAATATATAATATATAAATAAAATAACATAGTTATTTGTTGGATTCCGAGAGTAACGCAACGAGGATGAAGCGGTAGAATCTTCTGGAGAACTGTTTCACCCCTTACCTGGTAAGGAATTGATCTGGTGATCCTCAAAATGAATGTAAATATTGTAAAAATCTATGTAAAATATGTTACAAATCTTCATATAGAACATTTCTTATATTTAGGGCTATGTTTTGTGATATTATATTATAATTTCAGCGTCAAAGAAATAATTACAACATGTTTGGCGTTGATTAAGAAATTACCTAATCGCTGGAATGTCATATTTTTCTATTAATGAAATATTAAAAAAAAAAAAAAAAGGTTCCCCATAGAAACTTACGAAACAGTAAACGTTCTAAATAGTCACAAATGAGGAGAACGAACAGCTTCTTTCGGTACCCCCATGGCAACGGAGAGAAAAAACGCCTAGACAGGTCTGAAAGCCATAGGGGCCGCAACATGTGCACCATAAGTCCCCTCTGGCAATTCAACCTGCTCCTGCTCTTAATTTCAAAGCTAATGCATTTTAGTCTCTATTTTATGTATACAATAAAATAAAATTATGACACAAAAAATAAATTAATAATTGGAAGAATAAAAAAAATATACTGGTTTGCACTGCTTATTAATACGTCAATATATAAGTAAATGATAATATTTTAACTGTAATATAAAAATACAACTATAATCCATTAATTCATCCAACTATGAATTTTTCCATGTACAGCAACAAGGCTTGAACAAAGTGGCAGCACGATATTCAGTGGCAGCGATGTTTGGTGATTCATATGTTGAAATAAAAAAAAGGGATGATTTTTTTTTTTTTTATTTAGATTTTTTTATTAACATATTTAACAATGAAAGGAAATTATTAATAAAGTAATAAAAAATCATAAAGGAACGGTTAGAGCTCTCGATTTAGATTTAATGCAGGATGAACACAAGGTTTGGTCACACAGTCTTGTATGATTATGAGAAATAAAGACAATAAAAACGTATCCGCTTTAAAACATTTTTCAAGTTCTTCTGTTTTAGAAAAAAACAATTCTCATAAACAGACACATATGGTAAGAGGACATGTTATTATTTTCCAGTGAAATCTGTTTCCAGTTTCTGATGTATATTCTAAGGATGCGATTCTTAGTATTTTTAGTAGTTGTAGATGATAAATTCTATTTGCTGTTTACTAATTTATTCCTTGGATAACTTTTTTTAAATAGATTTGGCTAGATTTTTATACGGATTATTATTTATGATAGAAATTTATTTTCAAACCTAGATCTTAAATCTGACAAAAGGCTTACGTGGAACCCTCATACTCGACTCAAAAGGCAAGAACACATGCTTCAGCCAATAGAATAGGCTATTAAATAGGACATCTCATCTTTCCATTGAAAACAAACTTTTCATACACAAAACCATCATTAAACCTATTTGGACTTGTGAGCTTGAACTGTCGGGGACAGCAAAAAAGTCGAATATCAAACGCATTCAATCCTTCCAATCCAAAATCCTCCGAACTATAGTAAATGCTTCTTACTATGTCTCCAACAAAATCCTACATAACGATCTCAATATACCACACGTCCTCGACCGCATATCTCTTAAATTTTCGAAATTCCATCGCAACCTTTCCTTTCAACCTAACCCAATAGATCAAACATTATCCGCTTCCACACATCACTCATATATACAGATTAACCATAGCACATATTTTTATTTCGCGTTTTAAAACGTGAAAATTTCAATTAGATCGTACCAGCAGCGACTCCGCCATATTCTAAGTGTTATTGAATTGTGTAATGGAAGAAATAGTAATATCCTCTCAACATTAAAACCTAAAGGCTTTTAAGAATACGTACGCTTGAATCACATACGAACAAAAGCTATAAATACCTTAATCCGCACCGAAACGGAGAGTGACCAATCAGTCACGTTTTACCGCTTTCGGCGAGCAGTAAACTCGGTGTAACACATCTTTTCCGAGTTTTACAACCTCCAGTAAGGATAGGAACCCATCTGCATCGCACGCTGTACCGATGGTATTGGTATTCGGAATTCATTACGGAATTAAAAAAAAAAAAATTGTCAAAGAGATCCTATTCGATTATAATCACCAAAGGCCTGCCTAAGTGGTGTAATGATATGGGCTAACCAAAGGTTTCAGAATTAAAAATAAAAAAAATATATATATATATATATATATATATATATATATATATATATATATATATATATATATATATTAATTTTAATAATGTAAATAAAGCATTACTGTATTTTTAACTTTTAATTTAATCTTATTTTTGTTTTTACTTATTATTATTTTTATTGTATTTATTTTTTAATTGAATCTATTTTATTGTATTTGCATTTTACTTTAAATATTGTATAATTTCAGGTATTTTCATAGTTTATTCATTGTTTTATTTCTCTCATTGCATCCATATTACTTATTATATATATATATATATATATATATATATATATATATATATATATATATATAAATCAATAAAGTAAGTGAAAATTTCAGTTCTCCCAGCATAATCCGTTATACGTATTTTTAGGTTAATTCTGCCTCTTTATTCCACGTTAAGCTCAAATATGAGCGCATAATATAATCTTATTTTGTTTAAAAGTTACACAAGTTGCATTTTCCGATTGATTTCACCTTATTTACGTTTCGGTATGAGAATAGTAACGGCCATTATGTCGTGAAACAATTGTTATATAAAACATTGGAAAGGAACGTTATGCCACGGTAAAAATATTTATATGTAACTATTTAGTTAATGCACTATATTTATGAAAAAAAAAACATAAAAACTTCTTGAGTTTAGATATTTTTTTATTACATTTACTTGTATTCTAAATGATATTTTTTTCAGGTTATCTCTGCTCAAAATATGATGGAAGAAGAAGCGTATTGATTTCGACAAGCATCATGTCTTCCTGCATCCTTTAATAATGTTGAACTGATACAATACCTTGGATTTTATCTAGACAAGAGAGTCACATGTAGGGTTGCCATCTCCTAAAATACAAAAGCCGGACTTGGCGTTGTATTAAGCCGGATATTATCTTTAAAAGCCAAACATACCTTATATAAAGCCGGATGTACGTTTTTAAAGTTGGAATTAACTTCAATAATAAAAAGGTCTGTCAAGATAAGTTACATATAATTTTTAATAATCAAAGCTATATTACATTATTTATATTACAGGTTTACGTTTTTAGTTATAACATTAACCACTTATTTATAGTCCTATCCTTAATCTTTTGATCTTTATGTATGACATTAAAATTAATAACTACCTGAAACATTTTCAGTCTTCTATAGACTTCACTTATATAAAACATAAACAAAAATAAATAAATTACAGTAAATGGCACTAAACTAATAGTTTTGATTATACAAATATAAAAATATATGCACTATTCAAAGGAGAAAACAAAAAGATTAAAATTAAAAAGCCAATTATAAATAAATCTCAAATGTTTCTAAAAATAATAAAAATCCATAAATTCTTAGTTGTATTTTGCTTTTTCACCTACTTTATCAACAAAACGTCGTTTTCCTTAGAAATCATATCATAAAATTCTGTACATGTTAATTTTAAATTGCATAATATGAACATCATCTGTTCAATTGTTTCTGTTTGCAATTTATTGCGTTCCTTTGTCCACTGGGCATTAATCAAAGAGAAAACTCTTTCAACGTTGACGTTATGGTATAGAATCGCGAAATAGTATTCTTCCAATGTTAGTAGTTCAGAATTAAATTCTTCATTATGAAATTATCTAAAATAAGCAGTCCACTTTTCATGTGCCGAAAGTTTTTTTTAAACCTCTTATGAAATTCTGTTATTGGTCAAAAATTTTACTAAATTAGTCAAAAAGGTATGAGGAGTGGGAGTTTCCAAGATCTGAACACAGTCGCATTTCCGCCACGCCATAAGATTGCTACTTTCAACAAGAAGACGAAAAGGCCTAACAAATGCCGGGCATGCCGGACACACAAATATTTGGTCGGACACGGCCGTAAAAAGGCTAAAGCCGGACAAATGGCAACCCTATTCACATGGGAACCTGGTACAAGATTAAAAAGACAAGAAGCATGACAAACGGTTTAAATCCCCGATTCACTCCAAATAAATAGCTCATCTATATCACCATTAACAGACCTATTTGGACTTACGGTATAGAGTTATGGAGTTCTACCAAACCATCGAATTCTTCCAATCACTCTAATACAAAATCCTTCGAAAAATCCTTAATGCTCCTAACTTTGTCACAAATTAGCTGATCCAAAATGACCTTAATATTCCACATGTCGCTGATTTGGAACGGACCAGATACCTTTCCTTCCATAAACGTAATACCAAATCCACTTACTTCTCAACTCGCTTCCCGTTCCCTTCCTGGCAATCCTCCGAGGTGTCTAAAAGAGGATGGACTCCGGGATCTTCTATTATAGAAATTCCGTAAGAGTGCTACAGGTTTTTGTCATATCATTACTTTACATTGTGATTGCCGCATATTTACTTGATGTATTTTGGTAATACATTTGTATGTTACTATTAATAAACAAAAACCAAAAAATAAAAAATAAATAAATAAAAAAAAATTTATAGAGCTAAAAATTTTATATATGTATCAAAAAATGGAAAGGAAACTAAAAGTTTTTTTTTAGTTTTTTTAAATAAATTTATTGAAATTTACAACTGTACAAAATATATAAATCAAGTAAATATGTTGATAGTGAAGACAATAGCATGAAAATACGTTTTTACGTCTCCATATGCATATGAAAGTTATGAAGGTTACTAAAAATATGAATGAAATAAAAGCAGGCATTTTGTGTTGATATTTACAACTGCGTGCATTATACACAATAAGTAAATTTGGGGCAAAATTATTACAATGGCATTTTCAATAACTTGCGGAGAACTACTCACAATAAATTCTACACTATAAGGTCTCTAGGTCATCTTCTTTTCAGACGCCTCAGAGGATTATCAGGAATGAAGTGCGAAGCAAGTTGGAGGACTAGTGGATTGGAGTGGTTTCGGAGCTTACTATGGAAAGGATAGGTATCTGGTTTGGGACATGTGGGACATAAAGATCTTTATGGATAAGTTTATTGGTCACAAAGTAAGGAGCATTGAGGATTTTTCGAAGGATTTTGGATTGTTAGGATTGGATACGGGAAGAATTAGAAGGTTTAGTTAAGCCCCAAAGCTCAACTCCATATATCCAAATAGGTCTGATAACTGCCATGTAATTAAGTCTTTTGTAGTAAATCGGAAGGTTTGAGCATTTGTCTAGTAAATGTTAAAGAATTCGAAAACGACCAGTAGTTTCTTGTACTCGTATATGGATTCCAAGTTAAACGTTTGCCCAAGTGGAGTCCTAGTGGTGTCCTAGTGGAGTCTTAGGTATCGGATCTGGGAACTAAAAGATAAGATTAATTTTAATTTATTTAAAGAAAAATTAAACTAGCATCATTATAATAGTGGCCGTCATGAGTGGCATATTTTTTTCTTTTCAACCGACTTCAAAAAGGAGGAGGTTCTCAACTCGTCTGTATTTTTTTTTTTTGTGTGTGTATGTTACGCGATTACTCCGTCAATTCTGAATCAATTTTGATGATTTTTTTTTATATCGGTAGAGCATACTTCAGAGGTGGTCCCATAAAAAATATTTTAAAATCAATCCAGTACTTTTTTAAAAAAATCAAAAAAACAGTTAATAAAAATCACTTTTATATAACCTTACATTTTAAACATATTTATGATCATGATTATCTAAAATCTCCAGCGTAACTAAATATAACAAAAATAATTTACATATAGAATCAACTCTCGATGTGTTGTACTTCGATAAGCTGAATTCTTAAATAAGTCGAACAAAATCTGTGGTCGGAAGTACATTACACTTAAAGGGTTCAAAAGAGAGAACTTCTAGGACCACCTCTATGAAACGAACTGTTAGAAGTCATCGCCTCTATAACTCGAACTCAAATTAAAAGAATTTCATGTGTAATTTGTTTTCCAGTTTTCTGTCATTGTTTGTCTTTTCAGTTCATAGTTACACCAGTCACTTATTATTAGTTATTCACTCGAGTGGTTTTACAGTGGCTATTGAAAATTCTTCCAATTAACGAAAAGTTAAAATTGATTTGCAAAGTGCAGAAAGAAGAAATAAATTGGGCGTTTGTTGCTGGTGAATTCCGAATTCCGCGTAGTTCTCTTTCAACTGTCCTAAAGAATAAAGAAAATATCGCCACTGGTGGAAGACGGTAAGTCTACTTCTAGGGACCCTCAGAAATAAGCGCAATTCAGCTGAAAGTTATATGACGAATTGGTACCAGGTATTTAATTTTCTGTATCAATGATTTTATATGTATGTACAAACAACATACACATACCCATTAATGAAAAATATACGTAATGGTTTTAACTCCGATTTTGTGTTCAATTTTCCCAGTTACATGAAGGTAAGTGGAATGATAACTCGATAAGTCTTTGTTCAGTAAGTCAAACCATTTTTCAGGGAAGCTTGAAGCCTATTCAAGCTATATATAAACCTATTCACAATTTATAATCAGTTATTTTTGGAGTCGGTGCCAACCAAAACAAACAGAATTTGGAAAGAAATTGTAATCGTAAAGATCCTTCCACTGTTTCATCACCGCCACACCGCTGTCTCCGGCCCTTCGACAGTTTATTTTTTCCTGCAAGACAGGATTAAACTTCCCTTCTTGACTGGCACCAACTCCAAAAATAACTGATTATAAATTGTGAATAGGTTTAAAAGTATCGATAATTTTGTTGATTTTCATTTAATGGTTTTTGTTTTGAAGCAATTAAAATATTATTTTTTTATTTTTTAGTTCAAGTTTGTATATGTAGATTTAATCTTGAAGTCGGTTTTGTTTTTTTTACTAAAAATTATTTTTATCTATTGTAATTTATTATATTATTTTAAATATCCTTCAATTTTCATTTTAATAATTA
Organism: Euschistus heros; assembly: GCA_003667255.2. NCBI lineage: Eukaryota > Metazoa > Arthropoda > Insecta > Hemiptera > Pentatomidae > Euschistus > Euschistus heros. The sequence goes on along the minus strand of RCWM02000345.1, from coordinate 610,105 downwards.
TTTTTATCCGTTTAATTATTACACTTCAAATTCTGCTTTTATAATTAAATTTATTTCAAACACTACTATCTTTTAAAAAAAAAGAACTGATGATAATTGAGTAAGTACATAAAGGCAGTAATATGTTGTACCCGTTCGGTTTTATTATTTCAGTGCATTTCTTTTCTTTTTCACTTAGTAAACCCGTCTAAAATTAAACAATTTCCATTTGCTAATTTAATCTGACACCAACTAACTAAATATGATAAATAACAAACCACTAGTAAAACATTAAGAATTAACTATTATACGAATGTTATAAAAACATTAGCATCCAACAGTTTCGTAATCTATTTTATGAACTAGAGAAAAATTGGCCAGCGATAAATATACGGTTTTAACTCGATTCCTTTTTAATATTTATTTTCGAAATTTCACCGACGCATGGCTGCGACGGATAGAAATTAAAAATGTTTTAGGGGCAACAGGTGAGCGGGTTGGGCTTTGGAATCTTGCCATAGAGGAAATCGTCACTTACAGGAGAGATTGAAAAAAAAATCTCTGGATGCTGCTTCAGAAATCTTTAATATTTGCGCTGGTTCCGGCTTTAGTGGGAACTAGCCACGATTCTGAAATAGTTACAAAGTAGAGGATGCATGATCGTAATTTATACCTCCACAAATATATATATATATATATATAATACGGTTGTGTCGAGTCCTAATGTCGATTCTCGATTCAAACGAATCTTTAGAAACGAGAATCGATGGTCCAAACAATTTCTTGGAGCCCATCGATATCGCCAATGATTTTGACTTCGACAATAGTTTTGTAGTAATACCTAATTTCTTAATCATTATACATCGATTTTCACTTAATGATGAAAAAAAAAACTGTTATAAAGGATATTTTTTTAAAATCTTTAATAACAGACCAATTTTTCATCGCCTGTTTTTTCATTTTAAAGGGCTTTTTGTTCATTTTTTTTATTGAATTAAGGTCATGATCTCAAACGTGTTGAAAAACGTAAATACGAAATTGTAAAATGAACCATTCCTTTGAGCATAATCTGAACTGTAAGTTATAACTTACATATTAGTATATGTTAAAGATAATAAATAAAAAAGTGTTTGAAATAAAAAAATGGCCAGTGTGGTTTGGTGGTCCTGATTAGGCGTTGACTAAATTACTTCTTGCATAATTTTGTTCTTTAAAGACATGTTCGCTCTAAACATTGGATTAATGCAAAGATTATCGTATTTTTCAGGGCCACCGAACTACACCGGTCATTTTTTATTTTAAATATTTTTTTATTTAGTTATTGAAATATACATACATACATAATACATACACTGTTTTTAATATACTATAGATAAAAAATACCTCTATATCGGGAATCGAATCTTAAGCAAGTATGAAGCTTATTATGGGAGGACTGGTATATGGTTTGTTCTAAATCAGCAATATATAAAACATTCAGAATTTCTTGGGTAAATTTAATTGTTAGATCGTGAGAATTATTGGGGATTTTTCGAAGGATTTTGGAATGTAAAGATTGGACTCATCTCTGAGTTGGATGGTTTAGTTGAGCTCCAAAGCTTATCTCCGAATGTCCAAATAAGTAAGAAATATATTAAATCCAAGATGAGTGAAAATTCAGACGTCCTGAATTTGTAAAAAAAAAAAAAACAGTTACAAAAAAAAAAAAAAAAAAAAAAACTGTCTTACCTACCTTTTTATCGTTGCAATTCATTATCAGATATTTGTTAAAATGAGTTATGGTCTTTAATTATAGAACTTAATATTTTTATATACAATGGTTGGAGCAAGTGCTAGATTAAATCAGGAAAATATTTTAACCTGCATAGATTAAATACGAAAATAACAAAAAACAATAACAATTTACACAAATCTGTACGTTACAAACTGTCATAGATAATAACCCACAAATGAATTTCAAACAATAATTGTTCCTATCATTCATCTTATGTGTGACTACCTATTGTATGGGATTAAAAATACCGCTATTTTTTAAGGGTGAAAAACTGGTTAATGAGACCAGAATCTCATTTAGGGAATAAATTCAGACATGACATAACAAAATTAGTGTTTAGTTGTAGCTTAGAAAAAAATGGTGGAAAAATGAAAAGAAGGTGGAAGTGCTTCTCCGCATCGGTCGTTGAGAAAGAATTAAAATTGAAGGGTCTAGAAATTAATATTAATTATTTATTACATTATTTATTTTACTAATTTATAAACAATACTATATGAAAATGAAAAGAATATAACTAAGAATAATAATAACAACTATATAGATATATAAAAAATAAACAGAAATGATCAATTTAGAAGTTTAATCAATAAAATTTAATTGTGTCAATCTTATTTCAATTTATGGTTTGAACAAAACTGAATAAAAGATAAGTATGTTGTGGAAAAAATAAAATAAAATTATAAAACAATAATTATAGGGTGGTTTTTTTTTTTATTTTTTAAAAATTGAAACATTTTCGTCATTTTTAAAAAGAATTTTTCAAAAACCAGAAAGCTTATTTCATGTATAGGAATTTTTGTTTACTCATATTCCAAAGCTGGGAGATATACAGGAAAACGTAAAATAGGTACATATGAAACTGAATTATAGAATTTAAAAAAATCAAAACACGATAATTAGAAAAAATTGGGGTATGGAATAGGCTATTTTAAAATACATTTGGTTGTGTTCATTTTAAAATACATTTGGTTTTATAAATATATATATATATATATCGATCCTTGGAAGACTTCCTAAATTGTTGGTTGTTGGCAAGTGTCATGGTCAACGTTAATACCAAAATCATTAATTATTAATGTCGACATAACGGTTGCCTCTGATTATCAAACCAATAAAAAATAAGAACAATGAAGGCAAAACATGGGAATGTAAATGTTACGAATGTCATGAGAATGTTACAGTGTGCTAATTTTTTATTTATATATATATATATAAATTGTATAAACTACAGTAGAGCGTCGATTATCCTAACTAATGTTGTCAGGGGTGGTTCGGATAGTCGAAATTTATTTTTTTTAAATTATTATGTGTAAACAGCATTTTCTGTTCGCTTTTCACTTTTTTTCTAAGTTTTACGACTTAGACTTCCCGTCCCGTAAAGATTATGGGACTACCTGATGATTGATTCAGAATTATTTTTGATTCCCCATAATTTTTGATTTACTAACCTTGAAATCGATAGCTAATGTCTGACCCGATTCTCTTTTTTTTTTTTAGCCACGTAATGATTTCATTTTGTCTTTAAACGAAAAGAGCTCTCGTTTCCTTTTTGTTAGAATGGATGACATATAGTTTTAAAACATCCTAACTAATACATCACTACATATTTAATACATATATCACGTAGAAAATTAAATATTATCAGTCATTAGAAATAATAAAATCGTTCAAAACCAATCTAGTTTTATTTTTAAAAAAATATTAGATAAGTATTTCAGTCTGTAATGTGTGGAATTAAATAAGTTAAATAAAAAGAGAGAGATAGAGAAAAATTATCCAGCAACACACTGCAGTGGCAATTATCAATGAATTACCAGATTTCTCGTTAAAGTCACATTCTTTGACTGCGTCTATTAATTACTGCAATTTGTTTAGGTGCAGTTTTTAGGCTGTATTAAACACTTTCTGTGTAATTCATTAATGGCCAATGGACCGTTCTTTCAGTTATCCATAAAATTTTAACAGAAGATATAATAGAGCTCCTGGTTCGGCCTTTAATCGAAAAGTTATAAAAAAAGTTAATTGGATAGATTATGCATTTGACCATCTGTCAAATTTTGAGCTGAAGTATAACGTTTAAAATAAACAACTTGAAATTTAATGTTTAGTTGCGAGACTTAAACGACAAACGCTTGTCGTTGGCGACTACTCCAACATTTACAAGACAAGCGTTCAAATCTCCTAAATAATTACAAAAGACTTATTTTAAATGACAGTAATTAAACCTTTTGGACATAAGGAGTAGACCTTTTGGGCTCCACTAAACCTTCCAATTCTCCTCGTTTCCACTCCTTACAATCCAAAATCCTTCTTAACATAATAAATTATCCTAATTATGACACTAATGGGCCTACCTATAACAATCTTAAGTCCTGTATGTCGCTGATTTATCCCAAACATGCCTATCCTTCCATGACAAGCTTTAGATACACACTCGAATCCACTAATTTTCCAATTTGTTTCACACTTCATTCAAAAAGGACTCTCCGAGGCATTCAAAAAGAAGATGGCCTATCTGGCTTTAAGATGTAGAACAGCTATTGAAGTGCTAATAATCGCTAGTTCTTTACAACTATTGATATGTCATGGTAATCATTTTTCCGCAAATTTACTAATTGTATGTATATATATAGTATACAGTTGTAAATATCAATAATGTATAAAAAAAAAAAAAAAAAAAAAAAAAAAAAAAAAAAAAAAAAGGGTTTAATTAATTACGAAATATTTTCTATTTTTTAATATATTATTTAGGGAAAAATAATTCATTCAGGAGAAAAATAATTCATTTTATTGTTTGAGAAAAAAAAATTGAGACAGACAAACTTGTTCACAATTTAGTGCCCAATTAAAGCAGAAATCAGTTATGTATTTGGATACATGATATATAAATGTTATATATTAGATAGATACAAAAATTGAAACAGAAAAAAAAATGAAAATTTACTGTATTAAAAATGACATAGAACATTATAACATAAAGTTTACTACGTACATCTTTATCTCAGGGTAATAATCTAAATGACGAAAAATCATTATTTGTAGCTCAAATTAAAATAAATACACAAATAAAGTAAAATTTTATATTCTTTTTAAAAATATAACTTCTCATTATTCCCTCTTCAGAATAGAAACTCAGCATAATTTTTATCTCTTATCATATCAAGTAGATCTTAATTTTCTGAAAAATTTTCTGAGCTACCATTAATTAATGTATTTAAACAATTACACTCAAGTTTGAAAATTAATTTTTTCATCAATAAGATAATCTTTAAAAAAGATAAATTAATAATAAAAACTATGGTAAGCCAGAACGTCAATGTGCACGATGTTATTAAAACAAATAAATGAATAAACATATCATTAAAAGTGCTTTCAAACGTTACACATATCTTAAATTCATAAGTAGGCTGTTTTGTTTGTTTTGTTTTGTTTGTATAAGGCTTATTATTGTTGACCCAGTAGTTAATTCCTTTTATTCAATGCTATGGCTTTTTTTACTTTTAATATTGTATTTCAATAATTCATTAAAATACTTTATTTTGTACTTTTATTTTGATTACTTTGGGAATATTCTTATTCGGAGTTGAGCTTAGTCTCCATGGAATCCTTCATTCCTCTCGTGTCCAGTTCTTCCATATAAAATAATTGTTCTCCGATTTATTTCACAAATATAATTATTCATAATGACTTTAATGTTTTATATCTTTCTGATATAGCCTGGACGAGATACTAATAATTGATTTGTCGCTTCTGGAATCGGCCACCGCCATGGTTAATGGGGAAAAGGGGAAAAATATGCTACGCGCTTTTTAGTTATTCCGATAGTTGACATAATCAATGATAAACTGAGCTAACAACCCAGCCAATCATGAAGTAAATGATTTACGCTGCAAAAATTACCGAACAAATAAAAAAACGTTTCAATTAAATAGAGCAGATTTCTCAGTCAGCACTACCGACAACATAAGTTTTTGACATTCTATGTACACCAACACTGATACACCACATACAAGACGAAAACGACAAGAAACTGCCCAATGTTTTCTACAACTACATCTTTTACTTGACAAACGTTCAAATCTTCCAATTAATTACAAAAGACTCATTTACATCTCTTATCCAATCATTACAATCCAAAATCCTTAGAAAAATCCTAAATGCTCGTTACTTCGTCACAAACAAACCTATCCACAAAGATCTTAATATACTTTACGTTTCTGACTTAGCTCATACCAGATATCTATCCCTTCATAGCAAACTCCACAACCATTCAAATCCATTAGTATTACAACTTGCTTCTCATTCCATTCCAGATAACCCTCTGAGGCCACTGAAAAGAAGATGGCCTCGGGACCTTCTAATATAATACTTCATTATATTGAATCTTTATAAGTGCTACCAATGGGTACACATTCAAGAATGATGTCAAAAATGGAGAATCAAAATAAACCCAAAAAAATCTCATCAAATAACCTCTACCCTTCGTCGTAAACTTGCGATTCCTGTTGAACAGAACCGCTACATACGACTCCACTTGGACAGACGTCTTACTTGGAATCCACATACAAGACTAAAGCGAGAAGAAACTGTTCGTCGTTACAGACTACTTCAATAATTACTAGACAAACGATCAAAGCTCCCAATGCATTACAAAAGACTTATTTACATGACCGTGATTAGACCTAATTGGACGTGCGGAGTTGAGCTTTGGGGCTCTACTAAACCATCCAATTCATCTCGTATCCTTACAATCCAAAATCCTAAATGCCCCTTACTTTGTCACCAATAAACTTATCCAGAAAGACCTTAATGTTCCACATGTTGCTGAGTTAGCCCGAACCAGATGCCTGTCCTTTCATCGAAAGCCCCATAACCACTCAAATCCATTAGTTTCTCAACTTGCTTCCCACTCCATTCCCAATAACCCTCCAAGGCGTCTGTAAAAATGATGGCCTAGAGTTCTTCTAGTGTTGAATTTTTATTAAAGTGCTACTGAAGAGTAGTTCTTTTCAAGTTTTGACATGTTATTGTAATCGTTATCAGGTTATTTACTTAATGTATATATTTGTACAATTGTAAATTTCAATATATATATATAAAATATATATACGAAGGCGTACAAATCCTTGTATATGTATGTATATATATAAAACTCGATGTATAATGTTTTTATATTGTGTATACAGTTGTAAATTTCAATAAATAAAAAAAAAAAATGAAATAATTTGTTCCTGTTATAAGTTCTGAAATAAATTAACCTAAGCGATTAAATAAATGGGATTATTTATATAAGTGTATTGTATACCGATATATCGATATATGTGGTATCGATATATCTTGCATCGATATTCAGAGCTCAAAAAATTATACATTTTTTTATACTATAAGCATCCCTGTTCACAATATTCCATATCTTTGTAGTTTTAGCCCTAAAGAAATAATTGTATGTTTATGTAAATTTTACATCCCCTCAAACTCATCTTACATTTCCCATAATTCCTAAAAAGAAGATGGCGTCGAATCTCTTTAAACGTCCTTTGGCATTTTATTAATAATTCTTCACATTTACTTTATGTAATAGTACATTTGAATAAATAAATAAAAAAAAATATATTTAGTTTTAAAATTGTCTAGTTATGGTATGAAATTGCGCAAGCAAAAATTAGTGGTTTGTTTTAATAAGACATGATTGAAAAATTAACACACAGCATATCTGAAACTATTTAGTACATTTTAACCTCTTTTTTTTTATTATTATTAATCAATATTATATAACGATAGAAGTCATTTCATCCATACGAATAAGGTCGTATACTGCAGAAGCTGGCCGAATACAGAACACCCACTTGCAGGAAATTCTCACAAGGAATGTGAACATTTGAGATGGCCATATGGGGGCACACAGGAAGCTGCAGCTCTTATTGGAAAGATCCAGTTTTCGGATGGCATTTTATAAAAATCATTTGTGAAATCTATTTATAATATAAACTTTTTCAATATATATTAACAAATAATATTTTTTTCCTTAAAAATTGTAGAATTACACGAGTACTTAGGTTTCTTGGGAATGGCTGGGTAATTGAATTTACGTCAATATGTTATCAAGTTTGCTGCAGATATGATTTTAAGTGTATTCGGCCTTTTGTGACGAAAATGATGAAAAATGAGAAATTCTAGTTCGGTTAAAAATACCCAAAATATTTTTTCTGAAAATAAATAATTATTTTAAATAAAGAAAATTCAACTGAGCATAAAATTAGATAGTGCTACATTGGCAATATAGGACTTGTGTTAGTAAGTTTTAAAGCCACAAAAAACAAAAAAACTAGCTTATATATTTTTTTTTTTTTTCATTTATTGGTATTTACAACTGTACAAAATAATATACAAGTAAATGTGTTGACAGTGAATACAATGGCATGTAAATAACTCGTGAGGAACTACTCACTAGTAGCACTTCAATAAAATCTACACTAAAAGGTCTCTAGGCCATTTTCTTTTCAGACGCCTCGGAGGATTATCAGGGATGGAGGAGGAAGCAAGTTGGGAGACTAGTGGATTGGAGTGGTTATGGAGCTTATTATGGAAGGATAGCTATCTGGTTTGGGCTAAATCAGAAACATATGGAACATTAAGATCTTTATGGATAAGTTTATTGGTCACAGAGTAAGGAGAATTGAGGATTTTGGATTGTATGGATTGGATGGTTTAGTAGAGCCCCAAAGCTCAACTTCGTACGTCCAAATAGGTCTAATCACAGTCATGTAAATGAGTCTTTTGTAATTAATTGGGAGCTTTGAACGTTTGTCTAGTAAATGTTAAAGTAGTCTGTAACGACGGGCTGTTTCTTGTCGTTTTAGTCTTAAAACTTAAATATAAAAATAAAATAAAATAAATCATATCCTTTTATTATATCTAGATATTGAATTACACTATTTGTGCATTGATTATATTTCCACAACTCCAGGAAGAAAGGTTTGAAAATTCACTAACATTAATATGTTACATAGATTGTTTTAATATTTACTTTAAATTATATATATGTTTAACCCAGTAGAATATCTACTTTAAAATGTTGATATTGGAAACAATATGGATTTGGTGCATACATTCATGATACAGAGATCAAGAACTTTCGATTATGCGCGGTCGTAATATTCGATTTTTTGATTATCCAAGGTATTTCTCGCAAAAGAAAACCTACAACAGCAGACTTTTTTTTTCAATTTATTTTTATTTTTATTTTCATACCCAACACTAAAATAAATTAAGAAATTAAGCCTGTAGTTGACCGTTATAGAAAATAACATGGTTTTCATGAATACTTTTAAAATATAGTCAACTCTCTGTTGAATTATTCACGGTATTTTTAGCAAAAGAAAACCTACAGCAGTAGAAATATATTTTTCTTAAAATTTGTATTCCTTCGGTATACTTTACGCATAGAAACTTAGTATTTTACTTATAAAAACATAGTATTATATACATATATGTATATAATTCTGTTGTGTGTATATATATACAACAGAATAATAAATACGAAATTAGGTCTACGATCAAACGTTACAAAGAAACATACAATGACCTCAATTAAAAACAAATAAGTAATAAGATATGGAGGGAGAATGGCCTCATACAATATCTAGAGGAAAAAAGTATTTGATTTTCCTTTAAAAAAATGATTTTTTTTTATGAATAAGTAGTTTTTAACAAAAATTTTAACTAATATATAATTTTATTATTACATTATTTACTTAAATTAAATTTGTTGAAACATTTTTATTTTGAATTAAGTATTTTCATTCGGCAATTTTGCGAACTATTTCAGTATTCTCCTTATCCACCATTGTCTCGCCACTCGTTCCACGGATAAGTAGAGATATAAAAATCTCATTTTACCTATATATTCCTTTTTTTATATTATATATTTATATTATGTTATAGATTTTTCTTTATATTGTCAACATAAACCAGATATCTATCCTTTCTTAGTAAACTCCATAACCATTCAAATTCACTAGTTGGGGTAGACGCGCCCCAAAAGGGTAGACAGAAGCCGAGAGTCTGTATTACTAACTTCGTACTAAATCTTTATCAGGAGAAAGAAAATCAGAAAATTTAAAAAATTTGCCATTTAAAAAAAGCGTTGTATTAATGTTTTTAGAATGATGTTTCAGGTCAAATTTCATATAACGATGGTAGCATACCGGCTCATCGCCTCGCCTTCTCAAGCTGCGCCTTGTATACCTCACTTTGCTTCCCATTCTATTCCAGATACAGTGAAACTCCAATTATCCGGATATTCGATTATCCGCATTGATTTGAAGAAAAGGTATATATATATTTATTTTTATTTTTATTTAATAGTTTATTAGTAGACATTGTAGGCCGTGATGCGGAATTAACGAAAAATACGATAGGTTCCGTCTAATTAGTTCTCATAACACAATAAAAGACGTAAAACTAAATAGACAAGTGGAGCCCACACTCCTCATAATAGTCAAGTTCTAAATAAATTTACTTAGTGAATTTCTAAAAGCATAGCACATCCATCCTACACGCGTTTGGTCCAGTCTGGGCCCTATTGCCGTCGCAAGTGGTGTCTTTATAAACTATAAACTTAAAGAGTTATAGCACCTAAATGAAAACACACAGTTGTATTAACTGTTTCCGAAAAAACTGCCCATTGTATAACGTCTTAGGAAAGGAGAATCTAGAAAAAAATTGGAGGATGAATTCTGTGGCGGAACATCCACGATTTCCGACATGTTAACTAAACTTTGTTTTTACATAAATATAATTTGAAAAACAGCTGCATTTTTAATTAATTAATTTATGAAATTTTTTGTTTAAATACCTTAATTTAATAGTTAATATGATTATCCAGATTTTCGGGTATCCGGATCAATTTCGGCCCCAATGAACCTGGATAATTGAGTTTCACTGTAATCCTACGAGGCGTCTGAAAATAAGATGGCCTCGCGACAAATGGCTTTACAGTGCTTTACAAAAACTTTACCTATCATCACCATTGTCTTCACATTTACTAGATGTATTTTGATTTTATTTTATACAGTAGTAAGCTTCAATAAATAGCTCAAAATATGTATATGTATCAAAGTATTTTTTTCCCGTTTTTGTTAACTTTTTTTTTCCCCATGAGTTAAAAAAGGAAAACATAACATAATATATACAGTACACAGAAGATTCAAGAATTATCATAAACCTTTTTTAATTATGAATTAACTTACAGTTATGTTGTTTAGAAATTAATATTTGTGCTTGAGAATTCTTTTTTTTAATAATACATACAAGTCTAAGTAAAAAAGAATAGCTGTGCGAAAAGAATTATATATTTATTTTATTTAAAATACCAGTTTTTAAAAATGAACATATGAGATAATATATTAAACAAAATATTGTTATAATTCAGGAAAAAAAAGTACAATGTATGATCGCAGTTTTTCGACATAGAAATCCAATACATAAAATGTATTATTTTCTACAAAGTATTAAAGAAAAAGAGTAATTAACTGTCCGAAATAAAAAGAAAATCAAGAAAACTACAGAACAATGAGGTGAGGACGGATATAAGAAAATGGTACAGGATATATAGAGTTGAAAAAAGAAAAATAATTATACAATCATGCTTTAGTTCTACAAACATCGATATTGTTGATATGCTTATTCATAATAATAACAATTTTAGTTATATAAATAAATGTTTGTACTGGCTAAGGTCGGCATAAATCTAGGATTACGCTCTATTTTAAGACGGTAAGAACCATTACTCTGTAGAATAACCTAGATATTTGCAATTATTATTGATCATTGAAATTATTGCTGCTTCATCTATAGTTGTAGAACGCTTTCACAATAGATAAATTAAACCTGTAACGTGTCAATTTCTCTTCAGACCAGAACGATGTCAGGAAGAATAAGATTGATAATGTTTAAGACCTATCTAAAACATTAAGTCAGAATCATAAGATTATAGGATAAAAAATAAATTGAAATACACTTTTAAAGTTACTTAAAACTATACAAAAATTTAAAAAGAAATAGTATCATACGAAAAAAAATATTTAAATACAAGGTACTCCACCCAGTAACAAATTAATGAAAGGAATAAGGATTAAAATACCTCAACTTTATTAAAATTAACTTTATTAAAATACCTAAAACTAAATCGAAAAGTCACATATTCAATTAGGCACTGAAAGGTTACAGCATATTTCTTCAAAAATAATTATCATCAACTTTTGCAAAAGCCACTGAAGGAAAATGATTTCAGATCTGCCAGGATCTGACGATTTTTTACGGACAAAGGACATCCTCGGCCACTCCTTTCTGACAAATTAGTTTTCTTCCTTTTGGAGATATGAATAAGTTATAAATAAAATAAGTGCGCAATTTCGTTTTTATTTATCTCAACAATTCGGCGAGGAAAAAGTAGACCACAGACGTCAGAACCACGAAGCAGATACGTGAGAAAAAATAAAATTAACGTTAATATTATTAATACACTTAAGAATGAAAACGATACAAGTTATTATAAATAAGCATTAAAAAAATGAAAGTTATGGTGAAAAAAAATATACTACAACACAGGCGTTTTATTTTATTTTTATTTTCATAGAGTATACAAATAAAATTGGTTGTATAGATAATAAAAACTATATTAATTTTAAAAAATAGTACAATCTACTGAACGTATAGTTGGAATCCACACACAAGACTAAAACGATAAGAAACTGTTCGTTGTTCTAGGCTACTTCAACATTTTCTAGTTGTAATCAATCTTCCCGTTAATAAAATTAGACTTATTTGAATTATAGTAATAAAACCTATTTGACATACGGAGTTGAGTGTTAGGCTTCACTACACCTTCCATTTCTTTTTGTGTTCATTCTTTACGATCGAAAATCCTTTGTAAAGTACTCAAAACTCCTTATTATGTCCCAAATAAACTAATCCATTATGTTATGAATGTTAAAATATGTAGCTGAACTTGGCCTAAACGGGATATCAACTTTACATCATAAGGTCCACGCGATTTGAGTTTCGTCGCTCCACTAAACCTTCCAATTCTTTTCGTATCCAATTCCTACAATCCGAAACTCTTAAAATCTCCTTATTTTGCTCCTTATTGTGTCACAAGCAAACTTATCCATAACGATCTTAATGTTCCATATGTTGCCGATTTGTCCCAAACCAGATAACTAACCTTTCATAGTAAACTTCATACCCACTCGAATCCACTAGTCTCCAAACTTGCTTTTCACTCAATTCCCGGTAACCCTCCGAGGCGTCTGAAAATAAGATGGCCTAGAGATCTCCAGTTATAGGTTCTATTCTAAGTGCTGCTAATGGGTAATTTCTTTACAAGTTATTCTAATCATAAACATACATTTTCTTAATGTATTCATTGTATATAGTTGTAATTATTAAGCAATAAATAAATTTTAAAAAATCTTTATCTTGTTATTGTTTTTGTGTTATTGTCTATTTACATCTTTTTTATTTTTAAATTTATTTTTTTAATTATTTGTTGCGTATCTGTGAGCCTTAACGGAATTTGCCCGAAACTTTGATATAATTAAGATCTTACATAAATAACGCATTTTATTCCTTCCCATAAAAGTCTATTATTTATTTTACTATCGAATATCATGATTTATAACTAAAATTTATCAAATTATCAATAAATTAATTTCAGGTGATGTATGTGGTGATGAAGTAGGTAAAGAAGTTATCAAGTCATCGATCCGAGTTTTACATTTACCCGGTATTAGGGAAAAAAAATTGGTGTTTCCATGAAAAAGCAACTCCAGGCCACGTGGATGGTATAGCAGCTGTTGGGACAAAGCATTCGCCCTGTATACAAGACCCGACCACAATAAAACCAGGTACATATTGATAAGGGTAAAAGCAGTGAGATAACCAAGGCTGTCCTCAGTGAAGGCTAAGGTACCCACCTTACTATTATCTAAAAGGTTCCTCGTGGAATACTGTAAAAAACGTACAAAAAAAGTTAATCTATGAACTGGATAAGGTCTGAAATTCGGGAAGAAATTTCTTTTATTATGGCATGAATTATTCGTTAGGCATCATTACTTAAATTTATAGTCTTTTAAAGAATTTTTGTTTACAAGGTTTCGAATGTAAAATTTTTTTTTTTTTAATCGGTATTCATCAGCAACTTTACCCCTACTTTATCGATTTTGATCTATAATCGATTTATGCTATCCCTTGCAGTTTACAAGTTACTTTATTACTCAAATCCTCAAAAGCTTAGTTCTTAAGTATAATATAAAATGGACTTATTTCTGCATTAGGTTGATCACGTGCCTTGACTACTGTTAGCTAAAGAGTTCTGAAAACCTTTTCAGTAGTGATTTGACCCTTATCAGCAAATTTCATAATGCACTTCGAAATTTTAAACTATTCTGATCGATCTAACATCGCAATCATCTTACACACTACTAAATACTAACAAAACACTATTTCATTAATTACAAAACAGTTCAGCGTTATTCAGTACTATACATTTTGTTATAAAATCAGGGCTTATTTTCAATCAATTGGAATGCAATCTGAAGATACATTGGCACCAACATATCACTCAGAAATATTTAGTTTATTTTTTAGTTTCAACAGTTTTGATAAAAACCAAAAAATATATAAAAATACTGGTTATATTTTTAACTCATTATTAATAATTATAAATTATATTCATGTAAATTTGAGGAAAATGATTACGATGACATGTCGACAGTATTTAAAGAACTAATTGATTGTAGTACTTAAATAAAAGTTCTACATTAGAAGGTCTCTGGCCATCTCTTTTTCAGACGCCTCAGAGGATTATCGGAAATTTAGTGTGTGACAAGTTGGGAGTCTAGTGGATTCGAGTGGGTATGGTGTTTACTATGGAAGGATAGGTATCTGGCTTGGACCAAATCTGCAACATATGGAACATTAAGATCTTTATGGATACGTTTGTTTGTGACTTAATTAGGTGCATTAAGGATTTTGGGTTGTACAAATTGGAAGGTGTAATGGAGCAACAAAACTCAAATCGTGTGTCCAAATAGGTCTCATTATTGTCATATGAATAAATCTTTTATAATTTATAGGGAACTTTGAACGCTATTGTAGTAAATGTTAGACTGGTCGAAAACGACATAGGTTATTTCAATAGTAAATAGATTTTAGCAATATTTCATTGAATAGTTTCATTTGGAGTAAGAGACGCGAAACAATATTATTGTAACTGATAAAAATTTCAAGAAAATACAGAGAATAAGTTTACTTATACAGTAATTGAATTTATTTCTATATTTAAATAACTATATTACATTTTTTAATTTAAATATATTGATGTAAAAAGTTAGTTGATAAAGCAAAAAGTAACGGGACGGAATACCAAAGACAACTCAGATCTAATGAAATATTTCTCAAGGTTTTCTACTAGCGGAGTCAATGGCTTTCTTGATAGTCGTGACTTTTGACTAACCCAGAACCGGAAATTCTTGTACCTTCACAACTTCCGGCTTGCCTGAAGTCAAAGCGTGAAGCAGAAGCATGTGGCCTGAAGTGTCCGCGCCGTTTCCTTACTTTATGAATATTACCTTATTGTATTAGTCGAGAGAATTCTTTATATAATACTGTTATGAAATGAATAATACCCTTTGCTATTCCCTAAAGGTTAACCAGAACGTTTCCCACTTTTGGTAGCAACTTAGATTTATAGTGCACTATATAGGAAACAATGTAATATCCGTTAGCTGTTTATGTTGATTCTTGAGTAAATGTATAATCATTCTTTAAGTATATTGTATATTTATCATTATCATGTATGACATTTTTAGTCTATATGACTGAAATTGCTGGTTTTAAAATTATCTTCTATTATTAGAAATTGACAACTGCATTGCAAAAATACATCTAATAAATATACGGTTTACAATGCACAGTAATGACATGACAAGAACTTGTGTAGGAACTACCCATTGTTAGTCCAGTCAATAAACACATTGTAGAGTCCATCAAATATCCGATAATTTTTTACTTCATAGCTTCGTTAGTAGTTAGAAGGTAAACATACTAAAAGTCCTCGCCCCTGGGTGTTGAACTAACGGTGGAGGGAGGGGAAGGTCCCTTTTTTGGGTTTTTCAATTATATTTTGAAAACAGTGAGCTCTAGAAAAATATGTTTCAAATAAAAATTAAAGCTAATTAAATTTTCTATGAAATTATTTTTGTATAAGTTTGTCAAAATTCCAACGGTTTTCGAGATATACGTTATTGAAAATCGGTAGTTTTTAGGAAAAACAAATGTTACCTCACTTTTTGTAACTTTTGTTTCTAGTACCTTCCACGATCGTTTCTAAGAAAAAATATAAAAATCAAAATTGTAGAAAATTAAATTAAATTAAATTTCATATATACTTTTCTGGCATTTGAAGCAAATGTTTAACAAAAATTGTGGTAATTATTTTTATTTTTTTATTATCGATTTTTAATAACGTATATCTCGAAAACCGTTGGAATTTCGACAAATATGTATAGTATTAATTTTATAGGAAATTTAATTAACTTTAATTTTGATTTGTAGCATATTTTTCTAGAGTCCACCGTTATCTAGATATAATCGAAAAACAAAATTGAGACCTTCTCCCCTCTCCCTCCCCCACCATAAGCTCACTCCCCAGGGGCGAGGACTTTTAGTATGTTATCTTCTAACTACTCCTACCGAAGCTGTGAATTCAAAAATTTTTGCATATTTGATTCACTATACACTCCTCATCTTAGCAGTCTTTGACTGGCGTTGCATTTCTCTGCGAAAACACGTTCATCGGTACTCTTTTGGCTATAGCTCCGAAACTAATTGTTCGATCCAAAAAATTTTTTGATCTGAATGCTCGTTAAATTTACTAAAAGCTCCTTTATATTAGGTTTTGATCTAGTCCCGTTAAATACCCATACCAGCAAGCTAAAAAGCGCTTACTGTTTTGAAACCAATTTTTTTTATGGAAATTCTTTCTCTATAACTCCAAAACTATTTGTTTGATCTGAAATTTCTTTTTTAAATGGGAAGCAAGTTGAAAAAACAAGGAGATTCGAGTAAGAGTTTAGTTTATTATGAAAGGAAAGGTATCAGGATCGTGCCAAATCAGCAACTAATAGGACATCAAGGTCATTTGTGACAAAGGAGCACTAAGGATTTTCCGAAGGATTTTGGATTGGAATGATTGGATGCGGGAAGAATTCGATGGTTTAACTTAATTTAACTGGTCATACAGGTTGTGACAAAGGAGCACTAAGGATTTTCCGAAGGATTTTGGATTGGAATGATTGGATGCGGGAAGAATTCGATGGTTTAACTTAATTTAACTGTAAGTCCATACAGGTCTGATAATGGTCATTCATATGAGTATTTTTTTTGTGGTGAAGTTGGAGCAGTTTCAGAAGTGGAAACACAATTAAAATATTGATTTATAGTGTCGACGTTTCGGCATAAAATGAAAGTCTTCATAAAGGCTACACAATAAAAACATATGACAAAAAAAGTGAATTTTAAAGAAGATAAGAAAATAAAAGTCAGAAAATTAAAAAAATTAATCTAAAAACAAGAAAAAATTTAAAAAAGTAAATAAATAGCCGCAATTTTTTTATCAGAGAACAGGGAAGCGTTTTCCTCATCCCAAGCTTTGTTTCTTTTTTTACAACAAATCATTGAACAGTAAATTAATAAAATAGAAACAGAGGTTAGAGTTAGAACTGATAACACAAACCTAATTGGAATAATAGTTTAAGGAGAAAAAAAAATGGACAAGGAATGTTTCTTATAGATATAACTTTTCTGGATTCACATTTGGAAATCCCAAAGATTACTTTTCAAGAAAGGATAGGGTTCCATTGGGTGTAATTGTTGGAGTTTGCGAAAAATACGAGTAGGCCCATTTATCGTATAGCTTGATACGCCATTACTTGGAAAATTATTAATAAAGCTTAATCGGTTCACGGAAAACCAGCCAAAACAATTTAACCGAATTGGTTTTCAGTAAGTGCTTTGTTTTCCTTTTCGATGTATGACACTATTTAAAAATCATTACAATATGTCGTCTCATAAATAAAAAGTTTACTTAAAATTCTACGAATCAGCTATTTTCTCTAAGCTTTAGTAAATTTAATTGCATAATACATTTAAGCACCTATGAAGTATTTGGACTAAGAGACCGTAAATTTGAAAGTATTGCAGATGCACAAAATTAGATTGCAGAACATGACATGAGGCAATGTTGGTATACTACGGGAAGGATTGAGGATGGAAAACTAGGAAACGAATCGTCATTAACAATATCTCATGAAGAAGGCACTTAAATATCTGAAAGGAAGACATCGTTCGATTTAATGTGTTTTAGATAATGGAGAGATCATACTGAGGCAGATAGAATGTCGGTATTTGAAACAAATAATGGTAATGATTTTTTTTTTTCGAACCATAAACATTTTTATTTACATATGTAATAATGTTACTAATGTATATTATTAGTGCATACATATATTTTCTTATCCATTTTCCTTACTTTTTGGAATTTCGATTAACGACGTCGGCTAATCGAGTTCCAAGTCATCACATAGAATTTATACCCAATCTTAAGCCATAATAACATGGCCGATTGCATTACGTTTGCCTAAAATGAGAGTCGGTGGAATATATTTTCGATCGGGTTGTTATTGCGTTCGACTTTTGAACCAGCAAAATGTCAACATCGGTTTTGCCGATAAATGCTTCATAATCAAATGCTCCGCTTCCCGAAAGGATGACAGTGCAGAATACACTCCGCATCAACAAGTTTCCAGTCGGTCATTCCGTTTATGGCAGGCATCAATGGACTTGGCCAACCTCTTATTTTAATAAGCGGAAGTTCTTACAACGCTTTTATAGAAGAAATAATTACAACGCATTGATGGAGTCAGCCAAGGAATTTCCAGGAATGATGCCATTTTATTTGAATACTCTAATCTACTAAGCTCCCTTTAGGCTTTGATGAGCGGAGTGCCACCCGACAATTCACTTCATGATATAATAAGTCTAAGAAGGCAAAAAACTTATTTTCATTCAGCGAACACATTTAATAAAATTTACGTTATTTTCTCTCATCTAAGGTTACCTTTGGTACTTATGAGATTTATTATGTATTAAGTGCTTGCGCCAACTATTTATTTTTTAATACATGGTTTGTATAAGACTACCAGAAAGTGAATGATTTTTTTTTTTCAATTTAATTGAGTAATTATAAAAATCTGCCACAAATGTGGGCAATAAGTAACATTGATAGCTTAATTTTCCAAGTGCAAACTTGGAAATTTATGAAATTCAATTCATTTTAAAATACTTCAGTACGTTTTTCTCAACCCTGATTGATACCCAATACTAACATTTTTACCTAACTCCTTAATGAAGTTCAACATTCGACGAGAACAAGAAACATTCTAGAAAATGTCAGTTGCATTTAGTTGATAAGTACATTTACTGTGAGTGTGGATGTGATTTAAATCCTGGTTAGCTCATTATAATAATTTAATAAGCTATCCTAGAGGCCACAACTAGTGCAGTGCTTACTTTTATTCAGCTATTTATTAATATATTTAATGTAATTATTCTGGGATATCCCCCCCTCCAAAAAAAAAGAGTTGATTGATTAAAATACAAAACTTTTAGTAAATATGCAAAACATGATCGAGAAATAAATGGTGTTCCAAAATAATTTCAAATAGAGATGGGTTAGGAATATCGGAATATGGCACCGTAAATTTTTTTTTTTTTTTTTTTTTTTTTTTCAAAAGAGGCAGTTGATGAGAAATGATATACGAATTAATAGGTTGGTATCTGGTACTCACGAGGTGAATGGAAGCTTGCGTTCAAAGATATTATAAATATACAATTTTTTTTTTTTATATTAAAGGTTACAATACAAAGGTACCAAGGAAGTATCACAACATTGCAACAGGAGTTTACCACCAATCTACATAATTGGTTTGTTTATGTTAATTTTGTTTGTGAATTCGTGAATGATAATAATGAAATTATATTATTATTATTATTATTTATTCCACATTATTTATAAAATTGTATATTATTAGTACCAATTTACAATGAAAAATTGAGAGGCTCCACTCTCTCTTCCCTTCAGATGTATTTATAATGTAAGAGATCAAAATCGGTTTATTTTAGACAAATTTTCAAATTTTTGTTTTATATAAAGATTCACATTGAATAATCTTTAACCTAATAACTGTATTCGTCCTAAGTAATATAGTTATAATTAAGGACCGAATTTTTTATGAAAATGCCTATATTTCCTGCTACAGTCGATCAAAATCGTGAGTTGTTATAATTTTTATCATAATTATTTGGCATTTTTTTGCACATTAGACCAAAATTTTACTATTGTACACATTTATACTTCAAATTCATATATTAAACTTTTTTTCAATTTATCGAATTCTGGTATGATAAAAATTGTTTTATGAAAATAGCTTTCAATTTTTGTACAAATTAATATTTGACTTAATTTTAATCGTGCCATAAGATTGTATTGATTATGGTTTTTGTGATAAAATGTTATCAAAGAAAGGAAAATTTAGTAATAATTATGTATATGCTATTATTGAAGAAGGATTCTGACTACTTATGTTTTTTTTATTTTGAATGAAGTATGTACTACAATGTATTTACGGGAAACTGCCATTTTACAAATTTATGTCATCACTTACCCTTGAATAAATTATTCTCACTGTTTTTTAAAAATCGAAAATAAACAATTAATTTCTTATACCTCATCACTTTTAGATCATATCTATACCTAAAGCAAACTCGTGTCTTATTATTTTCTTAAATATTTTACAGCTTTCGACTCATTCGACATTTACTAGTCAAACGTCCAAAGCTCCCAATTGTTTACATGACAGTATTTAGAGCTATTTGGGCATACGGAGTTGAGCTTTGGGGCTCCACTAAACCATCAAATCCTAAAAATAAAAAATCCTTAGAAAAATCCTCAATGCTCCTACAAAAATTGATCCATAAAGATCTTAATGCACCATCCGTTTCTGACAGCCCAAACCAGACACCTTTCCTTTCATCGTAAACTCCTTAACCATTCAAATCCATCATTATCTCAACTTGCTTCCCATTCTATTCTCGATAACCCCTCGAGACGCCTGAAAAGAAGGTGGCCACGGGATCTTCTAATATAGTTCTTGCATACATACTACATAAAATTTTTAGCATTATGATCAAATTTACTTGATGTATTTATTACCTCTTTGGCAGGTAATTGATTGTTGTTATTGGTTCACTAAGTAATTAATAACGCACGTAGATACATAACATATTTTTATGTTCACAAATAAATAATATAAATATTATAAATTACGTAAGACACTCACAATGGGGAAATTAATATAAATGTTATTAATAAAAATAATCTATCTCTACTTACTTGCGTATAGCCATATTTTCAAGCCCTTTTTATAATATCCACATATCTAAAAATTAATCTTTTATTTAAAAAAGTTAAAATGACTATTTCTTATTTATTAATGGATACTGCATTACAAAATACAACTCAGAACAGAAGAGCAGTTCACATCTATATTCATCATTTTTATACATAAATGTTTATTTTACTCATACCTTATTATTTCCTTAAAAATATTCTGCTACATTACATATTGGTATTAGTAGTTTATTAGTATCATGTATAATGAGTGGATAAATAAATCTATTATTTTTAATACATTCACAACAATTAGATTTCCAACGGTAAGATTATATCGATACACTTATTATTCGAAATAAAGAAGCAAAATCAATATGGATGCTCTATGGTTTTGAAGATTTTGGTGTAATCGTGCTTCGATATCATTACCGAAATTTTATATCCTTTATTTAATTTAAAACCGTGAGTGAAGTAGGAAAAAGATATAGCCAAGTTTCGATCATTTATTTAGACAATAAAATAAATAAAAATGTTCGAATATGATTTGGTTAGGATACGATAGGTCATTTATAATAATGGTCATCTAATAGGCCATTTGATTTGGTTAGGCAATGTACAAACAGAATTTCGTTTCATGAAGGAACAAAGCCAGGGCACTTACTACCTGGGGTGACCTACAGACCTGCGGCCACGAGTACTTAAGTCTGATTTTACGATAAGAGGAAGGAAATGGAACCTATTCTTTCACCGAGAAGCGAAGGCCATGACGACATAAAAAGCTTCGTGGCGTATTTGAAAAATATTACCAGGAACTTCTGACTCACTGGCAGATCACATAAAGAGGTTCCAACAGCACGAATATTAGCTCCAGCGCTGTAGCTTTTCTCGGAACCTAGACAACCTGTTCTGCTGCTTTTCTTTAGAGGAAAAAAGACGAATAAACGATAAGGAGTTTTGTCAGAATTTTATGTTCTCCAGAAGACAGCAATCTGAAAAGAATAGTACAAACAAAAACAAAATGCCAACAGTAAATGAATATCTGACATAGCTTTGAATATATGGTTTATTTCCGTTATTAAGTTCCATCCTAAATAGGTAAATGTACTGACGTTATCTAATTCAAATTCATTTACTCTTAAATATTGGTAGGTCATATTTGTTGGTTCACATATATGGTACAATCTCGATAATCCGACACGTGTGGGACAAGAGGGGTCCCGGATAAACTAAAATGGAGTATTACTGGATGTAAAGAAAGATACTTTTACAACTTCATAATATTTACATACAAGTACCAAATTTAACATACATTTTTTCATAAATATTTACATTTATTATTTAAACTCATTATAAACAAGTTTTGTTTTTAACTTTTAATGAGAGTTCTATAGCTTTATCGTTTAATTTTCTGAACATCATTAAATTAATAATATCACAATTCCGTTCAGGCAACACGGTAACTTTATATGATAACTTTACCCTATTTCAACAACGAGATCTTCGGATTATTACTCTCAGGGCAGGGTTCATGCGAGAAGGTTGGATTATTGGAGGTGTCGGACTATTAAAGGGACGGATTGTCGAAATTATACTGTATTTAGTTCATCTTGATTCATTTTTAGTTACCAAGAATTGGTCAACGGCGTTAGGATATATCTGCTTAGTACTTGTAGTATTCACCGATATGTTTGCTCTTATGTTTGAGAATCTATGTAGGGCGAGGTAAATAGCGTTGCTGACAATGCATCTCCCTGCCTAACTCCTTTGGAAACCGGAAACTCCATAAAAATATTGCCATTTGCAATCGCTTTAGCAACACTATTGTTGTCATCTTAATTAGTCTTATTAGCTTTCTAGGTAATTGGAATTCATGGAGTACAGAAGTAAGTTATATCAAAGACTTGACGAAAATCAACAAACAGCACATGCAATTGTATCTTGTGTTCCCGCTATTTTTTTCACGGTTTGTCTCATAATAAAGATTCGATTCGCAGTACCATGTCCAGCCCTGAAGCCGCCTTGATATTGACAATAACACTCCCTGCATATCTGTTTAATCACATCAGTATTATATTAGATAGTATATTATGTTCTAGTTAGTAATGAAATGCTTCTATAATTTTCAAAAATGAGTTTGTCATATTTTTTATAAATGGGGCTAATAACGTTAGTGCGCCCTATTATTTTGTAAGTATTTCTGCTTCGATACTTCGAAGAATCATAGATTTGCTTAATACTGACATAACCTCCTAACTTTAAGATCTCTGTTGACTGATTCTCACCAGGCGATTTTCCATTTTTTTAGATTCTCTATGGTGTCTCCAAACGTCTCCTTATAAGGTGATTTGATTTAACCTTTGTTGACCTCCAGATCATTTAAAAAAACAAAAAAAAGAATAAAAGAATATAACAAACAAAAAAGATATCATAATATATGTATGATGTATTTGAAGCAATTAACAAATGATCTTTGAAAATATTTCTTTATATTTAAATGTAAATATTAAATATTTAAAAAATATGAAACATTATATGGTTAAAAGATCCAGAATTCGAGTAGCGAAACTATCTCCTGATAAAAAAACGTTACTGGTATATTTCCAATCTATTACACTGGGCTAGATTTTCTGGAATAGATTTCTTGGCTTTCTCCACATTTTCAAGCCCTTTAATAGTGATAATTAATAACAAAAATCTGCAAAATGGGTTTGAATCATTATCACTAAAGGCCTGATTTCGTGCAGTAAAACATTTAAAAACGCGTAATTGAAATTAGCCAAACGTGCAATAAAAAACACATTGGCAAACGTTTAATTCAACCATTTACCGATGTAAGTACGTTATGTGTGTAAGTAGTTTCATCTACCACGATGTAAATATCATTGTTTTCTATTCGTTCACGTATTTCCTCAAGAGATTGTTCACAACAGTGTTTGAGATACTTTTTATTTAGGGTGTTTTCGTCAAGAATGTTTTGTTTAGTGTATTTTAGCGAATAAGAGTTAAAGGAATTGGTCTGCTGTTTATTAAAGTTTCTTGTATAACGAGCAGCTTTGTGTGAGTTACTGAAGTTCCCTTGGATTTTTGTGTTTGTGCCTACATATTAATATAAAAATATTATATATATTTCAATCCATTTATCCACGAATAAAATATACAAAAGTATGTAAATAATATACACATGGTCACACCACGCAAGCAATGCTTACATTAGATTTACGTAAATTCGAAGTGATTTGTAAATAAAGTCATTAAATACTGTATAAGCAGGGAGATAAAAAGTGTTTATATAAAAATGTATATGATATGATATGTACAAGTTTGTGTGAGTGTATATAACCACATTTGGCAAATTATCGTTAGTAAATTAAATTAAATAACATATGAATTTAAATAAATTAAGTATATTTATTCATATATGTTATAAACTAAAATAAAATGTTTCGAACTAAGTCCCATTCCCAGGTCTATAAAATTTTTTTAGGATAAATAAATGCAGTTTTAATTTATTATTTATTGATAATTTAGTTATTATTTACCAACTTAGCTAATAAATATAAACACAGTTAAGTTAAAAAAAAAGGTAATATTGAATTTTATCAACATCTTTAAATTATATAATATTTTTTTTATACAAATTTATTTTCATTTCATCATTGTTTATATTTTTATTCTATTCTAATTTATATTATTTCTATTTTATAGCAACAAAAAACAAATGTCCATAGTATTCGCCTCTATCACTACCAGAATTATCAAGCCAATAGTTTAAATACAATAAAATTCACAGAAAACATATAATTAACATACAATAAAACGAGAAAGAAAACATGCAGCTATAATAAGCATTTTATACTCAGGAAATAATTTAAATTCATAAATAATATTTACAAATTATATATAATGCACGCTGTTACTAATATATTATTAAAAATATTTATCACATTGATTGATTTTAAATAATAACATTATCTTGTGTCATTGAAAAATATATAATTTTTTAGTGTTTCTTTAGTGAGAGTATGTGCTGGTTCCGAAATCTTGATTACCAACAATGACTGTGATAAGATCCCATTGGGTCGACTCAGCCTCTAAAGGATAACTGAGCTGTCAACCAACTAAATTTAATGTTGTGGGAAACATTTTTTATCTATGAATCACTTCTAAGCGTGATAACATCACGAAATATGTTACAATATTAGATTTAATGTTTCATCATTTAGTTAATAAATATAATAGCAATTTATATAAGATTTATAATAATCGGTGTCAATAATAAAAAGTTCAAACAGCGATTGTGAATGAGTTCAGCTTTTCCTCTTTGAGCATTTTGGCAAACAATGAAAGATAACGTTTTATAAAGAATTAAATGCTGTTGGCACTTACGAGATACTGAGTCATAAAATAAATTCAACAATTTAAAAAAAAATATATATATATTTCTTTTAGTTTGGTAAATATTAATTTAATAATTATTCTAATTATTTCTTCAACATTGTGATTAAGAGCAATTGTTATTATTTAATTTAAAAATAATATGTTTAGCTTTTATTTTTCTAAGAAGTCTTGATTTTCTTTCTTTTATATATAAATAAATATCATTTAATTTAATTAAATAACTAAAATTTTATTTGTAATTTAAAAAAAGTTAAGGGCAAGAAGCAATAGTGCATGCAGGAAGTACAAATTGATGCCTAATTTACAATAATATCAAAGAAATATAAAAAATATAATATAATTAATAGAACTAAAATAAAATATATATGAAATCTTATAATCCAGCTTTGGAAATGTCACTAATATCTAATAAAAAAAAAGAACCAATGCAGTAAATTTGAAGTTGTATTGTCAAAAAATGCACAGATCAGTAAGTTATGTTTTCTTTTTTTTTCATGTTATAATTCTTTGATAAACTAAGTAAAAAAAAATTAAAAAAGTGATGAACGAGAATATCATCTTTTAAATTTATTTAAAAAAAGACACCAATCCTTATAAGTAAACTCCATTCCGACCCGAATCCACTAGTCTCCAAACTTGCCTCTCACTCGATTCCTGATAACATTTATACTATGTATTTATTTTTTAGATGAGTAAATATCAATAAATAAGTGTAATAAAGTAATTTGTGCTTATTATAGTATTTATTACAATAGAAGACATATTGAATTTGTCTATCGGCATCGTCTTTATTTTCATAAATGTTTCTTGGAAAAAGTGTCATCCTCAAGTGACAAGTCCCAGACTGATAAAAATCTGATTATGATTAATATTAGACTATTTTTCTGTATCCCTTTTACAATTTGTTTTCCTGATTAATTAAATTTTTTTTTAATTTAACATCGAGAATTAAAATAATATATTATTCATATTTCAAATTATTGATTAATACGATGTACTCAAAGGTTCTTCATCATGTTAACAATTAAAGATAGCACTTTTGCCGAAATTAATGTTGAGTCAATTTCAACAAAACATAATTTTTAACCGAAGAATATTTTTATTAAAAAATAGAAATATAATTATAAAAAATATGAATAAAATAATGTAAGAATGATAAAATTTAATAATAAGGTAGTGCAATAGCCTGGCTGCTATTATTTCAGGCAAATATAATAATATGTATATATAAAAAAATGAGATTTTTAAGTTTAGAAAATCGTAAGTTCAATTGAAGATAGAACTTTTGGTATAAATACAAAATTTGGTATATGTAAGAAAATCAAGAAGAGAAAAAAAAGAGAAAGAAATAATAATAGTGGTAAAAATAATTAAAATGTGTTTTGAAAAAAAGATAGAAAGATGAAAATAATTAAAACAAAATAAAATAAAAATAATAATGAATAAATAGAAAAAGATATATATATATATATTGTTTTCTTCCTTTTCCTTATATGGTACCCCCATATAAGGACTGTTTATTTATTTATTCACATGTTCCATGCCTTATAGGCATACTACATGTCTTACAATGTTACTACAATGTTCAGCATGATTAGTTTAGCATAGCCTAGTAAGGTAACAAAAAAAATTGAAACAAAGAAAAGAAAAAAAAAAAAAAAAAAAAAAAAGCCAACAAGAAACTACCTCCGCTGCCCATCATTTGTCATTTTGTCAAAGTCGATTTTTCGTATAAATGTGAGTAATTCAGTCTTAAATTTAGAAAACAAATTTTGTTCGGTCTCTGGCCATGTTCCATGTTTTATAATAATACTTTTTATTAGATTAAACCTTTGTCTTTCAAATAATTTACATTCGTGAAGTACATGTCTAATTTGGAGTCTGTCCGTCTTCATTACATATGTCAGATCCTATTATGTTAAATCGTTTGAGATATTCTTTAGAGTTACCGTGTCCTGTCATTAGTTGTGTCAGTTTGTAGTTGTTACTTTGAATGTGTTTGTAATTGTTCTGTGTAATGTGGGGTATAAATCTGTGTAAACTTGGTGACTTTAATGAGGTCACCCACAATTGGTCCCACTTTTCAACCATATCAGAACTTATGTCCCGCTTTATACAGGATAAGGGATAGAAAAAGATATATAGATAAAAGAATTTATAACTACATAAATTTTAGTTTGACCAAATATTTACGAATACATATAAATCCAACAAGTAAATGTAGGAGTTATTTTGGTTTACTAGGAAAAAGATGATTAAAATGTAACAAATAGGTTTATATGAAATGAATTTAATATTCATGTTATCGGATTTATTGAGTTTGATTAAACTGATTTTTATTTATCACTCATGTTGGAGACGTCTAATTGGGATGTAAGGAGATATTGGAATAGGAGAGTTTTGAATGAGCCTAAGGAATGAACGTGTCTAATTTCGGGAGGGAGAGAGTTCTAGAGGGTAGTCAATCGGGCTAGGAAGGATGATTATTAAATGCTATCGCAATTAATATTTTTTGAGACATGTTATTTTGATCAAATTAAAATATTTGATAAATTCATAACATCATTCAATTCTGGTATTATTATTTTTTTTTTTTAATACATCTTCTTTACCTTCCCACATTGGTTAGAACAGGTCGTTAATCCGTAGGGTAACCTATTCATCTTGAATTACTTGGAGCGTCTATGTTAGTTGTTTCACTACAAACAAAACCTAGTAAACCTATCCGATCCTTACTCAGTGTTATTCAAAATAAATCATAAATCTTTCTATTATCCCATCTTTACTCAATCTTCCGGTGTTTCTCAAGGTACATGAAACTAAGTCCCACCCTCTATAAGTGGTGGACGCAATGGATCTGGACGCTACTGAATGCTTTTTTCATACATTTCTTTACGCTAACACCCCGCTATATCCCAGCACGTACGATGATGATACATACAGATGTGTTATCAGTAAATAATGATCCTTTTATTGCTTCTCCATCTCAAACCTTCATGAATGGTGTCTAAATTAGGGAACTGAAATAAATCCAAACAAATCTCGTCAAATAACTGTTACCTTTTGTCCTAAACCTTTAACTTCCTGCAATATCCTTTAATAAAATTTCACTGATCCCTTTTGAACAGACCTGTCACCTAGGACTCCATCTGCAAACAGTCTGACTTGGAATCCACACACAAGAAACTGCTCGTCGTTTTCGACTACTCCAATATTTACTAGACAAGCGTTCAAAGCTCCCAATTAAACACAAAAGACTTATTTACATGACAGTGATTGGACCCTTTGGGGCTTACGGAATTGTGTTTTGGGGCTCCAATAAACCTCCCAATGCCTCTCGTATCATATCCTTACAATCCGAAATCCTGCGTAAAATGGTCAATGCTCCTAATTATGTCACAAATACACTTACCTATAACTATAAACTATGATATAAATGTGTCATTTGTTGCAGATTTGCCCGAAACATGATACCTATGTTTTCATGACAATCTACCTACTACTACCCACTCGAATCCACTAGTCTCCCTACTTGCTTCTCTTTTATCTTATTTTTGTTTTTATTTATTTAAAAATTATATTATTTTCACATTTTCTTGAATAGTAATCACGAACCTATCGTTATTTTCTTTTTATTTCCATTGTAAGCTGAAGAGACCTTGCAAATATCAATCGGACAAGCGTTTCATTTGATCTATGGTATCATTTTTTATTTAGTTAATCTTCGGTTTTTGGCCTCCCACGCAGTCTCTTGCTAGCTTCCGTGGCATTGGTTGTGTAGTGGCATTGTGATGGATTGCTTCAAGCTGGCTGCCTCGCCCATCTTGACCTTCTTGCCTTCACGCCATGATGTTTCAGTTACATTGGTGCAGTACAGGCAGCTTAGCTTCTATTTGGTTTTTCATTACAATTGTTTGTCTGGGAAAATATTACCAGGAAAATTTGTTTATCTTTCTTGACCATATTTCGGTAGTGTTTAGCTTGTCACTAGATTGCGTCAATAGGAAGGTAAAGTGTAGAGGAAAAGGACTAGAAATGGGTGATAAAATTCCGGTTCTTCATTGCGTGAATATTTTGGTACTGTTGGGTGAAGACGAGGAAACTATCAAATTAAACACTGGTAAAAGCAAGTTACGAAATTGGTATAGTAATAATACCAATAAAACAAATATATATATTAGTTGTAGAAATAAAAAAAAAAGTCGATGAAGGAGGCATTTCTGGAATTAAATTTGAATTCAGTTTATATATCTAGGGTATACCATATTAAGTGAAAATGAATTTCAAGAGGAAGTAAAGGCAATATTAAACGCCGAGAATGTTTGTTACTTCTCAGTTGCAAAACTACTCAGTTCTCGCTTAATCTTCAGAAATTTATAAAATATGATATACAAACTATTAAACTATCAACAGTTCTCTATGGATATGATTAGTGGCCTTTTACGTTAAGGGGAGAACGATGCCTTATAGTTTTCAAAAATAAAGTACTATGTAGAATATTTAGCCGAATAAAGGGTGAACATACGGAAGAAGTTAGAAGGCTCCCCAATACGGAATTGTTGAAGGTTCTAAATATAGTAAATATAATTTAGTTAATGGCAGCATGAAGGTTAAAACGGTCATGTGACGTCGTTGGATTTAATAATTCCAAAAAAGGGTATCAGTTTGAAGCCGTTGGGTAAAGGTCCTAGGGATAGACCGAGGCGTAAATGGGAGGATTCCGTCAAGGCTGATTTCGTGGAATTGGGTGGATTGGAGGGAGTTGTTTGGTCAAAGGTTGTGGTGTCGGCATCGCACTATCAGGTATTTATTTATTCATGATCATTTTAGTTCTTCCGCGAGCCAAGATCAGCTTGCGGATGACATTTTATATAATCTAATTTATCTTGATAAAGGAGATGTATAATCTGAATTTTATTTCAATGCAATTAGACACACTTTTTTATTTTGAAACAATTAGGTATGTAATGTAATGCAAATAGGTAATTTCATAATGCAGTCTAACTATTTATAAAAATATGTTTTAAAATAGCTTTTAAAAATATATCTCGAAATCTTCAACTAGGAATAGTTGCGTAGAGCGGCAGCGGCCACTTGAGATCTCAAGCACGCGACGGTCTCAAGGCAACTGAGAACTGCAACATTTCCGGAAGTGATGTCATCGGCTCCCTATCCCCTACCAGAAATGGCTATTAGATCAGAAAACTCAAACGCTTGCCGCCATTTTAATCAATAATGTCGATTACAAATTTTACAAATATTGCCTCGGTTAACCCGGACGGCAAAACAATTTAAATTAAATTTCTAAACATTTTTTTGTGGTTCTTCATAAATTTATTTTATAGCTCCAGTCACAATTTACTTTATAACATTGTACTGTGTAGAAAATACTGTATTCGATTTGGTTTCAGTTTTAGGTGTCGTTTGCGTCTTAGGCTAGAGGCATCGTGAACTATGTAATACAAAATTGTAAGATACTACAGTAACATATACAATATTATCATTATAAAATAAAGAATCAAACATACGTAGGAGGTATATCTGATTTTTAAAAAAGTAATAATAATAAGAATTACCCCTAATTAATGAATAAAAACAATAATAATAACAAATGATATATAATATTAATGTAATAACACACAAAACAGATATTCAACAACCCCTGAAAGAACAAGACCACAAAAGCGGAGATTAAAGAAGTTAGGAAAGTCAGGAACAGTTGAACATTACAGAGTCCCAAATGTTGGAAAGAGGTGCATTTAGGAGTAGAGTGGAAGGGTTTCAAGCTGAAGGAAGACCAAAGAGAAGCGAAAGAAAGTGGACAGAGGATCAAAAGAAGCAGGGCAGTGAACGCATGAAAGATTACTAGAGGCAGAGGAAACTAAAGGCAATGGAAAAGAATAAGAGAAAAAAAAGTTGTAGCGTGATCCTAAGCGGTCAATTCGCGTGTAATAATAATAACACACAAGGGAAGACATCTACACCATTTTAATTCCAAACTTACGGACTTGTATCAACTCGTGAACTGAATTCTACACTACACAAGGAATCACAGGGCATGCGGCAGCGAATAGCTATTTTCATATATTTAATGTAAAAGATTCATTCTTATAACCTTGTGACTTTATACATCAGCAAAATATACACAACCTAATATACGAATGCAGACTACTCACTGACTAAAGATCTATTCTACAGAGAAATGCAGTATAGAAACTAGGATATAGACCGGTGGAAGGACATTGATGAAGAAAATGTTTGAAGACCTCAAAGTATTTTTTTTAAATCTACTACAAAAATTGAAGATACTATTAATTTGAAATACCTTTAGTATCTCCACATTTCATAAATCATTCTTTATCAAATATAATTGAAGTATTTATGATGATAAAATTAATTTGTTGCTTAGTTCTCTATTGTGTTTTTAGTTTAGTATATCTTCTTATTCTTTATTTTATTTTTTTTTCTATTATATTTAACTTAAAATACACGTATTTGTATATGTAAATATATAATAATAATCAAAACGAAAATGATAAAAATGACACGTAAATTATATAAGTTTAGGTATGGTGTGACGGAAATGAATAAAATTCCTTCCAACAGGATTACTGCTGAAACGAAAACACTAAAAATAAGTAATATACAATTTTATTAAACACACTTTTTTTTTGGAGGTAGGTAACAGCTTGTTCCGGCCTTTGGGCTCCAAAGCCTGGCGACATTCCTAGAGACGCAATGAAGACCTGGAAGGATAGATTCGGAAGCAATAGTCCATGAAGTGCTCTTTTTTCATAGTATACTGTACAATAAATAATTTTTAAGTAATTGTCGCGAACATAATTTAGTTTGTTAATTCTATCTTAGGCTACTAAATTGAAACTTAGATCTATTGACGAATCAACAAAGAAAAAGAAAAAAGTGTATGTATCATGTTCATTTTACAATAAATTCCGGTTATTGATAAGGTACTAGTTGACAGAGAAGTATTACGACGTGCAAACTCATGAGTTTCTGATTGCCACTCTCTCTGAAACCCTGATGAAGGCTTGCAATGCAAGTCGAAACTTCGGCATTATAAATTAAAATATTATTTTTAATTGCTGTGTATCTATGACTGCATACCTACATCTCTAAATTCCTAACAATTCGGACGGGATCTTGTGCCACCTAGTTTAGATTAGTGGGACTACTATAATTTACTACTACTAGGACTACTGATTGTATGAAATAATAACATAGAAGAGTCTATTTACAGCATACTGAAGATAATTACAAAAATACATAATGCCTTTAGGATCGTACCAATTTCCAAACCAGGACATCTAGTCCCTGATTCGATAGACACAGCTTGTATCTATCGAGAAGCTTGTATTAATGTAAGGTATATATACGTAGTATTTTCGGAAGTTTATTTTGACGAAGAATATATCACTATCTTAAGAGTTTGTATTAGAAGATGAAGAGGAAGATATTTTTTGTTCGGTATATGAACCGTGGAAGAGGGGTAGCGCAGGGGTCTAAGTAAGACCCACTTTTTTTTTTTTTTTTTACTTCCCCCGCTCCTATTATAGAATGTGGTAGGTATACTAAGAAATATAATAAAAAAAAAAAAAAAAAAAAAAATGGGTGACTTTAATTTTACAAAGATAATAATTAAAAAAAAAATTATATACAATTTAACATTTTATGCATAGTTTGTAATGTATAACTATAAACTGGATGGAATAATATTATAGTCCTTTACATTATATTCAGATTATTTTTTTATTTATGGAATTATCATTGTGGAATAATTGAAATGATTCAGCAATAATATGTGACTAAATTGTTTGTACGGTGCCGTCATGCATACACGAAAAAACAACAAAAAAAAATAATAATCAGTTTGTCCAAGTATCTTCAATCCGATATATAGTTTTAAGATTAAATTAAAAAAATGTTTAAGCGACTACTTAGAATTTTATCAGCGTTGATAGCGAGTGAAAGCTGTTTTTGATTAATCAGTTAATTAACAGATATGTTTTTTAAAGGATCGATCAACATTGTCCCTGCTTCAAAAATATTGCGGAATTGTTTATTAATATATTTACCTTTAATTTTATTTCTTATTATATCATAATAATCAACTTAACACATAATTAATTATAATAAACAAACGATAAAATGGCCGATGACTTTGATATTTTTTACGTTCGAAAAAAAAATTCATCTGTGTTTTGATAAATAAATTCCAATCCCATTAAATCATCTTCACTCTTTTTCACTTAAACTTCATTGATCACCTTTACAGTTCGTGATAAAAATACATTGCCCTTTCCAGAATTATTATTCTTTACTATATTAGTATTACTAGACACAACCTAGTTGAATAGATCTGTCTCAAACAAGCAATTAACTTCATTTAAACAAGCTACGACATTTCATCTCTTAGTAGAAAACAAAATCCTCATACACAGAAACATCATTAAATCTATTTGGACCTACGGACAAGAACTGTAGGAGCAAAACAATCCTTCCAATCTAAAGTCCTCCGAACTATTCTAAATGGTCCGTATCATGTCTCCACATAATGATTACAATATACCTTTTGTCGCTTATCTTATATCTCTTAAATGCTCAAAATTCCTCCAAAACCAACGATCCCAACCCTCTAGTTAATTCATTATCCAGTTCCACACATCCTTATAATCCACAGATGAAAACGGCATTAGCCCTGAGACCTACTGTAAATATTTATTTTATTGGCATTCTGGCAATGTTCAGCTTCACACCTCAAGTCTTGAGTGGCTGTGCTATAGCGTTCTCGCTGAGCCTCCACTGGAATCTGCTTGTTAGGCAGCTGAAAGAGCAGCGCTGGGATCTCTTTGGGCCTACCTTACCCTCCTATATTGGAGGAACGAACTTGGTTCGGAGTATTTGGAATGCTTTTAAATATTGTATATAGTATGATCGAACTAGATCTTGTTGACATACGTCATATATATATTATAATTATGAAATATTGCGAAGTTAATTGTTGTTGATTAATATATTTTTTTTATTTTGAAGAGAAAAGATTTGCCCAGTCGGGATTCGAACCCGAGTCTCCACTTTTCTAGCGTGGTGCCTTATCCACTAGGCCACCGGGCTCGTATCCGAACCAGGGAAATCTTTTCTCTTCACTGATCCATACCCCCGGGCACTCGCAGTTGCGAAGTACAAATCGGGGATGAATGTTCATTGAACATTACTGTTAACTAGATCTTGTTGACATACGTCATATATATATTATAATTATGAAATAATTAATTGTTGTTGATTAATATATTTTTTATTTTGAAGAGAAAAGATTTGCCCAGTCGGGATTCGAACCCGAGTCTCCACTTTTCTAGCGTGGCCACCGGGCTGTATCCGAACCAGGGAAATCTTTCCACTGAGGCACTCAGTTGCGAAGTACAAATCGGGCTTGAACATTACTGTATCTTGTTGACATACGAACCCCAGGGAAATCTTTTCTAGCTTCATCTGACCGGGCTCCGATCTTTTCTCTTCACCCCCCCGGGCACTCGCAGTTGCGAAGTACAAATCGGGGATGAATGTTCATTGAACATTACTGTTAACTAGATCTTGTTGACATACGTCATATATATTTTATAATTATGAAATAATTAATTGTTGTTGATTAATATATTTTTTATTTTGAAGAGAAAAGATTTGCCCAGTCGGGATTCGAACCCGAGTCTCCACTTTTCTAGCGTGGTGCCTTATCCACTAGGCCACCGGGCTCGTATCCGAACCAGGGAAATCTTTTCTCTTCACTGATCCATACCCCCGGGCACTCGCAGTTGCGAAGTACAAATCGGGGATGAATGTTCATTGAACATTACTGTTAACTAGATCTTGTTGACATACGTCATATATATATTATAATTATGAAATAATTAATTGTTGTTGATTAATATATTTTTTATTTTGAAGAGAAAAGATTTGCCCAGTCGGGATTCGAACCCGAGTCTCCACTTTTCTAGCGTGGTGCCTTATCCACTAGGCCACCGGGCTCGTATCCGAACCAGAACTTAAGTTTTTTTTGTTTTTGTTTTCTTTTCCCATGTTACTTTATTTATTTTTTTACAATTATTATCCTAATTTGTTTTATATGATCATTTGTTACATTTTATTTTATTTCTTGTATAGTTAGAGGCTTTTTTTTTTTTTAAACTTTATTTCTTTATTTTATCTTATTTTTACTTTCGTTGTAAATATAGTAAGAATGGATTCATTGTCATCTATATTACTCTTTGCCCCTTGAGTGAGGCAGCTTGTAATATTTATTTAATTAAAATATATTTTATCGATTCTTAGACAAGTTAGTCATTAGAAAACTCATACAAGACTGGAACGGCAAAATAATATCTATAATTAAAATTTTATTTATTTTTACAATTATTATAATCTGTCATTATTGAGGGCAATAAGTAATAGTGCTGATAGTTACACACTTGATTCCTGATCTATCATTGATAACTCTCTGAAACTTCAGGAAAGAAACCGGCCTCAGGATTCCACAATAGAGCGGTCGTAAGAATCTGACAGCACATCGTTTTATTGTGATTCTAATGTTATTGACAATCTCAAAGAAAATATTAAGTTTTATATATTTATGTTATTTATTTATTTTATAATCCCCTTTAGCTTCTAAAAAGATTTACTGTTGGAAGTGGGAGGAGGGGGTGATCGTCACCAGAAGACGCTTTTTCAAAGAAATTTTAAAGCAAGATGCTTGTTGGTTTTAGTTTGCCTTTAATAAAGCGAAAACTTTCTGAGAGTCGCGGGAAAAAAAAAATTATGAATATTCGTGTCAATGTTTCCGATTCAATTTATAAAATTGATGGTACTGGTGTTAATTTAACGAAAAGGTTCTTCCACAGGTTTACGTTTATTTTACAATATCTTGTTCTCTATAAAAATATTTAACAATAAATTGAGAAAATAGATAGCGGCTTTCCAGTGTAAGAGACAATACATGTTATGTGACCAGTCAA
Source organism: Euschistus heros (assembly GCA_003667255.2). Lineage (NCBI taxonomy): Eukaryota > Metazoa > Arthropoda > Insecta > Hemiptera > Pentatomidae > Euschistus > Euschistus heros. Next base: position 573,414 of record RCWM02000345.1, on the reverse strand, counting down.
TCGTAATTCCTCTGAACCTTTGTATGTTTTTTGAAATCGGAGCCAACATTGCCTTCCAGCGAGTGGCCTCCTCAGTTTTCCTTAAGAAGCTGAGTGGGCCCAATCCAGGATACCCGAGGATTATTCTCAGAGTAAGGCAATCATAACCGATCTCATTCCTGCAACTACCTTGCTGACTAGTGTTAGTTGAATTATCAATAGCCTACAAAAAAAAAAAAAATCTATCATTTGATATTTAAAATTTGTCATTTTTTCTAACGAATGATGTATTACACTAATAAAAAGACTTTTATGGGATCCATATACTAAACTTAGAAGACAAGAACTTAACAGAAGATTCAGCCAACTATATACTGCATACTATTTAAGATCTCATAACTTCCAAAAGGTAACAAGCCTTTAATTTCTAATATCTCAAAGCCTATCTGGATCTACGGCCTAGAACTTTGGGGAACAGCTAAATATTTGAACATCAAACGCAAACAATCCTTCCAATCCAAATTCCTAAGAACCATAACCAATGTCCTTTATTATATTTCCAACAAAACCTTCGATAATGACCTTTTATCTTAGAATCCCATACCCATCAAATTTTCCAAATTTCATCAAAATTTTTCTCATCATCCAAATTCTTTAGCGAAATACCTTTCCAGTTTTCCACACACTCCTATAACCTTCCTCACAGATTAAAAAGGCAGTGAACGCACCTAAACGCTTTTCACATACAAGAATTACGTTTTTGTTTTTTATTTTACAACACGAGGTATTATGTCTTAAAGATTTTAAATAAAATACCAATTAGCATTTTAATTTCCGATCAAACGTAATTTTTTGTTTACATAATAACCATTACTTGACGAGTCAATAGTCCACCAAGCTCTTCAGAGGTTGACCACTACCTGACATGACACATTCATATATTTTAACGTGAATTACCACAAACCAATCATTCCATAACAAACTGCACTCTCACTCGAATCCATTAGTCTCCCAACTTGCTTCACACTCGATTCCTAATAACCCATCAAGGTGTCTGAAAAGAAGATGGCCAAGAGACCCTCAGGTTTAGATCTTTTATTGAAATGCTAATAGTTAGTAGCATCTTCACAAGTGATTTACATGTCATTAGAATCATTTTCCTGAAATTTACGTGATGTATATCGCATACAGTTGTAAATATCAATAATTAGTTTAAAAAAAAAAAAAAAAGTGATTTGAATTTTTTTTCCTACTACTCTAGATTCTCACGATTAATAAAAGATTTTTCAAATGAAGCAGCTCGATAAGAAGGGATATACAAATCAATACGCTGAGATCTGGTATTCAAAAGATGATTGGAAGAACGAAGGTACGAAATGTAGCAAGGTGTTTTGGACTTTAAAGATTGGAATAGAAAGGAACCAAGGAAGTATTGTCGTCGAAAACTTGGTACATAGACATCTACTCGTTTATATATTATGTATCATAGAATATATTTAAGTATAAAATTATGACAGAATATAATATAAGAACTAATGTGCAAAAAATAATTATTTTCAGGAATGATTTTCGTAGGAAAGGTTACTCTTTTATTTATCTACGAAAATCTCGTTGTTTTTTATTTTGGTTAACCTGCAATTGTTTGTTGTTTTTTTTTAACGAGGATGGATAGTCAAGCGTCAACTGTTTATCACTATATGGTAATGTAATGATGTTATCCGATAATTATTACCTTATAAAAGAAACTTCCTTGTTATTTTATTTATGCCTTCACTAAGACTTGTTCCAGTTTCTTCGTGTTTAGACGGTGTGCTACAAAAACAATTAGAATTACAATGATTGTAAACACCACTTACTCCAACCCCACCCGCGATCCTGACCATGGTATAGCGGGCCAGAGGATTTAAACATACCCGGGTAGCGGCGATAACGGTGCGATACCTGGGTAGCCGGTGCGCACCTGATGGCCGTTCCCACGGCGGGATGGGCGTGGCGCAGATGGGCGAGCAAAAAAGCGGACCTTTGTTGGGGGGGCCGGTTACCTAAAACCCAACTCCTCAGTCAGCTGATCTGACAGCCACCCGAGCATTCTCCTCCACCACCAGATTATTCATTACATCCCTTTTGTCCTCCTTCCACCCCCAACGCTCTGCCTCCTACCTTCATTTCAATACGCTCTTCCATAACCTACTTACTAGTGCGCATGGTCTTCCAGTCGTATTTTTTGTTGAAGGTACTTTAGATGGGAGAGTCTTTGTTACGACACAATAGATTGGATCCGATTTTATTACATTATCGACCTACATTTAAATCATTCAGTGTTTTATTGAAGGCAGAATCGATTTTTAACAGAATTCTGAAACTAAATTGGTCCTCAATTTTCGCGCGTGTAATATTAAACGCATCTTGGTTTTAAGTTTTTGGTCCCCTTCGTCGTAAACCTACGATTTTCTCTCCTACAGTATCCTTTAATAATATTCCACTGATCCCTGTGGAACAGATCCGCTATCTAGAATTCCAACTGGACAAACGTTAAGCTTGGAATTTGCATACAGGAATAAAAAGACAGAAAACTCGTCATTTTCGACTTCTTCAACATTTACTAGACAAACGTTCAAATGTTCCGATTAATTACAGAGGGCTTATTAACATGACGATTATCTGACATATTTGAACATAAAGAGTTCGGCATTACGGCTCTACTAATTCTTCTCATATAAAATCTTTACAATCCAAAATCCTTCTTAAAATCCTCAGTGCACCTTATTATGTCACAGATAAACTTATCATGAAGATCTTAATGTTCCATATGTTGCTGATTCAGCCCAAACCAGATACCTATCCTTTCACATTTAAATTTTCACACAACCATTTAAATCTACTTGTCTCTCAACTTGCTTCCTATTCTATTCCCGATAATCCTCCCAGGCGTTTGAAAAGAAGGTGACCGAGAGACTTTCTAATGTGGCATTGTCTGTTGAAATGCTACTTGTAAGTGGTTCTTTACATGTTATTGTAATAATTTCCTTAAATTTACTTATTGTATCTATGTATACTGCTGTAAATATCAATAAATATTTTTAAAAAAAGATTGAACGTTTTTGTTCGAGGTACCTATCCTTTCATAGTTAATTCCATACCCGTTAATTCCACTAGTATCTCAACTTGCTTCACACTCTATTTCCAATAAACTTTTATGTGCCTGAAAAGAAGATGGCCAAGAGACATTCTAATGTAGTGATTTTATTGAAGTGCTACTAATGAGTAGTTTTATATTTCTGGCATTTTACAAATATTTTATAAAAGTAAATTTTTATTTTTATATTAATTAATATTTGACCTAATGTTAATTATAATTGTTAGGCTTTATAATAAGAGGTAGACAATTGAAATACTTGCTCCTGATTAAACTGACAACAAAAAAAAATTATGTTCGTATTTAAAACAGTCTACTTAAATCACTATTTATAGTTCAATATTTTATCATTTTTACTTTTTTTTTACTATTTATCAAAATATTTTAATGCACTATACAGAATATTTTAGTACTCATTACTACATATCACTTATACACCCCATTTTAAACATATTTCAAATAAATCCGTTCTTTAATGATATAACATTTACTTTTTGCCCACCAGTGTGTCGGTTTGTAGTATTTGTCAAAAAATGTTTAAATACAGTAGCATTACAATTATGTATTACTTATTTACATCTTTATCGAATTCTAATAGTATGTGATCTTGGGTGGATATAAACATTGTCTACGTTGGGAACTATCTTATACCTGATGTTAATCCGATTGTGTTGAGCGGCAAAGAATAACATTTCTCGATGATTTGTCACGACATGCTGAACTCGCCAGAGATGCGTCATTTCTTAGAAACATTCAGATTTTTTCCTTTCTAAGAAGTCGGACAGCGCTTTTTCCTCAATGTATTGTTTTTCGGGCGGCGAGTCAGGAGTTCATTAAGAAAGATAAATAATGATCCTCTTTTCCGGATGTTGTCCGTGTCCCACAAGGAAAAAACTGCGCTACCGTTTCCATATAAATCTAAACTCACTACTTCATTTTCAAAGATTAATTTGCAAGTCTAATAAGAAAAAAAACCTTCGGAAGAAATCATACCTAACACTTTTGTTATTTCATACGAGACTTTCCGATTAGAATTGCTCGTCGTTTTCGCGTACTTCAACATTTATTAGACAAGTATTAAAAGGGATTAATTACAAAAGACTTATTAAAACGACAGTAATTAGACCCATTTGGACATACGGAGTTGAGCATTTAAGCTCCTCTGAATCTTCTCGTATCCAATCCAAACAATCCAAAATCCTTCGTAAAATCCTCAATCCTCTTTATTATGTTTCAAAATAACCTTATCAATAAATGTAAATGTACTAAAAGGATTTTGGTTGTATGTAGCTCATATTGAAAGGATCATAATAAAAAAAGGAACCTGGTTGTTGTCAATCAGCAGCATTAAGGTCATTTGTTCATTTGTGACGCCGCACAGTGGGGCAAAACGGCCCAAAATGGGTAAAAAACCTCATACTTTCTAAACGGTTGGTGCTATAAGCATGAAATTTTGGAATTTAATATTTCATGAGGTGCTGAATTGAATGAAACCATAATCAGCTTCATCAGATGATCAGAAAGGGTAAAAATCTAAGAACAAAAAGTAAGAAAAAATTAATAAAGTAAATTTGGGGTATATTTATATGCTATCTAAGCTGCTGAATAAAATAAAACTATAACCAGAGCAATCTGATCATCAGCATTGAGCCATATTTTCAGTTTAAAAATTAAAAAAAAAAATCAATTAAAAACAATCAAGTTTGTTATTATTATATATATTTTTTAGGTGCTAAATTGAATGAAATTTACTATATAGCTCTATTAGAGACCCAAGATTCTTTGAATTAGGTTAAAATTCATTATTAGGTTATATTTGGAAAAAAAATTAAAATGTTTAATATAATTTAAAAAATGTAATAAGTTTTACAATGTAACTTCAGTTGAATTCTATTGAATAGACTGGACAGCTATTTACAATTATCAATCTTATATTGACAAAGATTATATTCACTCGTTATATTACGTACAGAAATAAAAGCTATTAACTATAAAAGTAAAGAAAAAAAAAGATTTCGAATTGTTCCTTTTTTTCTATAACAGTAAATAAGAACCTTCATCATTTAATGGGAACTACTTTTTTTTTAAATGCGGACTTAAATTACTTATCACCGGATCAGAAGTCACCATGATAAGATGAAAAACATCTTCATTTGTTGCTGTTTTTCTTGAATGATGATCTCTGTGATGTTTATTATAGCTCACCTTCAGTTTTAAAGCCAAATGTGATTTATATATTAATAAAACACATTTTTAAAAACATTTTACTTTAAATCTCTGAATTTAGTAAGACATTTAGATTGAAAATGATTGGAGTGGCCATTGATATAAAAGAATAAAATAAATAAATATGATAATCTTCATGAGAGAACTAAGGTATACAATAATAAGAACTCAGTGATACAAATAATAACCCCATAAATTGGTCATCCAAATTCCAAAACTTTTATTTTCAATTGATTTTGATTTTTTGATTTGAAGAGCTATTTTTGAAAATTGTTCTTTCTGCTATATTCTGGTACTTAGTCTCTCAAGAAAGTTATGTGTTTTTGTATAGAAAACAAGAAATCATATTATATCTGATCATTTTTACAATGAATAAAGAAAAGAAAAAAAAAAAAAATAAAAAAAAGAAAAAAAATATATATATATATATATATATATATATATATATATATATATATATATTAAATAAGACAAACTAATAAAAACAAATATACATATATAGTAAGCCAATTTTCACATCCTAGTTATAAAAAAAAAAAAAAAATATGCTAAAAATTAGTTTCTGTATAGTGAAAAATAACACATAAATTCATCCCCTGAACAAATATGGCCGAAGCCGGGATTTATATTTATAACACGGTTCCTTAGACACCTGTACTTCAATTTGAACCCCTAAAGAGAGCCTAGTTCGGTGTAGCTTTTTTTGAAAGAAAGACCAAGTGAAATGAAGATAATTTAGATTTACGAGACAGCTAACTTTGAAAATTCCTGGCAGTCAAGGTTGGGGCTACATTTACGAAATAAAAATCGTCCATAAACCAGTAAACATCAATAGTGAAGTTCAAAGGGTAATACAAAATGTTTGCTAAAAATTCGGCCTCATAAAAAATTATTTTAACAGAACTTCAAAACCGTGTTATTTTCTCAACTCCAGAAAAGGGCAACTTCAAGGACGTGTACAGATCCTGGTAACGAAATAATCGAAAAATCAGTTCCACAACGTTATGCTACATTTATTTAGATGTATAAAAATAATGAAAAAAAAAATAAAAGAAAATCATAAGATTTTAGGGTTTTTTTCCACGTTTGCCCCACTGTGCGCCGCACGGTGGGACGAAAAGGTGTTTTTTCTAGACATCGCAATTTTAGCCTCTGAAAATTTTTGCATCGACTTCAAATTTCACATGGGTATTTTATGGGTAGAATTCGAATCTGAAGTCTGTTTTTGCCTATTATTTCAAGATTTTGCTTTGTTAACCGATAGTGTGTCCAAAAAATTCAATTTTCGTTTGTTAGTGTTTTGATTAGAGGGATATTATTTTCTATGATTTTTGATATGCCCTATCGAATTTAAAAATCTGCAAATCAATCAGTTTAGTGAGTTATATGTGTTGTATGCCTTTTTCGTCGATCGGACTTTTTAAATATTTAATAAATCAGGGTTTGTCGACATTTAAATGAAAAAAACAAAACAAAATCAAATCAAACCTGTTATAATTAATTAACCTCGACATCCCGTGATAATTAAGTAAGCGATGATTTAAAAAAAAAAGAAAAAAAAGTTGACTATGGCTTCAAGCTATCAAAACATGTATCTGGGGATACAGGCTGATGGGTGAGTTGCTGCCTATATGTTTTTATCGCTATTGTTGTCATTTGTTTACAACAAACGACTATACAATAGCTAAGACTATTTGTGGATCAGGTTGAGATCATGGAGCGCAACGAATAAACTGTCTATATAATTTTACCTACTCCTAATAATACATACTTTTTTTTTCCTTCTATTTTTTCTGTTTTTTATTCAATTATTTTTTTCTCCAATCTTAGTTCTATTTATCAATTAGCGTATAAATTCATTTGATAATTATTGCTTAAATTTCATCTTAACTCAATTATCTTAAATTAAAGTTAAATTATTTTAGTATTATTCTAAAAACATTTTATGTATTATTATAAAAATAGATAGTATAAATATTTATTTAAATATGCGTTATATCGAGAAATATATGCATGAGAACGCATAGAAATATATGCACTTATTGTAGTGCGCCTATTACCAATACTGCAATGTGGAAAAACTTAAGAAAAGAAAATGACTAAGACTAAACATTTTGAAATCAACAAAATACAATTCTAAACTATAAATTACAAATAATGTCTTGTTTTTCATAACTGGGAAAGGTACAAATAAAAATAAAGGTGATGGTTTAATAAGGTCGAATTAAAACATTAGAAATATATAAACTATGCTTAACCACGGGTTAATTCGGCCATATTCGGAAAATAATGGAACGTATTTATCTCATTAAATACCTAAGGTAAAAGTCTATGAAGTCCATTTTTTGTACAAATTTGGACGTTTTCTTCAACACACAATTATGTACTCGAAACACCCTGAAAGTTACTCCACATGTCATTGTTTTATAAAATCCTAATTCTTTCTAATGATAAAACCATCACTACTATTTTTTTTTTTAGTTTGAATAGACTAGTACGAAATAGAAAGAAATGTTTTATTTGAGATTATAAGGTATAATCATCAGTAAAATTTAAAAAGTTACAGGAACAATCATAATCACTAAATATAATTTCGCACAACAGCATTTTCACTACGTATTTCTGAAAAATTTCCACATTTTCTTATTCCTAAAATGTTAGAAGATGGCGCAAATTTGTCGGAGATTGCAATAAAATAGTTTCAATTTTTAGGGCATGTCTGGAAATTTGGGCCATTCGTCCCACTGTGCGCCCTTTCGGGACTTAACGAAGTATCTTGGTTTCTAGCGGCTGGATGCGGTGAGAATCGGATAGTTCGGCTGAAACCCATAACTATGCCGTAAGTACAAATAGGTTTGATAATGGTCTCAAATACATGATCTTTATTAGAAACTAGGTGACAGGGAGGTAATCGTCAAATAATTGATAGAATAGTCGAAATAGCTTCTTGGCGTTTCAATAGATTTTGAGGGTTTTATTTTGTAAATTATTAAAAAGAATTTACTCCCAATTCACAACAAGATCACGTCCCTCTGACCTATACTTGCCTTTCCATCGAACAACTTTATACTAGCATTCCTTCCTAACCAGATCCACTACCCTCTGGAACACTCTCCCTTCTTAAATAAGACATGCTCCTTCCTTAAGATCATTTAAAACACTACTTTTCCAATATCTCCTCTCATCTCAATCAGACACCAGTCAATATGAACAATAATAAACATTTAATTTGGTCAAATTGAATAAATCTGATACCGGTGAATTAGTTGATCAATTTTCTTTTAAATAATAATAATAATCCTTTATTTATTCCATAATCATCTCTTTTATAAAAATTCAAATTTGTTTTTACTTTAATTGTTATTTTTCCTATACAAAGAAATATTCACTTCACTTGCTACCTATTAACTTGATAATTCATATGTGTATGGTTGTGTGCATGGGTATATAAGTGAATATGTGCAGTATATATAAATATATATCGTGGTATATAAAGGTGTAATATATAAAAATATAAAAACAACTATTCTCCCATCATTTACTTAACATCACAATATATATGATAGTTTATAAAAAAATTTTTTTTCTTCTTGCGACGATAAATATATATCGTGGTATCTGTAAATATATTCTTCGTTCAATGTACATATATATGTAGTTAATTTTCTGTATATATCTTTTCTTATTTACTCAATTTTTTTTTTTTTTTTTTTGTTTTCTCTTTCTTATGTTAATATATTTACTGAAGTTCTTTATACAATTATTTACAATTAACTGTATTTACATGTCTCATGTTTTTCATATATCAATACCTTTGTATGAAAATAAGCAAACCATACCACTGTACTACCTTGTGATACAATTTTGATATTCTTAGGGTACAATACGTCCCAGAATAAAGATTATTTTTTTCATTTAATTTCTTTCATTTCAAAAAAAACACCAAATCATAAATCCTTAATGTCAAGAAAATGGGGAAAAATGAATGAGAAAAATAAATTCATGCGTGCTAAACAGAGGAAGAAACTAGGGGAAGATGGATGGCTCTTCAGGAATGATACAAACTTTTCATATTCCTGAAAATTCCCATCTGTTTTTACTGAATTTTATCGAAAAATCATACATCACGTAAAAAAAAAAAAAAAAAAAATAAATAAATAAAAAAAAATAAAAGTAAAAGATCTGTCCGGCACAAGCCTACTATTTGCATTTTCGTAGACTTTAAGAAGGCCTACGACTCCATCGACCGCCAATCCCTCTTCAATGTTCTTGACGAATTTGGTCTGGATCAGAAGACCCTCGCTCTAATCAAAGAAACGTTAACTAACACAAAATCCAAAGTAAAATTCATAGGGGAGGTCTCAGAACCTTTTGATATTCGAACAGGGGTTAGACAAGGTGATGGTCTTTCGCCACTCCTCTTCAGTCTGGTTCTAGAAAATGGCGAGAAAATCTTTTACAGAAAAGATTTTGGAAACCGATTATAGTTGGAAGAAATGTGGAAATTAATTGCCTAGCTTTCGCTGATGACATCGCAATATTAACTGAAACGGAATATGAAGCAATCACTTTGGCTGAAACTCTGGTGGAATGTTTAAAAAAGGTGGGTCTTCAGATATCTTTTGAGAAGACAGTGTTCTTTGGCACACAATTGGAAACCAAGATTCTGATCACAAAATACGGTATCATTAAAAGAGTTCCACACTTCAAATATCTAGGTGAAATTCTCGAGCCTTCAGGACTTGAGAAACGATCACAAGAAAGCAGGGAACTGAAACTAAAGGAAGCCTATGCAAGAACTTATCAAATCTACAATAAAAAGTGCTTATCCATTCAAGCTACGATCAGACACTACAACACTGTCATCAAACCGGCGGCCTTGTACGCAACTGAAACCCTGATACTTAACAGAAAACAAGCATTAGAAAACATCAAGAAGGCAGAACGAAAAATAATTAGGAAGATTATTGGTCCATTGAAGACTGAGGATGGCTACAGACTCCAACATAATAAAATATAGAGAAACTTTCAAATATCGAGGCAGACATAAGGAAACGCAGACTGAAATTCTATGGACACATACGCAGACTACCCGAACACAGACTGACCCATCAGATCCAGAAGGCAACAAAAACCTTAAAATAATGACATGGAGCACACAAGTGAAGAAATACCTAAAAAGTGCAAAAACAAACCCAGAAGAAGCTCTAGACAGAAATGCTAACCGACGAAAGGTGAATGCGTGGGAAGTACGGCCGGAAAACGGAGTCAGGAGGACTGGGAGAACTTGGTCGGAGGATAGGAGGAACATGTGGAGAAAATGAAGATCATTTGGGCGCGTCGTAAGGAGAGAGGAACCACAAGAGCTTCACGTGATCTATCTTAGGTCCAGATCGTGCCTAATAATAATAATAATAAAAGTAAAAGGCAAAATGTTAAATTGTGGAATATATATATTTTTACTTATTAATTTTTTTTTTTAACTTGCACATAATTGTTTGGATGTTACTTATATCTATTTCTTCAATCATTACAATCCGATTTTACACACTCTGCTTCGACTTGTACACTAATAAGCTTAATTGAACGAAAACTAAAGTTTCAATAATTTACTATTTTAATAATCAGACATTAATGTTAATATTTCAAGATATTTTGTAAATATTTTCATAGTTTTAACAGAGCATGGCTCTACGTCACGGGCTGTTACGTTGGTAATAAAATATAATTAATGTTCTTTGACTCAGCACTCATTAATTCACTACCGCAGTTAAGTAGAGTGGTTTATGAGACGTGTTAATCGAAGCTTTAGTAAGTGATATGGTGAAAAACCAAAACATTTACAAATACATAATAATTAAAATAGAAGTAAATCTCCAAATCGAAACCAGTGCTTCTTTAAGATCCACTTGTTAATGGAAGATGGTAATAGATGAAAGATGAGCATGTAGTGCAGTTGACGAATTCCCGGAATCAGTTAATACTGGAAAACTCTTCCTACAATAACATTAGCATTTGCCTCAGCAGCTTCTGCTCCAGGTTATAAAATGAGAAAAGATAAGCAAGAGGTAAGCAGCTGGTTGAACATGGATAGTGGAAATAGTTTCTTTAGTTGAGGGGGGTATCAACATCTATATTTGTTGATGGTTAGTAAATTAAGATTTTTAATTTAACAAATAAATATGTATTTTTAAAATTTTATAGTATAATAATCAAGTGAAATTAATTTTTTAAACAACATTCTTTTGAAACATGAACTGTAACGGAAGTGTTACAATACGACAATGAGTTTTGATTTAAAGTTGTAAAATTGCAATTTTCTTTTGGGTGCATTTAATTTTCGGGTTGTTATCTCTTCTCAAGGAAGTTCCGCCATATCGCTTGTCTTCCGCCTGCTACTTCCGGCCATCGACGCTACGCGATAGAGCTATAAATAAATTTTGCGTAACGGTACAGATTTCATACTCGGTATTAGATTAAATTAAAGCTAATAAATAATATCATATCGAAACTATGGTGAACGTAACATTTCCTGGTATATTTATGAAAATTTGGTACTAGTTCCAATAATATGACTGTTTTATTAATTTTTTTCGTGTTATGGCCGTATTACGAGTAAACAAAACTTCATTTTATATATATCAATGTGAAAAAAAAAAAATTAAATTATATTTTGTAACTTCAATCAAACATCGATTTTAATATACATAAATAGGTATAGATTTATAACATTGTTTTTATAAATATAACAAAACATAAATAAATATGATGTCATTATATTTATATTTATAAATTTATAATATTCATATAAATATAGGGTAGAAATAAACGCTCTATGAATATTGTTTGAAGGTTCCAGAAAAAAGTACTTTCTCTCTATGTTTCGTTACATCAAGATATTAGAAGACAAAATTCTAAAAAAAAACTCATAATAACTTATATATTTTTAAAATATTTATATGTTTAATATATTAAAACATTAATTTGAATTTACCATAAATTGATTATAATATAACTTATTATTAAATTGGTTATTAAATTCATATATATATATATATATATATATAATAATATATAATTTGGTACCGATTCCAAAAAATTCCCGATTCTCGGTACCGATACATAGATTTTATAATAAATTTCGATAACAAATTATAATCCGTATGAGGGCTAGAAAAATTAAACCAAATCTGGCTGCATTTTATTATTAAATTATTAATAATGCTGTATTATTAAAGAGGAAAAACGAAATATATGTTTATATCAATACTATCTTCAAGGTCCACACTATCAATCTGCTCCTAGTAATCGACAAAAGATTACCTATTATTTTTTCAAATGACACATCCCTAATTTAAACAAATTAATTCAAATATATAAAATATGAGTTACATTTTTCTTTCCGCCAAATTATTATCTGATTTCTGAGAAAGAAAAAAAAGGCCTTTTGTATAGAGCTTTATCCTTATGAAATCAACCAAAAGTTGTTTTATACTGATTTTTATGGTGAGGAACATTGGAAAAATTATTCTGGAATATTTTGGAAGAAAAAACTTCGTTAGTTGCACTTGGGACTTTTTTCTTATCAGTAAAAAAGACTCAACCGTCAAGTCATCAGCCGAGTATCCAGTGTAAAGTGGAGAATACTGTTCAAACAATTACAAACTAGGGATGTGTCGATTAAAACAGCCGTTTCTAGGTACCATCGACTTTTGAGAAAAAATGGATGATCCTAAGTCGATTCCTAGGAATCGATCGATACCACTGACGTTGGCAATAGTGTTGTGCAGTGATGTGTCAGTAGCAATTTTTTCGATCCTCGATTGTCGGTACTCATTCCTCAATATTTTTTTAATATACATTTATTGAAATTTACAACTGTAAAAATATATACATCAAGTAAATGTATTGACAACGATAATATTAACACGCTAAAACTTGAAAAGAACTACTCATCAGTAGCACTTTATTAAAAATTCTACACTAGAAGGCCTCTAGGCCATCTTCGTTTCAGACGCCTCGGAGGATTATCAGGAATGGAGTGGGAAGCAAGTTGAGAAACTAACGGATTTGAGTGATTATGGAGCTTACTATGAAAGGATAGGAATCTGCTGTGGGCTAAATCAGCAACATATGGAACATTAAAATCTTTATGGATAAGGAGCATTTAGGATTTTGGATTGTAAGGATACGAGACGAATTGGATGGTTTAGTGGAGCCCCAAAGCTCAACTCCGTACATCCAAATAGGTCTAATCACAGTCATGTATATGAGTCTTTTTTAATTAATTGGGAGCTTTGAACGTTTGTCTAGTAAATGATGAAGTAGTCTGTAACGACGGGCAGTTTCTAGTTGTTTATATACATTAAGATCTAAAGTCTTGATTCCTGAATTTAAAAATAAATTTCTATTTCCAAACATAATCCAAAAATAAACTAAAAAAGCGAAACAAATTGATTAAACAAGCGATAATGATGCAATAAATAAAATAATAAACCATTTACATCACATTAACATTTATTATTCAAAGTATATAACAATAATATACCTAATTTAATTTACAAATTCTTATTTACGAAGATAACCATTTAAAGGTTTAATTTGTTGACTAAGGAATTGGAAATGTTACTTAGTTCTTTCATTAAATATTGAAGACAATCTGGATTTGTTTTCATAGAGTATTAGGGTACAGAAACTTGTATTTACACGTAATAAAAATAGAAATTAATCTTTATTCTTGGACACATAGTCCCTTGATTGATTGAAATACAGAACAATCGTATCTGATCTGCTGGATAAGATTTCTTTTATGAGAGCATATTTTTAACCAAATGAATAGAAAAAATAAAAAAATTTTCCCTGGTATTGATAACGATGCTGCCTAAGAAATTAATCCAGCCGAAAAAATTTGCTTATCATGTTTTGTTTTTTGATCCAAATGCACTTCCTGTTCGAATGCTCTATTATATTAATGTAGTTCATTTTTTATAAATTAATAAACAGTATATTTATTTTATTTTATTTTTTTTTAAATTATTTCTATTCGTAAATGTAGTATCTAATTATATGTATGTATAAACGTTTTACTTATACTGAATCAAAATTAAGTTTATAATTTCCTTATATAAAATTATTCTAATAAGAAAATTATGAAATATATGTTCAATAGTATACCCTATACCTGGTTCCTTTATCATTAGATTATATAATTTGAATTAATTTTTAATTTTAATTAATTCCTTAATAATTTCCACCCCCCCCCCCCCCCCCCCCCCCTCGGCTCACTTTAGAGATAATTTAAATTAGAGTAAAAAAATTAACATTAAAAATTAATATTTAAAATACTGAATTCGTAAACTTTACGTATTCAGGTTTATTTATTTTTTTAATTTTAAGAACTGTCGTATGCACCATGGGGTTGATTTGAGTCCTTTCCTCCTCTTTTCTAAACAGCAATATTGTCAATCAAATAAATCCCCTCCATATCTTTATATCTCATTTATCAAAAAGTATTATAAAAAAAAAAAAAAAAATGGGTTTATAAAATGAGGTAAGTCAAATTTATGATGTTTTAAAATTCGACTCATAACTTGACCATCATTATACCTCAAACTTCGACTGAACTAAAGATTCTTTTCATTTTACATTGTTTTTTTTTTTTTAATTTAATCTGTAATATTTTGTATTGAGTAAGTTTATAACCTGTCTTAAATGAGAGCAGTAAGTAATATAAATGGCATTGCAATTACGTTTATACAATATGTAAATTCAGAAAATGTGTTTTTCAGGATTATAATGCCCAAGAAACCAATCCCCGCGTTATTTTACTCTTGTCCTTGTGACTGTTTACATTGTTTTGCCATTACCAAAGAAGTGATGAAAAAGTATTCGGAAGAATGTTATGGAATTTTTGAGTATTTACTTGCAGTGGCTGTTAGCTGTTTCTCTGTGGACTCATCAGTTTGTAACCACGCAACAGTTATATGTCGGAATATTCTAGTGTAAACGCCACGTCCGACTGTAAGTACATTCATTGTTCACATTGTCATGTCCACTATAAATCAGCTAAACCAAATATTTATTTGAAACAGGCCTCATGCGTTTTGATAGTAGGCTACGGCCCACATAATATTCCCCCGAGAAAATGCAAAATAAATGAATAGGATTTTGGCGGTAATATTTTAAACCCTATTTTCACATTTTCATGAACATTATCATTTAACATTGTCATGGTACCTTTATATTCAATGCAAATGTTAAGATACCACGACTATGTTAAAAAATTAATTTTAAAATAATTTTAAGAAAACTGTGGCCAATATTGAGTGTGATATTGATATTGAAAGTGAATTGATGTGATATTTACAGTGATATTATTTAAATTATGTGATGAAAAAATACCTTAACGTTAAATAATGACTGATATTCGTTATGAAGGAGGAATGCTTCTTGTTTTATTTATTTTTTACTAGGGAACCTTAAACTACTAAGAACCCTTTTTTATATTGTCATGTATAAAGTCACATAGGTTTGGGGGTATTCAAATTGTCATAGGTTAAAATTATAAACTGATATTTAAAAAAAAGTAAAGTAATTCATGTGTTGCTGCACCACCTATAATCCTAACAGGTAGCCTCCAGGAAATATCAAATGTTTGCAGCGAGATTTATGGACAATTTTGGTTGCTAGAAATTTGTAGTTTGAGAATCACCCATATACCAACATAACAAATGTTTTTTTTAGATACTCTAACAAAATACAATTTACTGTATTTGTTTTAAAATTAAATATAAGTGTCAAATTTCATAATCAAGTGGAATGATTCATTATTATTCAAATAATGAAACAAATAATTAAATTATGATAACGTCCATTATACTGGTTAGTAATCTAAATACGATTTTTTTTTCCTTTTTAAAAATATGGGAATCACATTTTACCATTGATTATTGAAAGATGAGCTCACCTATACAGAGGTCAATCGTTCGAGAATATCATCTTATCGTCAGAATAACTTCTCTCTTATTAAAATATTCAACTTATAAAATAGAATAGAAAATAAACTTTATACTGGGACTAAGAATAATATAATATACAGAAATATATGCAATAGAAACATAAATAAATAAAATAATTAGAGATACATAAATATAAATAACTAGTTTAACCTGTTCAGCATTAGATAAATTATTCTTGGGATTTGTCAAATCTCGATTCCGATGATCCTTGAGGAAAGAATCGCTATCGAGAATCGATGATCAAAAGTCGATTCCTAGGAACCGATCGATGCAACAAATAGTTTCGTGAAACCTAATTGTGTAATAATTTTACATCTACTCTTTTCCTTAGATAATTTTTTCTATGTTTCTTTTTCTTAGATTTTTGGAAAAAAAAAAATTAGATTGTAATTTTGTTAGCAGTACAGTGAAACTCCAATTATCCGGATTGATTTGAAGAAAAAAATATATCTTTTATTATATACAATTTCTTTTTTATAGCTTATTAACAGTTATTGTAGGACGTGATTCCTAGTTCACGTAAAATATGATAAGTCTCGTATAGACAATTTCCATGACACAATAAAATACATAGAAATAAATAGACCAAGCGGCAGCTTTGGAGCACATCATAACAGTCAAGACCTGAGTAAACGTACAAGGAGAGGACACACTCAGTCTCTCACAGATCTTGTTGGCAATTTGTTTGGAGGTTCCTGGCAATGGCTTTGGTGGTTCTGACCAATGGGCCCTAGAAGCCGAGAAAAATTGTTTTATTTTGCAGTTGAACATGTTAAAATATGATTGTGATAGTTGACATAAAAACATTACAGCATTAACTGCCTCACTTCCCTTGCTGACAGGATTTTGTTGAATATAATGAAAATGGAATTGTAAGGTAATAAGCTTCAGTTATTAAATCAAACTACAAAATAAAATAAAAATTGTAAATACCTACCATCAAATTTAATATATAATTCTGTCTGTCATGTAAATATTAATTTGAAATAAATTATTATTACAATAAATAATTATAATTATTTTAATATTTATTATTAAAGTAATAAATTGTTTCTCCTAATTAGTATATATATATTTGCTTTATTGATATCTATATATACATAAGTATCCTAAGTTTTGAGGGTGCTGAAATGGAATTCTAGGGTTAAAAAAATTGTAAAGTTTAAAAGCTAAAATGTTTCAAGTGAAGTGCATTCAATATATTTTTCCAAAGAACCGAGATCGGATTCGAATTCAGCGTTCCAAAGAACCCTTAAATACGAAATTTCATCCAAATAGAAAAATAAAAATTCGTAAGTTCCAAAATTTGCCTTACCAAGGTAGGCAACTTATGTTTAAATTGACAAAAACATGAATTATGTTTAGACGGTTAAACCTATCAACTTTATTTTTTTACAAGAAATATAGGGTGGTAATACGTTTGAAATGTCTTTGGTTTTATCATCCTATCTGGTTTCAAACTCAAGCTAAAAATCAAAATGTTTTTCGGATTTTCCAATTTTTTTAATAGGTTTATGTTCATTGAATTTCACATTTATATACATCAAGAGAAAGCTGAGGCTCTCCTTTTTCCAGCGATACCAACCAGTGAATTGTGTGACAAAGTGATGGCGATTTAAAGGTAGTAACCAATAATCGGTTTAAAAATTTCATTATCCTTGAAGAGCGTGAAAAAAAATGATATTTTTTGATTTTGTTAAATAAGCGTTTTTCAATGTTTTTTAGGATGCTGCATTAGAATCTGACGTCAATTTTTCTAAAAAATCTAATCATTTTTTTAGAATTCAATTAACCTAAACCAAAATCTATGGAGCGGTTGTATTTTTCCTTAGATTCGCAATCAAAAATAAAAATCTTGGTGTAAGAATCATATCGATATCATTTTTTAAACTCGGGATATAAAATTAATTAATTTAATGCTATTTTATTTTTTTTCTCGGCTTCTAGGGTCCATTGGTCGGAACGGCAAAATACGTGTCACAATATTTTTTGACCAGGAACCTCCAAAAAAATTGCCAACAAGATCCGTGAGAGACTGAGTGTGTCCTCCCCTTGTTAGTGAATTTTTAGAAGCATAGCACATGCATCCTACACGGATTGCCGTCGCGAGTGGTTTCTTTATAAACTAAGTTATGACACCTAAAAGAAAACGTGTTGTTTTAACCGTCCATTGTAGAACGTTTTAGGAAAGGCGAATCTGGGAAAAAAATTGGTGGAAGAGTTCTTTTTCGGAACATCTACTATTCCCGACATGTTAACTAAGCTTTGTTTTTACATAAATATAATTTTATAAACACCCACATTTTTTTAATTCAATAGTTAATCTGATTATCCGGATTTTTGGGTATCCGGAACAATTCTGGCCCAATTAATCCGGATAATCGGAGTTTCAATGTATTTTGTTAATTATAAGAAGATTTATATTGTCCCAGAAAAGTTTATATATATATATATATATATATATATATATATATATATATATATATATATTTTTTTTTTTTTTTTTTTTTTTTTTTTTTTTTTTTTTTTTTTTTTTTTTTTTTTTTTTTTAAATTAAATTTAAGTGCCTCTTGGCCAGAAATAAATTTCCTTTTTGGTGTTTTCAGATGTAAATTTGCTTATAATTCAAGTTATTAACGTGTCCCTAACATTGTTCAATGATTTGTTCTGTTAATGCCAAGAACGTGACTAATAATATTTACAGATGTTAATTGCTAAAAACATATAATTTTTTTTTTGGGTTCCCTATAGAATAGTTACGACATACAGACAAATATTAGAATTTAAGAGAATGGCTCTGGGATTCGGCCCACGTGTGCCTTTGTGCGGTGACCTTAATTGCGGGTGCATGCCTGCCTCAGTTCCTCATTGGACAACTTTCTCCGTTTCCTCTTCGCCGATTGGCTGTCCGACCTTCGGCTAGATCCTCAGCTAGCAACAGCTTTATCCTATTCAGAAGAAGTCAATCATCGCCAAAGTGGAGAGTAGTATCTCCTTCTGGAGGAGAAAATACATCGTCTGGTTAAACCTTATCCTTTGGTTGTGATAGTGCCTTTGATAATTTATGGTAACACATCACTTCAAAGTATTAATAATAGTTATAGTGGTTATCAATATTTATTTACACCTTCTTCTCAGACACCTCAAAGGGTTCCGGGAATTGAATGGGAAGCAAGTTGAGAGACAAGTGGATTTGAGTGGTTATGGAGTTTACTAAGAACTTATAAATCAGCAACATATACCCCAAATAAGGAGTTTTACACAGCAAATCTCCGAATGTGAGCAATGAAGCTGAATTTTTGTATACACCTTTGTTTTGGCCTTCTAAATAAGGAGTGATAAGTCACCGGCCTTAGCATGTTAGCATTATTAGATATTCAAGGTCAAAGGTCACAAAAATTAGTTTTTTTTGTTTGTGTCTCGGACGTTAATCAAAAAGGTTAGAATACTTGTAGATAATAATATTCTCTACAATTTTGGTTCTATTAATTTTTTTTTTTTTTTTAGGATTAACCGTTTTCGAAATATAGCGCGGAGAAGGAGAAGCAGGCACCGGTTCGGACAAACATTTGCTTCTAGTGCCTTCGGCAATTGTTTCTCAGAAAAAAAAGTTGAAGAGCATTAAAATTACTTTAATTTCATAAATACGTCTCTGGCACTTGAATCAAATGTTTGACAAAAAGTGAGGTAAAAATATTTTTTCTATATAGTTATCGATATTTAATAACGTATATCTCCAACGCCATTGAGAGTTGGACAAATATTCTTTAGAAAATTTAATTAGTTTTAATTTTGATCTGTAGTTTTTTTATAGGGTTCTCCGTTATCAAGGTGTAATCGAAGACCTAAACATGGGACCTTCTCCCCTTCTCCCACCATAAACTGTGGATTCTCTTGCCCCCAGGGACCAGGACTTTTAGTATATTTACCTTCTAACTACTCCTAACGAAGCTGTGAAGTCAAAAATAGTTGCATAATTTATGCACTCTACACCCCCCATTTCATCACTCACACTGGGATCGCGCTTCTCCGCGAATAGACGTTTTTCGGAACTCTTTTGGCTATAACTCCGAAACTAATTGAACGATCCAAAATATATTTTTTCCATATGAAAGCTGGTTAAATTTACTATAAGAACCTGTATATTCAATTTTGATCAAGTCCTATAAAATATCCATATCAGTATCCTTAAAACATCATATAAAGAGCCTTATAGTAAAATTAACCAGGTTTTAGTTTAAAAAAAATGAAAGTTCAGATCAAAGGAATAGTTATGGAGTTATAGTGAAAAATGTGCCAAAAAACTTGAATTTCAAAACAGTAAGCGGTTTTAAGGGTGCTGACATGGATATTTTATGGGACTTGATCAAAATTTAATATACAGGTTTAGTAAACATATGGAATAACATGTGTTGAGATTTTGGACATCAGAATTTTTTGTTTATTGCGCGATTTTTAAATGTTTGTATGTCTATCATCTCTTTAATATTTTGTTTAAAATTATTTTATTCAATGAACAAAATAATTTAATAATTTATAATTATATGAAGTATATATTCTAACGCATGTTTTTATGTATTTAGATTGTAGCTAACTTTATGTTTTGAAATAACCTGTGTAACTTATATAATTTTATTTTAACCTGCTTTTTCACTGTAGGGCATGATTATGAGAGCAATGTAGTCTCGAAACGTCGCATATATACATACGAAACATATATATACACACGTATTCCTTATTATGTACATTGTAATCATATGCCTCCTTATTTTAAAATGTTTTGTTTATTAAATTAAGGAGTTGATATTAGCCGACAGAGCCATGTGTGTGTGACGGGGAGCTCACCCGCCGGGACGGAACAACCTGATAAAGGATCCATTGTTCTCCAGAAAAGTGTCTTAATTGCCCTTAACTAACCTTTCTAATGGTCTTTTACCAACTTACTTTTTTAACAAAACCCTTTATTAATAACTCACCATTTTTTCAACTTACTCTAAAGAAGAAAAAAAAAAATCCTCAACCACTGCAACATTTTAGTGGCTTTGCATTAAGTAATTGGTGGATCCTATCTTATAGATGAGTTTTGTAATTTTTTGGAAGTTTAGAAGCTGTGACCAGGTTTTTTTTTAAGTAGTCGAAAACGACGAACAGCTAAACAATTAACTACCTATTGAAACAACATTAAAAGTAGTTACATTTTTAACTACTACAAACTGCTAGTTCTAAGAAACAGTTGTCACGACTGTAGGTTGTAATGACTGATCGAAAACCTTTATTTTGAACTATAGAACACTTTTACTTGACGTAATTTTACCTTTTTAATATGAGTTGAAAATGATAGAAATTGTTGGTGTAAATGAACTTAATATAAAATTTAGATGCTACGAAATCTATATTTCGTAATATGTAACTTCAGGGTACAAGAACCACTCAACTGATTTTTATGAAATTTGCTTACAAAGCGTTTCACATAGTTATCTAGACATAAAAAGCGTGACAGTACTTTTTTGAGTGTGGCGGGGAGACGGGTGTTTATCAGAAATTTGGAATGACATTCGATTTTAATGAAATTTGGTAAATATATTTTCTTCATAGCTCACACTTGAAACATTTTAATAGCATAGCAACGATTTTTTTTTTTTTTTTTTTTTTTTTTTTTTTTTTTTTTTTTTTTTTTTTTTTTTTTTTTTTTTTTTTTTTTTTTTTTTTTTTTTGGAAGAAAGGCATCAGTTAGACTTACGAAGAGCCTGACCGATCTTCATGAAATTTGCTAAAGTGTCCGAAAACAGCTCGACGTTTTCAACTACTCTAAAATTCACATGGTAATAATTAGACTGGATGTACCGTGAAGAGCTTTTAGACTCCACTAAATTTCACGATTCTTCTCGTAACCGATTCTTACATCCAAAATCCTTCGTAATTTTCTTAACACTCCTTTGTCATGAATAAACATATCCATAATGACCTAAACGTTCCATATGTTGCTATATTGGCTCAAGCCAGAAATCATCCTTCCATGATAATCTTCACACCCACTCAAATCTGCTAGACTCCGAAGTTGCTTCCTCTCGATTTCTAAAACGACTCCGAGGTATCTGAAAACTAAATGGCCTAGGGACCTTCTGATTTAAATTTTATTGAAACGCTACTAATGGGTAGTTTTTTTTACAAGTTATTGACTTGTTATATTAATCATATTTCTATACATTTACTTGATATAAATATATATATACACGGTTGTATATTTTTTTCTTTTCTTTTTTTTCCTTATATGGAAACCCCATATAAGGACTGTTTATTTATTTATTCACATGTTCCATTGCTTATAGGCATACAACATGTCTTTCAATGTTCAGCATGATTAGTTTAGCATAGCCTAGTAAGGTAACAAAAAAAATTGAAACAAAATAAAAAAAAAAAAAAAAAAAAAAAAAAAAAAAAAAAAAGCCAACAAGAAACTACCTCCGCTGCCCATCATTTGTCAGTTTGTCAAAGTCGATTTTTCGTATAAATGTGAGTAATTCAGTCTTAAATTTAGAAAACAAATTTTGTTCTGTCTCTGGCCATGTTCCATGTTTGATAATAATATTTTTATTAGATCAAACCTTTGTCTTTCAAATAATTTACATTCGTAAAGTACATGTCTAAAATTTTGAGATATAATATATACACAGTTGAATATATTAATAAATAACTAGAAAAAAATGTTTTTACATATCTACTAACTTCAATGGCATGAAGGCATAATTTATATATATTTTTAGTGGGAAGGAGGTAAATAAGATTTTTATATACCTACTAACACTGCTGTATGACGATTATATATATATTAAGTCTTATGTATTACCTAATATTTGCTTTCACTAACTAAATGATGTATTTTTAAATTACTATAGCGAGAAATTACCATACCATAAGGCCTTTGTACAATTCTTATGGAACAATTAGTCCCAGAATAGAGATTATTTTTCATTTATTTTCATCACTAAAATAGGGTTAAAAATTAAATAAAAATACCTGTGAGATTTTCGAAAACTATTTTCCATCTCTTCCTTTTGACTCCCTCCTTTTACTAATATCATTATAAAATAAAAACCAGTCATACAGAAAAAAACAAATTATGTAAAATGGAACATTGAGGTGCTCAAAATACTTTTTAACAATCTTTATCTAAACAAAACGAAAAAAAAATTAAGTAGTTAGGCCGATTGGAACTAACTATATTTGTAGTTAGAAGTTAATATCGTTTAACTCTTACTTTTAATTAGAAGTTGTAAGTTAGAAAATATTAATTAACTAGCTGGAAAAAGTAGTTGCTCGTTCTTATCTTCTAATTGATGTAGTTACCTGTTGCAACTATAATTAAACTAAAGTAATTGTTGTTAGTTGTTGGTAATCATAAATACATATTGCCCAACTCTGACATAAATACTGAATATAGACTTGAGGATTGTTCATATAATGATCTCTTTATATAAACATTACATTCTTTATAATTTATATCTTCTAATTTATTTAGTCTCTGCTGATTTATATAATTAAATATTAGTTTATATTTTTAGTTTTTAGTTTATATTAGTACCCCTGAATGTGTAGTTTATAGCACTATTGCTTTTGACCTTAATTTTTTATTTTGTTTAAAGATTGTATTATTTATCAAAATGTTTGTTTATATGTTTATATATTTATAAGTATATATTAGGTTGGAGTAATATTGTTAGAATGCAAAACAAAATAAAATAAAAATATGAAATAAGAGATTGTGAGGAATAAAAAATATATTAATTTATTAGTTTGTCTTATGATATCTTATATTATTTTATAGAATTATTTTGGTATTATAAATTTTACGAATTATTTTATTGTTAATTATAATCTTTAATTAGATGTATCCAGTTTACTATGCTTACAGCTGCTTCCTTCCGACGATTTAGTTCTTTTCAGTAAGTTGATTTAATATATAATATATAATATATAATATGTGTTATATAATAATATATATATAATAATAATATATATATAATATATATATATATATATATATATATATATATATATATATATATATATATAATATATAATATAATATAAATAAATAATATAAATAATATATATATATATATATATATATATATATATATATATATATATATATATATATATAATATATAAGTTACTAGAAAAAAGGAAGAAGTCACTTGATAGTTTTTTAGTTTTTTTTTACAAATTTTAAAAAAATATCACATTTCTATAAAAATAAGAAAAAACAAAACAAAAGACAGCGGAACGAATGGCCTGAATTCCCCGACATTTACAAAAAAATAAAAAACATTTATTCCAACCCTCGACCACTTTGCACCATCTTCTCACCTCTTAGGAATATGAAAATATGGGAATGTTCCAGAAATACGTAACGAAAATGCTGTGTTTGAGATACAAAATGTAATGAAAATTGACATAAAAACGTACGCAATCGTATCTAGTGATTTTGATTGTTCCTGTAACTCTTTTAATTTTATTTCTAATTATATCTCATAATCTCAAATAACCAATTACTTTCTAGTTCATACAAGTCTATTGAAACTAAGGAAAACTAGTAGTGATGGTTTTATTATTTAAGAATTATTTCGGTTCTTATAAAACAATGATAATTGGAGTAATATTCGTGTTATTTCGAGTACATTATCGCGTGTTGAAGAAAACTTCCCCATTTTTCTAAAAAATGGACTTCACAGGTTTTTAGCTTAGGTATTTAATGAGAGAAATGCATTCCATTATTATTCGAATACTAACGAATTTTAGGGATTATTCTACTATTACAATTCGACCTAATTAAACTATCAACCTCGGTTTTATACCCTTCCAGTTATAAAAAACAAAACAATATTTGAAATTTTTATTTTAGAATTTTATTTTGTTAATTTAAAAATTAACAAAAAAGTTCTTTTTTCAGTTTTTTCACATTGCTGTAATGGTACGAGTACACAGGCACCCGGCAATGGGTGCATATATTTATACGCGTTCTAATGTATATATTTCTCGACATAACGCATATTTAAATAAATATTTATACAAACTATTTTTATAATAATAAGTAAAATATTTTTAGATGATACTGATACAATTTTAAATAACGGAAGGGAAAAGAAAAAAAAAAAAGGTGTTCAGTTGTAATTTCTTAATAAAATGTATTTTATATTTTCATAATTTTATTGTTCCCTTATTATAACCATTCATATCCAGAAAAAGACTTCATCATTAAATTCTACAGACAAAAATACAAAGGATATGATCGATACTCCATTTTTTTTTTTTAAATGAAAATTTTATTATAATGCCATGTCCAAATAATCACCGGTTTTGTGCCTCTGTGCGACAGCGCGATGAAGTTATATTGCAGTAAATTTATTGTCAAATGGATAATTACAGAAGCTTTTTAAGGTACTGAATCCTAATTTAAACTTTAATGGTGACAAACTATAAGCTTATTTCCAGTTTTTTCTCACATATGAAGATGTGCTGAATGCGCAACCAATTAAAAAAATTATACAGGGTGACTAGATAATAGATGCAGAGTGGGTAGGAGGAGATAGTACGGGCTAATCTGAGTCGATTTTACTATAAGAACTACTCTCTAAAAATTAGCCGTTTTCGAGTTATACTAATTTTTAAGATTTTATAAAATTAAAAAAAAATTCATGTGGGGTCGCATGAAAACTTTATTATCTGATCAAAATCCTGTATCCTCAATAGAAGACCTCAGAAACAAGATAATACATGTTGCACAAGACATTCAAGCCTCTCTTAGGAATTTGGTGGTAGTAAAATCAGGTGTAATAAGAAGAGCACGTTAGAAATAGAGGGCGCCACATTGAAGATCTATGATAAAAATAAACATGTAGTTTCAAACAAATTATCCTATATTAAATTATAATTTTGTATTTGTAGTATTTTTATTGCTTTTTCCTGCCTCATCTTTAGTAGACATATTTTTGCCAATTCTTAACCGATTTGTGATTTTTATACCTCATTAGAAAGGTAATGAAACGTAGATGTTTTCTAATTATATTATTTAAAAAATTGTAGGTGATTTTTTTTCTAGTAAATTGAAGTTTTAAAACAAAAACTGAACTATTTTGAAGCTTACTGCATGAGATAAGGTCAATAATGTACATTTTAGCATCAATTTTCGTATTTTAGAATATTTTGATTGTAAAACCAAAAAAGAAATCAGATAAAACACCCAATTTTTAAGTTTTATGACTTGTTTAACGTACGAAGGATGTTAATTTTACAAAATCATAAAAATTAGTATAACTCGAAAACGGCTAATTTTCGGACATTAGACGTGCAATTTCTAATGCACATACGTGCTCTTCTTATTGCAGCTGATTTTACTACCGCCGAATTCCTAAAAGAGGCTTGAGTTTCTTGTGCTGCATGTATTATCTTGTTTCTGAGGTCTTCTATTGAGGATACAGGGTTTTGATCGGATAATAAAGTTTTCATGCGACCCCACATATTTTTTTTTTTATTTTATGACTTGTTTAACGTATGAAGGAAGTTAATTTTATAAAATCTTAAAAATTAGTATAACTCGAAAACGTCTGGTTTTTAGAGAGTAGTTCTTATAGTAAAATCGACTCAGATTAGCGTGTAATATTTTCCCCAGCCGGCTCTGCATCTATTTTCTAGTCACTCTGTATAGCAATTAAGTACGTAAAATATTCTAAAATTTGTTT
Organism: Euschistus heros; assembly: GCA_003667255.2. Lineage (NCBI taxonomy): Eukaryota > Metazoa > Arthropoda > Insecta > Hemiptera > Pentatomidae > Euschistus > Euschistus heros. The sequence continues at coordinate 546,313 of RCWM02000345.1, read as the reverse complement.
CCTATAGTTTTTTTTGACAAATTAAACGTTTACAACTATAGGTAATGCAAATTTTTTTGTTTCTTTTTAACTGTAGTTGTAAAAATAACATACAAATTAATTGAATTTCTGAATTGTTGGCCTAGATTCTTCTCCGTTAAACAACAAAGTTACTGAAATATAACTGAATAGCGTATAAATAGTGGATTTCGCAAAAAACAAAAATAATTATAACACTAAAAAATAAATAAAAATTAAAAAAATAAATTTATTTTTGTAAAAGGAATTATTTAAAAATAAATAAATGCATCTTTTATATTTGTAAGGAATTAAATAAAAAATTATCATTGTACGTTGTTTCTTTGTAAATTTATTAAATTGTAAATTTATCATCGTATTTTTTTTTTCAAATTTATTTATTTACATATTTCATTTTTTTAAATATTCATTTAGATTAAAACCACCCACCCCCTAAAGAAATTCATAAAAAAATAATTTATATTTTATTGTGGGTTTACTAACTTTTTTCTCTTAGTGAATGGACTAGAACGAAAAGTTTGTTGTAACTATAAAGGTTTTATTTTTATATTGGCACTTATAACTACTTATTGTTTAATCTTGAGAGTAAAGGACATTTTCAATCTTAAATTTTTTTTCTTCTAAGAAAAACGTCCTAAGCCAGGCGAAGGTCCAAGAGGTGCCAACATTAGCTCAATGTAAAAAACACTCAATGATGTTGATTTACTCGTTCAAAAGTTAACAATTCCTAGAACAACAATAATCAAGTATATTTGGAATGACAAACATTTTTCGTAACGTCGCCATCAATTATTCACATATAGTTTCCATTTTATTTTCGGTGGAAGCAGGCCTGCAGGTCTCGGGAACGCCATGTGTCAAAACAAACCCTCTTCCAGGCTTATTGGCATATGTGAAGATGAGACAAAAAATTCGGTGATTCTATGTGACAGATTTGTTTAAAGTTAGTATAGTTAAAACTATATGAAGCGTGTGATGTAAAATGAAAAGTTTTACGGAGCTTTTAAGAAAAATAACATTTTAAAAATCCTTTGTTTTACGATTATACTGGAACAACTTTTCAAAAGTAAATAAAGAAAAATTATTGAATATCTTTTTCTTTCTTTCTTTTATTGATTTTATACATATATATATATATATATATATATATATATATATATATATATATATATATATATATATATATATATATATATATATATAATTTCATATAAACTAGAATAAACATGTTTATTAAACAAAATATTAATTATATACATTTTTTTATTTTTAATTTAACACATTTTGACAAGCATAAACCTGCTTTTCAGGCACATATATAAAATACATAGGCTAGCAACTATAAGCAATAATGACGCAGAAACAGTGTTAAATAACCATTAGCAAACAAAATATATATTTAAGAGTTTATCTTAAATCTACAAATTATGTAATATGAACTAGGAGTGTTTGGGATGCATAGAAGGGATCATTATTTGCTCAAAACACACGTGTAGTATGTAGCAGTATGCAGTAAAGAGAGTGCAGGGATGAAAAAATGTTTTTGATTTAAAAATAATGATAAGCCTGATTGTGAAAATTATTCTTTGCTGATGGTCAGGATCTATATTACATAATTCAATTTAAAATTATTAAATGTATACCATGTAAAGATGCCTCCTGCAATTTAAATTAATAACACCGTATTTTCAATGTTCATATGAAACAACAATATCGGTGGTTAAGTGTAAATAATGAAATATGTTATTAGGTTCGATTACCTATCGAATTGGACAATTACTGTCCTAACCGCAATTGTGTGGTTTAAGAATGGTCAAAGTGATGGGGAGGGGGGGGGGGTTAAATAATGATGAAACGACCTTGTCCCAGTTAGCCCAGGATTTATTTTTTTGATCGTATAATAAAACGATCCATAAAAAAAAGCTGTGGGATTCAATTGAGAAAAAAAAAGAAACACATAAGGAATAACAATTTTTTTTTTTTCGTAGTTCATTTCCAAATTATTTACAACTTCTTTGCATAAAATGACATGTTTTGGGAATTTATGATTTTACATGATCTACACACACGCGCGTTGTAGGGGGTTAACGTTTTGTCTGTATAGCCCAGACGTTGCACCATCAGATTATGGTTTGTTTAGATCATTAGCTCATTTTAAAAAAATTGTTTGATGATTGTGAGAACGTAAAAACTGGATTTTAGGTGTATTACTAGCATCAAATCCAACAACTTTCAGAAAGGTGGGTGAAGTTTGTAAACAATGGACTTTACTTTGAAGTGTAGCAATAATAATGTTTAAAGTATGTAATCTGAAATAAAATTATACCTAAACATAAGGACTTTTGTAACAACCTAGAATAAGCGGTGATGTTTCACTATTTACAAATTTTCAACGAAACTTAAACGACAGGAAACTGATCGTAGTTTTCGACTACTCCAACATTTACTAGACAAAGATTCCAATTCATAGATTACAATTAATTAGAAAAAACTTATTTACATGACAGTAATTAGAAACATTATGACAAAGGGAGTTGAGCTTTTAGGCTGCACTAAACCTTCCGATTCTCGTATCCAATCCTTACATCCGAAATCTTTCGTAAAATCCTCAATGCTCCTTATTATGTCACAAATAAACTTATCTATAATGAAATAGGGTTGCAGATTTGGCCCAAACAAGATAATCATCCTTCCATACCCACAGGAATCCAGTTGTCTCCCAACTTTCTTCTTACTCAATTTCTTATAACATGGTTTTTGAAAAGAAGATGGCCTAGGGACCTTCTGATGTAGATTTGATTGAAGTGCTACTGATGGGTAGATTTTTTACAAGTTATTGACATGTCATTGTAATCACAATACTGCATATTTACTTATTTTGTATACTGTATCATAAACTGAGTAATGGCTCCCAGTAAGCTATGTCTATTAATACCGCACCATTAAAGCAGTACTTTGCAACTCCAAACAGCTATAAAAATATAAGCGTTAATGGTCATGTAATATCCTTGTTGGAGAATTAATGATGCCAACGATTCATTGTTTATATAATTATCATGGTATTACATACGGGATTTAGTTGAAGGTACGCAATTACGGCGTTATTATGGATAGAGTTGTTTTACTTACAAGGAGAGGATACACTCAGTTTCTCACGGCTTTTGTTGCTCATTTTTTTTGAGGTTCATGGTCAAAAAATATTAGATACGTATTTTACTGTTCCAACTAATGGGCCCTAGAAGCCGAAAAAAAAAAAAAAAAAAAAAAAAAAAAAAAAAAAAAAAAAAAAAAATAGCATTAAACTAATTTATTTTATATCTTGAATTTAAAAATTATATTGACATGATTCTTGAACAAATTATTTTATTTTGGAGCGCAAATTTTATAAACAAAAATGCTGTCATATTTTAGTTTGTGTTAGTTAGATTAAGAAAAAAATTATTAAATCTTAAAGTAAACTAAGAAAACTACCTTTATAGATTTTTTTTAACACAAAAAAACGACATCGGATTCGAATTCAGCATTCAAAAAAACGCTTAAATACGAAATTTCATCCAAATAGAAAAATAAGAAAATTTGGTCCTGCAAATTTTTAAGATTTATTTTTTTTTTAAATTGACAGAAACATGAATTACAGTAAACGGTTATACGTGACAATTTCATATTTCAGCCCAAAATATAGGGTGTTTATACGTTTGAAATTTTTTTTGGTTTCATCTTTCTATATGGTTTAAAACTCAAATTAAATTTTTTTATTTATAGATATTTACAACTGTACAAAAACATACATCAAGTAAATGCAATGGCATGTAAATAACTTGTGAAGAACTAGTCAATAGTAGCACATCTAATCTACACTAAAGTGTGAAGTGTGAGTGGGAAGCAAGTTAAGAAATTAGTAGATTAGAGTGGTTATGGAGCTTACTATGGAAGGATAGGTATCTGGTTTGGGCTAAATCAGCAACACAAGAAAACATTAAGGTCTTTATGGATAACTTTATTGGTCACAAAGTAAGGAGCATTGAGCATTTTTCGAAGAATTTTGGATTGCAAGGATTGGATATGAGATGAATTGGATGGTTTAGTGGAGCCCCAAAGCTCAACTCCCTACGTCCAAATAGGTCTAATCACAGTCATGTAAATGAGTCTTTTGGAATTAATTGGGAGCTTTGATCGTTTGTCTTGTAAATGTTGAAGTAGTCTGTAACGAAGAGCAGTTTTTTGTCGCTTTAGTCTTGTATGTGGATTCCAAGTAAGACGTTTGTGCAAGTGGAGTTCTAGGTAGTGGAATATCAGTAAAGGATACTGTAGGACAGGAAGTCGTAGGTTTACGACGTAGGATAAAGGTTATTTGTTGGGATTTATTTTTATTCTTCAATTTCGACAGCATTCATGAATGTTAGTAATATGAGATTGTAGTGATTGGGATGCAACGAAAGGATTATGTAAGTAAGTGATGAGGACAGTGGTAGGATGAGTCAGGATGTCAGCTGTATACACGGTATAGAGGATGGGACCTAGGGTACTACCTTGAGGAACTCCGGCAGATTGGGTAAAGAGGGGAGAATAGGAAATTTTGTGGTCTACTTTGAAGGCTCTGTCACTGAGATAGGATTTAATAATAAGAAAATATGTAGAAGGTAGTAATTGGCGGAGCTGATACTACAGTCCCGGGTGCCAGACTCGGTCAAACGCTTGTTCTACATCAAGAAAGGCTCCCGTGCAGTACATTCCGCGCTCCAATGCAGAGAAGACAACGTCCACCACACGATGTAATTGCCTGATCGTTGAGTGTGATGTACGGAATCCAAACTGGTGATTTGGGATTACGTGTTGGGATTCTAGGATAGGATACAAACGTTCTAGAATGAGTTTTTCTAGGATTTTACCTATGACTCGTAGGAGAGAAATAGGACAGTATGAGGATGGGAGCTCAGGTGGCTTTTTGGGTTTAGGTATCATTTTAACTATTGACAATTTCCCGGAGTCAGAGTAATATGTGGTGCGGAGTACAGCATTATACAGGGTGTCCCGAATTTAAATAAAAAACTTCAGGAACTTACAGGGGACCAAAAAATAAGACAAAAAGTCCTTTAGAGATTTGCTCGTTTTTACTTAGTTTTAGAGAAAATCGCAAAAAAAAAAGAAACAAAACAAGTTTTCATTTTTATAATTATTTATTTACATTTATATATATGTTATGTTCTTTTTAATGTAAATATTGCTCAAAATGTTGTCCTCTTGCACCAATGCAAGCATTATATCTAGCACTCACTTGATAAATTGCAGCTAAACATTGTTCTGATGATATTTGAAAAATGAAATGAAATGAAAAATAAACTTTATTCTGGGACTTATTGTCCCCTAAGAATAAAAATAATGCACAATTAAGAGTACAATTGTCTGGCCAATTATTTACAAATTAGATGTTCCAGTAATTAAAGCATACATTTTTTACAGGAAAAAAAAAAATTAAATTGAATAAAAAATAAAAATAAATTAATATATGAAATAATAATTATAACATAAAATAGCATCGTGTATATATATATATATATATATATATATATATATATATATATATATATATATATATATATATATATATACACACACACATACATACATACATATATATATACACATACATATAGACACATACACATACATACATATAGACACATACACATACATACATACAAATACATACATAAACGTATAAAAAAAAGAAAGAGAGGAAAAAAAAAAAGTATTCATTTGATTATTGACATCTTTGCGGAAGATTGATTGTCTAAAAGGTACTGGAATAGGTTATTTTTAAAGGAGGTTATGGAAGCTGCTTTACGAATAGAAGTGGGTAAGGAATTCCAGAAGGAGGTAGCACGAATGATGAAGGATTTGTCAAAGGAAGCGGTTTTATGTGAGGGTATATATAGGTTAAAAGGTTGGGATCTAGTGTTTAGGTGGTGGATAGAAGAACGCAGATGCTACAGTGCTGTGTGAATAGCATTGCGGCTGATGCTATTCACACAAAAATATCTGAGTAACTGACTGAAGACTGATTTTGGAATTATAATCCTAGAAGGAAGCCAAAATGTAAGCAAACAAAAAGGATAACATTAAGTGTATATCTCACTGCCTAGCCTAACGAACTTTGAAAGGTGATAATCGCTACCTGTAACATTTTTTTTTTTTTTTTTTTTTTTTTTTTTTTTTTTTTTTTTTTTTTTTTTTTTTGCGATTTTCTCTAAAACAAAGCAAAAACGAGCAAATCTCTAAAGGACTTTTTGTCTTAGTTTTTCGGTCCCCTATAAGTTCCTGAAGTTTTGCCATTTAAATTCGGGACACCCTGTATATGTATGTTAGGAATAGAATGGCTTTCCGAGGAAGGAGTTAAATTAAAAAATAAAGTGTATTTCTGATTTTTCATCTTTTCTAATAGGTTTTTATACTTTATACTTTTGCCCATCGAATTTTCATTTATTATATATATATATATATATATATATATATATATATATATAGAAAGCTGAGGCTCTTGAAATTTTGCTTAGGGCATAACGAAGTAATGGCGGTTCAAAGAAAAGTAAACAATAATCGGTAAAAAGATATCATAAGGGTGTAAAATTACATTTTTTTATTTTATAAAATAAATGTTTTTAAATGTTTTAGAGGGTGCTGAATTCGATGTCGGATTTTGTGTGAAAAAAATCTATAAAGGTAGTTTGCTTGATGATTTGTTTTGTTTTTTTAGAACTTAATCAACCTAAACCGAAATCTATGAACCGCCTGTATTTTTCCGAATATCTGCACACAAAAATAAAAATTTTGGTGCAAGAAACATGGCGATATAATTTTTAAACTCGAGATATAAAAAAAAATTATTTAATGCTATTTAATCAATTTTTTTCCTGGCCTTCTTGGACCGATTAGTCGAAACGGAAATATATATGTCTAATATTTTTTATTTAGGAACCTCCGAAAGAACTGCTGTGAGGGACTGACTATCCTCCCCTTGTTAGTAAATTTTTTTTTTCTCTAAACTTTTTATTTCAATAATTACAAGCTGCCTCTCTCAAGCGCAATGAATGATATGGGTGACAGAGATTCAGTTAAAATTAATATCCAGAAAAAAATCAGTGTGTGGGCCTGTTTGCCGAGAAACGATGCAACTCTAATTTGGCAATCGCTTTTTCGAAATGTAGGACGAGGCACTGTGTTAAAGGGCAGAGCGAAGAGGACACCGGGAGAGCAGGAAGCTGGGGCAGAGGCTATCCTGAACTACTGGAGAAGAGAAAACCCGACCAGGGAAATGTCAGGAGCGACCTATAGATCTGATGTAAGCCGCACATAATGACCCGCCATTATTTGATTTGTTTTTATTGTCTTTTCTCATCTCATCAACTCTATACGTAACAGCTATGGGATCCTTACCGATTATACAATGCCTCTTCTGTATAGAGGTGTACTGCCATATCTAAGTAGCTGTCTATGGTATTTAACTATCATTAATTGGGAAAAAATAACATATGAAAGTACGGTACTACTAATAAACAGTAAAGTAATACTCTCTCATTGAGCAGTGAACCCAAGAACCCCAAGACCTCACACGGGTCGTTATGGTATACTTACATAAAACAAATATAAACGTCAACCTTTACCACTACATTCTTTGACGGGTGGGAACTTCAGTGTACTTACTGTTTCTTTACTACCCAAACTCGTATAATAAAAGCCTCTTCATTCTTTTAAGAATCATAAAATCCCATAACACCTCCAGAAAGCTTGAAGCAAGAGTGCACTATACCTTGGTAAAGAAAATTAAGATATACGGTTGTGAGACCTGGGCTCTGACAGGCACTCTAGAAAGGATATTCGAAAGATTTGAATGAAAACTCCTTAACATGTAGCCCCCAGGACGCCTCTTTACAGCCAGGAATGCCACAGTAATTGGCAACAGGCCTCTTGGAAGGCTAGAAATAAGATGAATAGAGTTATTAAAATAGCGACAGAAGTACTCGGTAAACTAAAAAGTAGTAGCTTACTAGATGTGGATCAGATTGGTTGAAGCGGCCGAAGATCTACTAGTTTTTGAGAACCAATTAACAAAAAAAAAAAAAAAAAAAAAAAAAATGGGGTTTGCAGGCATGGAGTCACAATAAAATTGTATTAAATTCTTGTACCGATGTTTCGGTTAACATAGCAAGACTTTATCAGGGCTAGAAAAACAAACAAAAATATACGACTAAAATGAACTTAAAAGAGATAAAGAAAGACAAACTGCATTAAAATTTAAAAATACAACGGTAAAAAAAAAAAAAAAAAAAATATGTATTATCCCATCTCCATTTATGTGATTTGTGTTCTTAAGGTCTGAAGATGCCTAAATAAGTGAAATGTAAGGCGGTCAGTTCTTGCTAAGCGTATGACTTATTTAAATTGTTTCAACTAAGTATTATTATTTTGACTAATAAATTTAAATATTTTGACATTTATTATTGTAATTTTTAAATTTTAATGTATAAAGGTTGGCGTGCTAACTCTAGTCTGCCTGTGTTGTTCTTCAGTTCTGATGTTAACAGAATTGATGATTTATTGATTGGTTATTTATTAATAGCTACTAGAGAGAGTCAAAGCTATCTGTTGGAAATTTCCAATTAATATTAACCTAATAATAATCTTTCTTATCGAAGTAATTATGATGTAGATCTTTAAGTAAGAACATTTTAGTATTACGTGACCAATGGTATTCAATTTGTAAACATTTCAAATAGTTTTTGAATTATTACATTTCACATATCAGTCCTTAATGCCTTCACGGAGACGTCAAAGTTTGAGTAAGACGTATCGGTGTAGCGAGATCTCCTTGGTTGAGGGACTTCCTAAAACTCGACAGATAACTGTAATCAATCACTATTTCCCTTCCGCAAGCACGGCCACACACGGATAGGTAGGATAATTTTTTTCTTCTTGTGTCTCTTAGTCCCAGACCAAATTTAAAATTCAGTCGACTCACAATAATACGAATCTGGAAGAACTTGAGAAACACTTTCAAGTATCGAGAGTTCTCAACTATTCTTAAGGTGCATTGTCCCAGAATTAATTGGTTTTTCTATTCTATTATATATATTTTTTTATATTTATTTATATTTTAATATTTAATTATAACTTATTGTTTATTTATTTTTTAATTTTTTTTCTTACCGTTAAAAAATGTATTCAACCTTATATTGATTATTCTTAATCAACAATGTAGGGTAAATAACTAGTTATGGTCACCTGACCAGTTATGGGCAGCGTAATACAATTTTCGCGATGATAAGAATCGAATCCGTTTATTTGGGATGTAACCAGGAGAAATATTTCTGAAAAGGGTATGAAATATTTCCTCGTATCCATTTCCAGTAGCAATTAAAAATATTTGCCTTAAATAGTGTCTTGAAATTCAAATTTTTTGTAGTAAGATCGTTTTTGACAGTGAGGATTCTTAAAGAATTATTGTGAAATTGCTTCATTAATTTTTAGTTTTTAAGTTAAGTAGCTTTTCATTAGAGTTCAAGCTCCATTATGTTAGACTATCTCATTTAAATTAACAATAATTTTGAACTGACCATAACCGGTTAGTAAAAACACGAGATATGAGTTATGGTCACCCCGTTCCGTTTCAACTTTATTTGGTGTTACAAACGTTCAAAATAGAATTTTCTTCATTTGATTGTGTCATTTTAAAACTTAAATACTACATCTCTTTAGAGTAGTAGGATGTTTGACCTTACGTCTGTCAAGTGACCATAACTAGTTAACACATTTATATTCTGTACTTCGTTAATGACTACTGCTATTAGATGCTTTTTATATAGTTGTTTTAATTCATTTTTAACTATAATTTCAAGACGGTTTTCTAAACTAATAAGTAACTAAAAAGTTTGTGGATGATTGCGTCGAGTGATTGTGTTTTTAAATTATATTTTACATTTTTGTTAGACCGCGTTGCATTAGTATTTCGCTTATTTTTTTAGCTTTAGTTGTTCATTAATTAATAGACATTTTTAAATTACTAGAAAAGTTAGTCTAAAGATTACTTTGTCACATGACCATAACTAGTCTTGGCTATGACCATAACTGGCACATCCCCTAAACTGGTATTTCTAGCAATTTGTAAAAAAATATAAAAATTTATTTGAAAGGTATCTTTAGTTTATGTGTCAATAAACTTTTGAAAAACCAAGTATATCACTAATGATGTCTTATTAGAAACTGTATCAACGAAATTCCCTTATAATAACTATAACCATAACTAGTGATTTACCCTAGTTTAAATTGTTAAATTACCAAAACATGTAACAATATAATATGTTAGAAAATTGTAAATTGTTAAATTTCATTAGAATAAAACTCTTTATCATTATTTTTATATTGTATGGGCAAGATTTCGATATCTTGTCCACTCGCTCGAATCATTCACCAGAGTCAAGATCAATGGGGCTTATTTATTTTCAATGAACGTAGTACGTTGTTGAAGTAATATGTTAATATATTACAACTAGCGATGCATATAATGATCCAATGCTTACTTTATTAGCAAGTAAGGACCTTGAACTTGGCGCATGTGACCCAGCTATTAGAGTTGATGCACGATCCACGATTAGCAGAACCCTATGGTCTCCTAGTCACGGAGCCATTTCAGCATCAAACCATTCACATTTTCCCTCCCTCAATAACGGACAATAAAATCCTTTTCGGCCTAATAGCTTATACTGTAATTAATCGATTTATTCTAATTCAAGAGGTTGTAATAGTACATACAAATATATTATTATTTGGCAATGTTTCATCGTTCATCCATGATGATAATTTATGGTAGGCGGTATTGGCTAGTAATGTCAAGTCCAAATATTGATTCTCGGTTTCATAGATTCTTGGAATTTATCGATACCACTGAAGTTGGAAAAGGTTTTGTTATACTTAATTATGTAATTATTATACATATATATATCCTAATACATATATATACATCCTACATATATATATATATATACATATATCCTAATGTTATAAATACATTTTTTTATCCTTAACATAAGAGCAATTTTTTATTTATTCGATTTGTACGCCATCGTATAGATTTTTTTTTTATACACATTTATTGAAATTTACAACTGTAAAAAATATATACATGAAGTAAATGTATTGACAACGATTACAATAACATGTTAAAACTTGAAAAGAACTACTCATCAGTAACACTTTATTAAAAATTCTACACTAGAAGGTCTCTAGGCCATCTTCGTTTCAAACGCCTCGGAGGATTATCAGTAATGGAGTGGGAACCAAGTTAACAAACTAACGGATTTGAGTGGTTATGGAGCTTACTATGAAAGGATAGGTATCTGGTGTGGGCTAAATCAGCAACATATGGAACATTAAGATCTTTACGGATAAGTTTATTGGTGACAAAGTAAGGAGCATTGAGGATTTTTCGAAGGATTTTGGATTGTAAGGATTGAATAAGAGATGAATTAAACGATTTAGTGGAGCCCCAAAGCTCAACTCCGTACGTCCATATAGGTCTAATCACAATAATTTATCTGAGTATTTTGTAATTATTGTGAGCTTTGAACGTTTGTCTAGTAAATGATGAAGTAGTCTGTAACGAAGTGCAGTTTCACTTGAGGTACGCATGATGATATAGAAGGATCAATACAATTAGGATTGATGAATTAAATGCCACTTCTATTGAGATTATTTTATTTGAAAACTAGTTTCGAATGCTAAACATTCATCTTCAGTTCTTCGAGGTAACTAAAACACTGTTTTAGTTACCTGTGTTTAGTTACTGTGTTTTAGTTACCTCGAAGAACTGAAGATGAATGTTTAGCATTCGAAACTAGTTTTCAAATAAAATAATCTCAATAGAAGTGGCATTTAATTCATCAATCCTAATTGAAGTGCAGTTTCTTGTCGTTTTAGTCTTGTCGTATAGAATTAAAAAAAAAATTTTTAAAAATCATTGACTGTAACGTTAAAAAATATGTATTCTCTATTTTGAAATTAAAAAATAGGATTACAATTTCAAACTGCAGAAGTTAAAGCACAAACAAATGTGGCCATTTTTTGTTATATTTTTTTGTTATTCTTAGATTTTTTTTTATACCAGAATACAGATTATATTTTATTTCACTACATGTTCATGCTGGTTTCCAAACCCTAATACACTATTAAAATAATATGCAGAGGAATATCAGTGCATCCTCTCATCGACAGTGTTTAGTGAAGTCTTTTAGTGACATTTGTGCTTCCTTGAGTAATAAATAAAACCATTAGAATATTTATCTTCTTAAAGAAAATTTTTTGAATTATAATTTTTTTTTTGTACATTGTCTGGATTGTAATTAACTTGTTAATCATGCTTACAGTTTACAAATTAATTTCTTTAATAAATATTGTCTTTTTAATAGAGTTGGTTGGTTTACTTTATCAGCTGCCATATGGATTATTTTTTGTAATATCAATTTATATTAAAACCTAGGCATCTGTATCGAGAATCGGGAATTGAATTTTTGGTATTGATACCGGCAAGAAACGAAACATTTTGGTACCGACACGTTACTGGTATTGAACCTTGTATTTTCGCAAATATCTGACATTATGTTATCTATTAGCATTAAAGTATGATAGGTGACATAAAATAAATTAGTCCATTCACATATCATCGGAAATACCATAATACGAACTGTGCAGTTATACACTGACAGGCTTCAATAATTCTTTTTTAATTTTTCGAAGATAAGAAATTCATTCTTTAAGTGTTTACGTCTTCATATGCTTTAACCACGGCGTATGAAAGTTATTAGGGTTACTAAAAATATGAATGAAATAAAAGCAGGCATTTTGTATTGATATTTACAAATGCGTGCAATATACACAATAAGTAAATTTGAGGCAAAATTATTACAATGGCATGTTCAATAACTTGTGAAGAACTACTCGTTAGTAGTACTTCAATAACTGTTTTACATTAGAAAGTCCCTTGGCCATCTTCTTTTCCGACACCTCGGAGAAGCAAGCAAACCTAAACTCATGGATTCGGGTGGGTATGTATTTTGTCATGGAATCAACAACATATATCTAGATCATAAGTTTATTTGTGACATAATGAGGAGAATTGAGAATTTTACGAAGGAATTGAAAGGAATGGTTGCGAGAAGGATTAGGAATAATTGGAAGGTTTAGTGGAGTTCCCAAGCTCAATTCCGTATGTCCAAAGGGGTATAATTACTGCCATGTAAATAAGTCTTTTGTAATTAAATGGGAGCATTGAACGCTTATCAATTAAACATTGAAGTAGTTGAAAACAACGAGCAGTTTATTGTATTTAAGTCTCGTAAAAAAAAAAAAAAAAAAAAAAAAAAAAAAGTTACGAAATTATAAATTAAAATAATTTGAATAGATGGGACTTATCCTTCAAGAATTTATTACAAATAACATCAGACCTATACACCATAGAATGCAAGTATTGGACATCGACCAAATTAACTTAAAATTTGGTTAGTTGAAAATTGCTTGGTAATTTTATTTTATTTATATTTTCAATTTTTTGAACATGTTAAAAAGTGTGTTATGTGATGTGTTAAAGTATGTGGAAATAAAATACTTAAAAAGAATGAAACTTTTAGCCTGCCTGTTAGTAAGTAATCAGTTTAGTTATCCCGGATGATTTCTATTTTAATTTATTTATTTTTAATCTTTTTTTTTTATAGACATGGCCTTCAAAGCCCTAAAATGGATATGAAATAATATTATTCAGAATAAAAGTGATAACAAAACTAAAAAGTGACTATGGATAATATTATATATACATATAACACAAACAGGGGCTACTTTAGATAAACGCTCTTTTAAAACGAAAACCTTTCTGTAGGGCTCAATTAGCGAGCTAGCATACTCCAGTTTTTTCTACGTATTTAAGAATTAGTATAAGAAATGATAAGAAGAGCACATGTTGGCCGTCCTTGGCCGCTGTAAGCCTTTTTATAGTATCAGTGTTTACAGGTGTTTTTATAAACGTGTCCAAACCTCATCTGGTCTGACGTTTATGGCAGCAGGGTGGTTTCATATGAGCAATAAATTGATCGCGAATCTATTCAGCTACGTTTTCTTTTTTCTTTAGATTTCTCTAACTGATTTCTTTAGTTTTATATATATTATTAGACAGTTAAAGGCAACTTGAAGGGCTACTTTGAACAATGTTGTTGACAATTTTGAGATGACGTTGTTACTTTAAACATTGTGTTATTGTCTATTTTGTTATTTGGAGAATATGAAAAAATAATTTCATTCATATTTATAATAAAAACTATTTTAGATTTATGCCTATATTATATAATTAAAATTGATTTCGATTTGATGATGAACAAATAGGATTATAGATCATCAGGCACTAGTGAAATTAGCAAATCAATAACACTAAAATAAAATAAATAAAAAAAAAATAAATAAAAATAAGTAATATTGAATTTAAAATTCTAATCTACCTACCCACTTTTGTTCCTTTGTTTCTAGTAATTTTGTTATTTTATTTAAGTTTTCCTTGTGTGTTTTGTTTGGTAAGGACCAATGCTCCTTTAAAACTGAATCAAATTTATGTTAATAGATAGTTTGTATGTTATTAATTGAAGAGTTATATTTTTATAAAAGCTACCGATATTATTAAAAATATTTCTTTTTTTATTATGTATGTTTCATGACAAAATCTGGTGATGAAGTGAACCCAATTGGTGGATTTACAAGAAATATAAAAATATTTTTAAAATACTTTTTAAATACTTAAAAATACTCCAAGACAAGCGTTGTTGAGGCTAATACCAACCTTGTTCAAAGTAACCCCTGTTCACGGTGGTCGGATTGTATTTAAATCTTTATCGTTTATTTAATTTAATTTATATTTTTATTTCAACATGATTTGTATTGTTTTTTTTTTTAATATTTTATTTTAGATCTTGCATAGTTAGAGGGTTGTTTTGTCCTTGCGAAAGGGGGAAAGACATTAAGTATTCGATTTAGGGATGTCTCGTTGAGCGAGACCTTTAGGCAGAGTCCTCAGTGAAGTAACCGATAGTAATAGTAATATAAACTATAAACCATTCATAGGCAATAAAAAGGAAAATAAAGCTGTCAGAGTGTGCAATATTAATGAGAACGGAATTATCTGAAGGAAGAAGTCAGAACTGTAAAACTGATTGAAATTCCACCACAAATTGGTTGTAAACTTACGTAAAGTGAAAGTGGGGAAATATAGGTAACGAAACTTTTAACAACCAATAATCTACAAAAGTGTGCGATGTGCCATATGTCATAAAAAATTATCATGATTCTAAATCTTCAATACTTTTAGAAAACTGTTAGTATTTCAATTAAGTTAAGCACTCGTTCGTACGATATTCAAGGTGTGGAGATGAGTATTGAAGATGAAGCTCACCTGCATCGTGTATTCCCTTTGAAGATATGGTTATTCAGAGTATGGCAACGTGTAATAATTTTTTTTATTTTTAATTGATCATTTTTGTGTATGAATGTCAATATTTATCTCCTAAACAAAAAAGTTTTTTATACCTCTTTAGCATGTCACTACTCGATTATTCTTTTTAATTTTTTATAAAAACATTTATTAAATTATTTATTTTAACATTTATCATTTGTTACAAATGTTGCCAAAAGCCTATTATATACGTATATTTATATGTTAAAGGTGACTATTCCTTATTCATCCCTTATTTACAGTAGGAAAAATTGAAAAAAAAAACCTACACAATAAAAGAAGAAAAAGTAAATTTAAAAAAAAATGTACAAACTAATGAAAATACACAATTGTTTTATTTATTTATATTACAATCAAGCTCTTTATGACCTTATTAGCATTTTTTTCTAATAATAATAATAATAATAAAAATACACTACTAAAACATATATTCATAATTCCGAGGCATAGAAATTGATATATCTGAAAAAAACAATTGATTTTTTTGTGACCTTTGAATATCTAATTATGCTAACACGCTGAGGTCGATGTCTTTTTACGCCTTTTTTAGGAGGCCAAATCAAAGGTATATGCAAAAATTCAGCTTCATTGCTTTCGTTCCGAGGTGAAATTCTTAGTTTTCTGGGCTAGTGGGGGATGGACGGAAGATAGAACGTCTCTTGTTAAACTGAAGCGGTCTGAGCGAGTGAGTGATTACTGGAGAAGGAAGAAGAGTGTGGTAAGAAGTTAAATATGATATCTGCATGTTCCTTTGTTGGCTGGTTCGAAAAAAAAATGCAATGATACTAAATTCTTCTATATAGATCTAGGCACCTTTATTTGTCAAATGCAACAGTAGTGACATAAGCATTTTTTTTGGTTTATTTATCCCTCTCTGACATGATCTATAGGTTAGAAAAGAATTCGGAAACTTCAATGATATAAAATAAAGCCAAGCACATATAATTTATATTTTTTTATTTCAATATTAATTAATGTTATACCATTCAAACACCGTTACTCGACCTCTTTCTAGTACAAACCATATAATCGTCTTTAAAGATATAACGTTAGAGAAAATATGACATAACCACCGGACTCTGGGACTGTGATGGTCAAAAGCGTTAGGCGTTAATACAGTCGGACGTGGATAAGTGGGATCTCTTGGTGACAGGATTTCAACTCCACTTAAAGAGGTATTTCACTTAGACAAGGTTTTGCTTATCCAGGTCATTAAAGCTGCATGTAGCACTAAAAGAGGTTTTAAACAAATTGTAATTGTTTTAATTTAAAGATTTATTACTTGTGCAGAATACTGGGATTTTTGTTTTATCAACGTCCCATCAATTGGTATATTTTTAGGTAGGCACTGCCGCAGCCTTGTTGGGACATATTTTTCTAACTCATGGTATTCACCAGCCCGAAATCTCTTTATTTTTACATGTCCTACAGAACACTCATGTTGAATTTTGTTTTTATTATTCAAATCCTGACAAAATGTTCATTTCGGCTCACCAAACTGATTTGCGATCTCATTCCTTGACTTTATACTTTCAAATTCACGAACAAATCTTAATTTTTTACTTATTGAAAAAAAATTTACATATCGCGACATGTTGACAGGATGAGCTTTACATACCAACTGGTGGGAGGTTAGCATAGAGAGTGTAGCAACAAGAGGGACCAGAAATAAGTTAGGGTGGAATATTAATTTGCTTAATGCTGAGGACCAATCAAAACAAAACAAACCCATCTATCCCTTCCCGTTTTCTTAGTATTAATGTGAATTCCACTTAAATCATTCGATTTAAAGGGTTTATTTAAGGGAAAAAATATGGGATCAATAGTTTTGTACCACTTATAGAGGTTTGACTGTATTTATTTCACGGTGGTACCGAAATATGAATTTCGACTTTTTCTCACCAGTTGGAATAGGTTGGTAACCTGTAGGGTAATCGTTCTTCCTGCTCTAGTTGGGGTACATTAGGGCATTAAGCCTCAGCAAACAAACAGGTTTCTTGCTTTGTTACTTGAATCTGAAACGTATCTGCTCGTGTAAATGTAAACCTAGACTTTTGCCGAGTATAAATGAATATGAGCTTTGTAATTTATATGAAACCAAAATATAACTTGAAACCAAGTTCACAAAAAAATAACGTTGCATTTTTTAATTTGATTTTGAAAGAATTAAAATATTCAGATAAGTTGTTTTTGTGATTTTCAAAAATACATTTATATTAGGTAGATTTAAAGTAACGGTTAAAGAAACGTTAGTTTCTGTAATAAATAATTTGAGTGTTTTGAATTCATTGGTCTGTATGGTCTAAAAAATGTGCTAGATGAGCATAATGATATGGTGAAGGAGGAGAGGGGAGGTGGTTTCTGCTTCAACTGGTTACGTCTTGATTAATCTCACTCTGTCCTGGCAAACTCACTTCCTCTTTCCTACGCCTATTCCATGTCCAAATTTCTATTAAATTAAAAAAAAAAAAAATCCTTGACGATTTATGATAAATATCCTTTTTTTTTTTTCGTTTATTAATTAAAATTTACAACTATTTAACAATATACATAAAGTAAATATGCTGTATTATGAATATAATGAAATGACAAAAACTTGTAGAGAAACCACTCGTTAGTTCATCATTAAAAGAACTCGAGCCCCTCTTCTTTTAGACGCCTCGGGGGATTTAGTTTATTATGGAAGGGAAAGTATTTGGTTTAGGCCAAATCAACAACTTATGGGACGTAAGAAAGTAAGAAGTTTTAAAGATTTTATGAAAGATTTTGGATTGGAGGGACTGGATAAGGGAAAAAATCGATGGTTGGAAGGAACCCTATAACTCAATATCCTGATAATGGTCACATTGATGAATGCATTAATTATAAATGTATTAAATTAAAACCAATTTTCAAGGTTGATGAAAACTTGTGGAAACAATACACTTTTAATACTGTCAGGACTTAACAATCATTAAAATAGAGGAAAAATTAGAAAACCTTTTTTTTTAACAATAAACATTTTTAGTTTAGTGTTTCTTCAAAACTTATTGTTCAAGCTATGTCTTCATAACGATACATATATATATATATATATATATATATATATATATATATATATATATATATATATATATATGTTATATTGTAGCCAACATAAAAAGAGGCAGAATTAGATGGCTGGGGCATTTGCAAAGAATGGAGGCAAGTGGACTCCCTAAAATAATGTTGGAGGGGCACCCGGGTGGAATGAGAAGGCCTCAGACCTGAGAAGGTGTGAGAGGAAGGCCTCGACTTCGTTGGCTGGGAGATGTAGAAGACGATCTTCGGACTCTGGGTGTGAGAGGATGGAGAAGGGTTGCCGAAGTAAGGTTTGAATGGCAGAGAATTGTTGAGGAGGCCAGGGTTCTACAAGGACCATAAGCGCCATAAGATGATGATGTCTTCATATTATACATTTCAAATAATTTTTGTTTACGTATATGTTTATAATTTAAATTATATTTGGACTATTTAAGTAAACAGCAAACATTTTAGTGATTTAGATATTTCCGTTATAAAGTTTGAACAAGTTGAGCAATACAAATATCTAGAGTCTATTATAGAAAGAATAAAAATGGAATTCAGGAGGAATTAAGAGCTTGGTTAAAAGCCGGTAATGCGATTTCTCGGTCGCAAAACTACTCAGTTGGCGCTTACTCTCTAGAAATTTAAAAATTAGGATATATAAGACTATTGAACTACCAACAGTTCTCAACGGATGTGAAACATGGCCGCTTACGTTAAGGGAGGAACAATGCCTTAAGGTTTTCGAAAATAAAGTACTGCGTAGAATATTTGACTCAAAAAAGGATGAAGAAACCGGTGAATTTAGAAGGCTTCACAATGCAGAACCTAAGTTATATCCGGTAACTATAGTTCAGGTAATAGCAGCGCGACGGTTAAAATGGGCATGTGAAGTCGTTTAGTAATGATCGAATTCCGAAAAAAGTGACCAGTTTTGATCCGTCGAGTAAACAACCGAGGTAGACCAAGACGTAGATGGGAGGATTGCGTCAATGCCAACCTGGGGGATTTGGGTTTTGGGGGAGTGGGTTAGAGGGAGGAGTGTGGTCAACGGTTGGTGGTGTCGGCATCGAGCCTTCTGGTTCACTGAGCCTTTATTTATTATTATTATTATTATCTATTTAAGTAACCTTCACTCCTCAATAAAACCTTAAACAACTTGTTCCTCTTTTCCTCCAGTGTGATTATGGATGTTTGGAGTATGATAGGAGAGGGGTAAAGTCACTAGGGACCTGATGATGGATAAAAACGTTTATTGCAATTTTTTTTAGATTTGTCCCAGAGATTCCCACCTAACCAATTTTTATGCCGGATCTGTTGTTTGTTGGTGCTCAACGTACTTAGGCACTCCAACTAGGGCAAAAAGAATGAATTATCCTAAAGGTTACCAACCGATTCAATTTTTAATAAAGTTTTAACTTAATTTAAATAAATTTTAATCGTTCCAGGTGGGATTCAAATCCACGACCTTCTTTACCGAGCACGCTGAGACCCACGCCCCAACTAGCTCTGCCATCCCCATGTAAGCTTGTTAATAAATTATTTTATATTGCTTAAACTTATTGTTAGATTGGTAACAGTTTATTTGGTACATTAAGTCAATTTTATTATTTAATTTATTTGTATTTATTTTTTTATTGTATTCCATTTAGTATTTTGCTTAATACCTTTTCTTCTTGCAGACAGTTACTGACGCCCTTAAGAAAATATTCGGAAATACTCATACTATAATTATAGATATGAATAGTTCAATAAAGTTGAAATTTGCAGTCACTCTTCCTAAATTACTATACTTTAAGCTAAGCAAGAAAATTTACACCAAACTTTATTTCTGGATTGTATTTTACAAGATTGTGAAAAAAAAAAGAAGGTAAAATTAGTTGGCACCCAATGTATATCTTTTAAAATACGGACAGACTTGAACGTACTTTTACACAGTTGCGTTGTAGGATTAAAAAGGAATTTTATGATTTTTTTTTTTTTTTTAGCTGAATATTTTTCTTCTAATTTTTAAGATAGCGTAGCAATATAACTGTCTGATTTACCCAACTTTTTTCTTGTCCCAAATAGGAACAAGGTTTTTTTATTTATCACTTACGTTTTAAATACGTTATTTATACACTATGTACTTTAACATCAGGGTTTTTGATTGAACAATAAATAAACAAATTAATGTTCTGAATTACCAAGAATTACTTCATTGGTCAATTCAACATTTCGTCATTATTATTAATATCTTAAAGTATTTATTTATTTTTTTAATATTTCATGAATGTACACTTTATCTGCCCATGATACTGATACCAATACTGATGGCCCTCTCAGACACTCATGTGGAAGGGCACTCCAGTTTGTTACCGAGAACTGTGCTCAATGAGTGCCATGAGTGACATCTGTGGGGGGGGGGGGAGGTTGGCAATATTTATTCTGTCCTTATCTAAATTTTTATCTTTTAAAATTGACCTAAGGACATTTTATATCTACATTTCAATAATTCCTCATACAACATATCTTATTTGAGGTATTGTTGAATCGCACAACTATCAGCGAAAAATTATTTTGTAGTAGCTAAGGTCTGGATTTATATACAAATGCTTATTTTTTTGCTTCATTTTTTTTCAATAGTATGAGTTGATATACAAAACAACATATTATAAATATGTGAATGTTTGTCCAAAATTTAACTATTGCACATATTTAGGCTTCATATGAATTCACTATGCATATTTTAAATTATTCAGTTTTTATTTTTATTTTTTTTAATTAAAACTTTAATGGAGTAATTATTATAATCTACCACAAATGTGGACAATAAGTATTATGGGTGGCTTTATGATTACATTCACGCATGTATAAAAAGAAATATAAAAAGAAATAAAAAAAAAAAGAGAAAACCGAAAAGAACCATGCGATACTAACTTAATATCAGCCATATTATTAGTTTTTATTAACTATAATTGAAATGTTAAAATGTTTTTTGAGTAATAAGAAGATCTATGTATTGAATGTAAGCCTATGGTTTCAACGTAATATCTGCCGGAAAATGCCAAACGCTAAATGCTTATATTTTGGATGGAGAAATACTACTGTATGTACCCTGTATTTCTAGGAAACCCAAAAGCAATCCCAGTAGTTTGATTCAGTCGTTCATTAATAAAATTAGAACCCTCTCTAGAACATTTTCTTTTTTTCTTTTTTTTTTTGTAACTAAATAGTTGGATCGCATATTTTAACATTAGTGATGAATAGGTTTTTACCACGTCCAGTTTCACATAAAGCAATCTTGAAATGGATAAAGTTTTCGGTAATAATATTTGTGTAGAATATTGTTAAGGCCTGGGTACTGATGGCGGAATAAAAAAAAAAACAACCCTATTTTTTAAAAATAGAAACGAATCGTGGAAACTTAGAATCTGCTTAAGAATAAAAATATGATTATTTCAAGAAACATAAAGATTCCCAGATATTTAATGAAATTTTTAAAATAAATTGGACGGGTTTCGAGGACAAGCAGTGCATAGTAGGGAAGGGAATTAAGGTGGGGTTTTGAATCCTCAATGTCTTTGTTTTCTCTGAATTAAAGACTCAACTTATTCTCTAATGCCCATAAGTTAATTTTTGAAGCTTACGATTCTCCTCTAGCATGACTGAAGAAAGAAAGGATAAATACAAATTGTGAGGAATGATGTAAATAATGACATGCTAAAAACTTGAAAATTAACTGCCCCTTAATTAAGTTTAACTGCTCCAAAAAAAGCCTGGATATATTTCATCTCTACAGTTGTAAATTTCAATAAATGAATTTTAATAAACTATAAATCAATTGTGCTCATAAAATTGTTTCTGTGATTTCTATAATCGCTATTCTAAATGTCGTGTATGATTTATTGCTTAAAGATTTTTTTTGTTATTAAACTCTCTGTAGAATAATCTTAAACACTCATCTAGAGTTTTTTAACTGCTGTTAAAAATAAGGCTTCTCTTTATAAATTTCGATTCCATTTATTAAATTTATATGCCATCTCCAATAAAAAACACCATTTCCTTAAAACACTCTATAATTTTCATTACGTCACATTTACTTGGTGTATTTGCTTTATCCGGATTTGAATAAATAGTAATAAAAAATTTAATCATAATTTATTATCTGATCTTTTCTTACCAATTTTATCTTCCTATCTAGTTAATAAAAATTGATAAGAACCCACATTTCCTAGTTTTATAGTGGGTTAAAGAGTCTCTTTCCTTCTTATCGTCACAACTATTTTTAACTGTAACTATTAGACTTTACTAATCTAATTAAGGTAAATGGTTTTTATCCACATCTCCCGGTCGATTCTCGTGTCTTATTTGAGAAAAGTCACCATTCTACGTGTGGGACTGGCATCTGCTATTCTGCTCTCCTCGCCTTCCCCTGTGGACTCCAGGGCTCTGCACTTGCTCTGAGCTCTGTCAGGTTTAGATCAGTGGGGTATGAAAAAGTTTAAATAATATTCACGTATTCGTTTATTTACTATCTTTTCCCACATAAGAATCGAGCGTTGATGACGGACGCTCTAAATTGGAACAATCAGCTAACCTTGTAACTTGTACTAATAATGTGTATAGTTGTTATTAATTAATAGTTATAATTGTAACAATGTGTTTATTTAAAAATTAAGATTTAAAATACGATTTATAATATATATCAACAACTTATTCTAACTGGAGTAGAAAGGCTGAAACTCGTTTTGCTGGATCGCTACGAAGTTAAATCAAACTTCTAACTTCGCTATTCCAAGCCTTCTGAGACCCTAACCATCACATATAGTGTTTTAATAGTTAGTAAAATAGTTCATTTATATATTGTTTTTACGACGTATTCATGTATTTTATTTTATATGTTTAGTAAAGTCTTGATAATCCACATATGGGACTAGAGGTGTGCCGGATTACCGAAAAGGTTGGATTACTGGATGGCAAGACGACAAATTTTTGCTTTTTTAACAAATATTTAAAAAAAGTTCTGAGGAACCAATCAATTTTCAGAAGTAATTCACCACACTGGCTTTAGCGCACAACTTGAAATTCAAACGATCTTATGATTATTTTCTACCGTGAACCGAATCTTCACAAGTATTAAAGAAAGTTCTGTTGGGTAGTATAATTTTCCCAGTACTAATGCCGAGTAGTGGTTATTTTTTGCGATTTTTTTTTTATTTTTGCGATAGGGGGGGGTGAATGACTACCAAATGCCGGATTATGTTCTCTTACTTGTTTATTTAAAATTAATCCCAATTTTTCCTTATTAATTTTAAAGCTCTAAATAAGGTGTGTACATTTTTTATTTTTTATATTTAAGGGTTTGTCCCAGACTTAATAAAAATCGTATTGTTTATTTTTTTATTCGTTTCGACCAACTAGGGACCACGTGCGAATTTCAATTCCTTCTCAAATATATATATTTGTTAATTATTGCTTATTAATAAACATTTAACTGTTTTAATAATTATAATTATTACAATTAAATTAAATCATTTTATTGTTTCATATTCTTATTTTAGTCCTGAAGACTTTTCATATTGTTATATTTCACTTAATTCCTATTTTTGAGTTGAATTTAAATTTCGTAATTATGATCACCGATTAAACTATTTTTCCTATTTTTAGCTGGTAATTTACACTTTATAACACATGAAATTAACAATTTTATCGCAATATCTATTCCGAAGCTTACTTTACCTGCGCTTGCTAATTAATAATAATTAATTTTTGCAAAGATAACAGTGACGAAGGACAAACAATGTTTTTCATAATCTTGAGATTGTGGTTATTGGCGCTAAGTGGGCACGTGTAAAGAAGTTTTCTGAAATTCATATTGCGTCTTTAAGCGGCGGTTTATTTATTTTAAGAATTCTAAAAGTGAAATTATTAAAAACGATAACTCTAGAATTGTTATACTGTGTAATTATAACAAGTTTATTTTATTATATTAATGGGTAGGGCAATTCAATAAATTAATATGGAGTAATTATTAATAGTACTGAAGTTTTTTTTTTATAGATTTCACTTTAATAGCTTCTGTCTCAAGTGTCTTGTCAGAGTTAAAATTGGCGTATATTCAATGTGTCGTTCAGGAATTAAAAGGACAAAACTTTTAATTTATATTAGTTAATATTTACCTTAATTATTAATAGATATATTAAATAATAATTTATTTTGGACAGGTGGAAATCTCAATTAATAAATGAGAATTTTTTTTTTTTTTTATGTAAGGAAATAATAAATAAAATCATTTAGCTGTAGACTGGGTTATAATTATTTTTTTTTAATCTGCGATAATTTCAATATCAGTCGAAATAAATCTATCGTTGATTAAATTAACTGAATCTTCAAATATTAAGGCTAGTTACTTCTAGTTGATTGTGACACAAAATGATGAAATCGCTATGAACAAACAATTTTAAAATTGTCACTAATTTTTGTTTTAGTTACTAAATCATAAATGTATGAATGAATGAAACTTTATTCTTGGAAGTTTGCCATTTGAGAATATCTATAATAGCAATATATTTATTTCCGTGGAGCTAAAATGAAATAAAATAAAAATAACATTATTTATAGGAAAAATTCAATTTGAAATTGAAGAAGAAGAAAAAGAAACAATAGAAAGTTTAATAAATGGTATTACAGAATGCAGTAAAAAAAAAAAAAAAAAAAAAAAAAAAAAAAAAAAAAAAAAAAAAAAAAAAAAAAAAAAAAAAAAAAAAAAAAAAAAAAAAAAAAAAAAAAAAAAAAAAAAAAAAAAAAATTAAAAAAATGATAAATAGATAGATACTTGAAAACATCGGCGACTCTCCAGATGACTAGTCCAGTTCCTTCCTGACTACAATAACATGTCAATAACTTGCAGAGAAACTCCACATTAGTGGTATTTCAATAAAATCTACATCAGAAGGTTATACCATTTTCTCTTCTGACACCTTAGAGGGAAGCAAATTGGGGTAATAGTAGTCCAGTCTATAATTACATTGTAAAGTGCATGAAATATGCGATCATTTTTGACTTCTTAGCTTCGTTAAGAGTATTTAGAAGGTAAACATACTAAAACCCAGAGGGGTGAGCAAACGATGGGGGAAGGGGAGAAGGTCCAAATATGTTTTTCGATTATATCTCGAAAACGGTGAACTCTAAAAAAATATTTTTCAAATCAAAATTAAAGATAATTAAATTTCCTATAAAATATATTCTATACATTTACGTTATTGAAAATCGGTGATTTTCAAGAAAAAAAAAATTTTACCTCACTTTATGTCAAACATTTGGTTCTTGTGCCTTTCACGAACGTTTCTCAGAAAAATATCGGAATTAAAATTGTATAACATTAAATTTACTTTAATTTCATATGTATGTTTCTGGCATTTGAAGCAAATGTTAAACAAAAGTGAGGCAAACATTTTGCTTTATAAAATTATCGATTTTTAATAACGTATATCTCGAAAACCGTTGGAATTTCGACAAATATGTATAAAAAAATTTTTATAGGATATTTCATTAGCTTCAATTTTGATTCCTAGCAAATTTTTCTAGAGTCCATTGTTTTCGAGATATAATCGAAAAACCCCAAGATAGGACCTCCTCCCCTCCCCCCCCTTACCTCACCCCCCAGAGGCGGGGACTTTTAGTATGTTTACCATATAACTACTACTAACGAAGTCAAAAATTATCGCATATTCCATGCACTCTACAGCCCTCATTGACTGGACTATAGGATTATTGTGATAATAAGAGAAATATAGAATTATCGTGGATTAGAGTTGGTTTGAAGTTTATCACGGAAGGATTGATAGGTTTTGGGCCAATTCAGAAAACATATATGACATTTAGATCAGTTTATTTGCGATACAATAAAAATCATTGAGAATTCTATGACGGGCTTAAGATTGTAAGGATTGGATACGAGAAGAATTGAAATGTGTAGTAGAACCACAAACCTCAATGTCCAAATAGATCTAAATATTGTCATCTAAATGAAATGTGAGTGATCTCTTGTAAAACAGACGTGACGTTAGAAAGAAAGGTGTTCATTAATGATTTTTAAAATTATGTTAATAATCATCTATCAACTATTGTAAAGAATAAACTAAATCAGTAGTGTGTATCTGCCCCATTGGGCATTAAATAATACTATGTGGGCTTCATTCATACTATATATACAATATAAATGAGCAGAAAAAAATATTTAAGAAAATTTCTAATCTAGATAAAAATGTCTTGCAAATAAATGTAATAAAAAATTACAGCAAACTAAAAATATAATTATAAAATTCTTTATTACAGTTTTCAATTTTCTTTTCGTTCCCCTAAATAAACGATGAAAAACTATTTAATGGGGCTGACAAAAGGTTCCTCAAAATATCCTTTGTGAATTTTGAGGACTTTGAGGAATTGTTTGAGATATTAGCCAATAATCATTAATACAATTTACAAAGTTCCTCCTGATAACATGGTTGTTAAATAAAAATCGCTCTTCAAACGAAATTCTAGTGGATAAAAACACTTAATTTTAACTGCAGTATTTGCTTTTCAAAGGTTATCGTCTCAAATGGTATTATGGACACTAATTAATTTACATCCAAATTTTAGCGGACAGTCAAAAATAATTTTTTTTTTTCTAAAAACCATGTATGCTCTGAATAAAGATATTCTTAGATGATTTTGTGATATGGTATATACGTATAGATATTGTGTTTATAATATAATATTGTAAAATATATATAATAATGTAAACCCTAAATACTGTGAATATTCATTATAAACGTTATATTTTGTATTTATTCGAACCTATAATTTTCAGCTAAGATGATAATAATACAATTTTAGCACATCTAATTTATAAATAGATGAAATATGTTTCAGTTTGAGATTTTTTATTATTTATGATATAATTTTGGCCAAAATATCGAGGACTTCATCAGGTGTACTAAAGATATAAGTAAGGAACATAAACGTTAAATGAAAAATGCTGTTATCTCTAGTTACTCGTTCTTTTATTAGTTTCCTTACAAGTTATTTTAACGTCATTAGATTCTTAAGTAGTTTTAAATCTAATAGCATCTCTATACAGTTGTCAATTTCAATAAAAAATAATATTACGAGATTTTTATTAATAATAATTCCAGTTTAATAATTTTAATTATAATGATAATTATTTGCAAAAGGGAGGTCCAAGCTACGCCCTGACGGCAGACGCACTTACATCACAAACATACTTAAACCTAACTTAAAAACTATATTGCAGTAAGGTCATTGCAGTTGGTAACAGTGAATGTCATTGGTACAGTCGGGTGTTCCGTACCTCCCCGATCCTCTTTCCACCATTAGGAGGAATATAACTAGCGTATTCTGGGTCTTAGTAGTTTGCGAGAGGCAAGTAGGCCGGGGTCTATTGTTTGTTTACCAATCTAATCGTCAACTATTATTTAAGGATATGCAAAGACTTAAGATATTTGTAGGAGCTATTCTGTTAATACTCCATAGGAAGGTACTAAACACGATATTAATTAAAAACAATTTTACCGATATATACGTTCTTACGTATTTATTTATTTATATATATATATATAAATACCATTATATAAAAGGACAAGCCAGTTTTCGTTTGTGATCACTGACCACGAAAACTACTGAACTAATCTGTATCAAAATTTAACCACATCATCTTCACAGTTTCAGGAAGTTTTTTTTTTTTTTTCTTTATTTTTTATATAATTTTTAAAATTTACAATTTTAAATGCTGTACCAAAAAATAAACCAGTCTCAAACTTAAATAAAATGCTATTAAGCAACTTAAGTATATGCTGATATAATCATAATTTATAATGAAAGAAAAATATTTTAAAAAAAAGTAAAACTTCCAAAAAATAATTTGTCTTTAAAAAAGCCATAATATGTGGTTAACAGTGAAGTTTGAAAATTGGCCGATAAGCGGCGAATGCTATTTCTATATGAGAGGTTACTAAGGTAACTTGTTTTATAGAGCTAGAAATTGATAATAAAATTTACTAATTTTCAATTAACTTATAAAAAATAAAATTTAATATGTAGTGTTAAGGAGTTTCTTAATAGTCCCTGACTATCTGGATGACCAAATCATGCATTTAAAAAAAAAACTGTACCACCAGGTTAAAAAATTACTGCTTTGTGTGAAATTATCATTGATGAAATAATGCTCAATTTCAATACAAGATTTTTATCGATAAACAAATAGAACTTCAATTATTGGTTAAAATTATCTATATCATTTACTTGCTTTTAATATTTTTAATATTATTTATATATAATGTTAATTCATCCTCAATATCAATTTATAAATATATTTAATTTGTGACACTATAGCCATGTAATCATTTTAAAATTAAAAAAATAATATTAACACAAACTATTTCATAATTGCTTTCAGTTAACTCTTCGTTTCACGTGATTATTTAAAAAAATTGTTAAGGAATTATTTTTATACGCCAGTATTTAATCTTTGTCCAATAAATTGATTGCCAAATCTTTATTTATTTATAATAAACAATACAATAATCAAAATTTCTTCGATATTAAATTAACATAGAATCTGTTAATTAACCTAGATATACCTTTATATTTACTAGTTGTAAATAAATAAAAAATGGAAACCATACTTAATAATAAATATACATACAAGTATATACAATGTATGTCATTTCTAGTTGGGTATGTTAAGTCAATTTATTTTGTTTCTTTTTTATATGTTTTGTACTTTTTTTACTTTATTATTTCAATATTTTTTCAATAAAAATTAAATTATGCACCCTTTATTACAATTCATATAGTATGCCTTAAGGCATAATAAGTGTTGTTTACATTGGGGTATTATGTAAGAAAGAAAAAGTAATGGAATGGTAAGGAAAAAAAATTCTTTTTTTTTTTTTCAAAATATTTTGTGTACTTGCAATTTTCGCCTTTAAATCCTATTTTCAATTAATAAATAAAATTTTGCGTAATTTATTGAA
Organism: Euschistus heros; assembly: GCA_003667255.2. Classification (NCBI taxonomy): domain Eukaryota; kingdom Metazoa; phylum Arthropoda; class Insecta; order Hemiptera; family Pentatomidae; genus Euschistus; species Euschistus heros. Next base: position 516,691 of record RCWM02000345.1, on the reverse strand, counting down.
ACAAATTTTATTAGTAAGAGCACTCATCTATAGATTTCCATTTAGATGAAAAGAATAGAATTGAAATTTACATTAATAATTTTAATCATAAATTTGAATTTTGATGCATTCTAAATTTTTTATGGTTGGATTTTCTTAAGAAACTAAATGTTTTCATTCAAACTTAAATTAATAACTCAATAAATTAGTAATAAATAATAATGTAATTCAAATTTTGTGGAATAGGGTTCTTTTGTTGATAATATTACACAAATATTTATTTAAATATATAATACAATAATACAAATTTTGTCAGTATTGATGTTATATATTTTAAAAATATCTAAAACTTAAAATAAAGTACAAATATAATAGTATGTTTCGTAAACATATAACATTTTTTTTAAATAAATATTTTTTGTACTTGATGAAATTTTTACTATCAATTGATTTCTTAATAGTACTAGCCAAAATACTAGTAAATTTTAATAGTAGGAGCACTCATTTATAAATTTCTGAAAAGTAGGAGAAATTTTCATTAATTATGCTGAACATACATTTTTATTTTGGTATATTCTAAATTTTTTATGGTTGGATGTTCTTATGAAACATAATATATTTTTGCTAACTTAATTTAATAATGTCACAATAACCTAGTGGCTTTATCCTATACTAAATTCAAGTAATAATTTCACTTGAGGTACGCATGATGATATAGAAGGATCAATCCTAAAGTAATAATTTGATTTATATTATGTATAAAAGGATTATTTAAATATATAATATAATAATTAAAATTTTGTCAATACTGAATCGGCACACAATACGTAAAGTATTCATAAAAAAAAAAAAAAATTGAAAATATAACGTAAATAAGACATAATATAGCTTTTGAAATAATTTGTTGACTTTTTTTTTTTTTATAAATAACTTTTTTGGCACTATAGCACATATTTTAAATTTACAATTTATTTTTTTAATTTTTAAAAAATAAAGGAGGTTTTTTCTCTTTAGAGGGGTTTTCTGGAGTGAATATAAATTTAATAATTTATTTTTATATTTACAATAATTTATTGACTAAGGGTTAGGGAATTAATATATAGATAGTATAATTATAAAAATTATTTATATTAAAACAAATAATATAATTTGAATACTTTTCGTGTTGTATATGTAATTTAAAATATAACAAGAATTTTAATTATTTTTCATTTTGTTAGTTTAAAAATGTCTAGAATATATCGATTGCGAACGATCTGCAAACAAATATAGTTTATATGTAATAAGTATTATACTGATCCTATATATTTCATTTATATAAACACGATAATTGTAAATAAATAATCTTATATTTAAGTTTCTGTTTTTATAATATTATATAGGAATATAGAAAGGAGGGAGGAGGATAAGAAAAGATGAAGAAAGAAAAAAAAAATGAAAAGGTAAAATCACGCATAGAAAGTTAATAAAAAATTAATAATTCAAGTAACAAAACATATATTTCTACATATAAGGTTCTATGGGTATATGGTGAGGATGCACAAAAGAGATTAAATAGAGAAATCTTCTATAAAATGAGGGGATACAAGAGTCCCGGGGTGTATATCTAACAGATGAAGGAAGAAACTGAGGGACTGAAAATAACAGACCAAAACTGTTTCGATAGGGATGACTATAGGAAATGATTAAAAGAAATTAGGTCCTTGTGGAAAAGAGAGATGCAAGAAAAGGATTAGCGTGGACCGAGGGAAGAAGGAAGGAGCAATCGGAAAGAATGAGGAAAGTGTGGGAAGAGAGAGGGAAGGAGAGAAGGGGTATGAAAAGACCGTTCCGCGATAAAAACAACAACAAAAAAAAAAACAAGTATTTATTCATTAAAAAAAAGTTATATTTTCTTAAAATTTAAAACTAGCATCTCATAAGAATTATGCAGTTAAAAGAGATTAATTTGAAAAAAATAATTAACCATAATTAATTAAATAAAATTTCCACAATTAAAATATTATAAGATAATAATTATTTATTAAAATAAAAGATAATTATATACATTTTTAAATAATGTTGATATTTGAAATTTGTACGTTTGATTATAATGTAAAATAGAATCACTGGCTTATAATATTACGATTGCGAAACTTTTATGAAAAAAAAAAAAATGCATGTCTGGCACTTAAAAGAGACCTCCTATCAATAAATAAGGAAATAATATATGTCTGTTCGTCAAATTGTTTTATTTAAACATATAATTGAATATTTCAAAACTATTGAGCAACTACATTTTTCAAAGTTAACTATTCACAACTTTTTTTTTTTCTAAGAGCGTTTATGATTTTTATTTTAATAGAAATAACAATACGAAATAAATTATAAACTACTGTATAATAGTAAAAAGAATCTTTGTTTTCGTCAGTTTAATTATTTTTTATTGTAATTTATATTATTTGACATTTATATAGCAATCTATAAATGTAACATTTATACTGGCTAGCACAATTGCCATCATGTTTGTACTTTAAAACAATTGAAATAAAAATTAAAAAAATAAAACCAAAAAAATCTAAGAACGTTTATAGAATTTAAAAAGAATAAATTAATTTTTTACTGTTGGTAAATATGTTATGTTGAGTATTTGAGGACCATTCATCAACGTAAAATAAAAAATAATTTAAGAAATATAATAGCAATATTATCTCCTGAAAATAATTATTTATTTTATCCAAAACATTTTTCCAACAGGACAACGTTTCGTGGTTCTATGCCATATTTTCAAGTCTTTGTAGATAACAAATAACAGAAAACTGTGTCTTCTAAAACATTAAAACTATATTACCTTAATTCATACTTAAAAAAATTAAAAATAATTTAAAAGTTTCGTTATTGGATAAAAATACTATTTCTGAAAAAACATAAAACACCTTACAAAATTTATTATCGTTGTTTGTTATACGTATAGTGAACGTCATATTAATTACCTTTTTTTTTTATTAAATTCTTAAACATAAAACATTAATTAATAATTATAATTTAAAAAAATATTAATTTCTGTTAATGTAGAATCCTGAAGGACAGTCGATAGTAATAATAGAAAATACGTTATTTTAAAAAATCTATATTTGAAATTATTACAAAATTTATTAATTTAAAAAATAATTTGTTAAGATAATATTTCTTTGTTTTTTTTAATGGCTGAACCTAAAAATAATTGTCATATAGAATGCAGAAATTTTTTTTTTCTTTTTTCCATTTATTGATAATTACAACAGTACAAAATAATATACAACAAGTAAATGTGTTGACAGTGAATACAATGGCATGTAAATAACTTGTGAAGAACTACTCACTAGTAGCACTTCAATAAAATCTACACTAAAAGGTCTCTAGGCCATCTTCTTTTAAGATGCCTCGGAGGATTATCAGGGATGGAGGAGGAAGCAAGTTGGGAGACTAGTGGATTAGAGTGGTTATGGAGCTTACTATGGAAGGATAGGTATCTGGTTTGTGCTTGGGGAACATTAAGATCTTTATGGATAAGTTTATTGGTCACAAAGTAAGGAGCATTGAGGATTTTTCGAAGGATTTTGGATTGTAAGGATTGGATAAGAGATGAATTGGATGGTTTAGTAGAGCCCCAAAGCTCAACTCCGTACGTCCAAATAGGTCTAATCACAGTCATGTAAATGAGTCTTTTGTAATTAATTGGGAGCTTTGAACGTTTGTCTAGTAAATGTTGAAGTAGTCTGTAACGACGGGCAGTTTCTTGTCGTTTTAGTCTTGTATGTGGATTCCAAGTAAGACGTTTGTCCAAGTGGAGTCCTTGGTAGCGGATCTGTTCAACAGGGATTAGTGGAATATCATTAAAGGATACTGTAGGGCAGGATGTCGTAGGTTTACGACGAAGGGTAAAGGTTATTTGATGGGATTTGTTTGGATTTATTTTGATTCTCCATTTTTGACACCATTCTTGAAGGTTTAGGATATGGGATTGGAGTGTTTAAGATACAATAAAGGGATCATTGTTTACTGATAACACACATGTGTCATCAGCGTAAGTGGCGGGGATAGTGGTAGGATGAGTTGGGATGTCAGCTGTGTACACTGTGTAGAGGATAGGACCTAGGATATTACCTTGAGGAACTCCGGCAGATTGGGTAAAGAGGGGGGAATAGGAAAATTTATGGTTTACTTTGAAGGTTCGGTCACTGAGATAGGATCTAATAATAAGGATATATGTAGAAGGTAGGAACTGACGGAGTTTATACAGCAGTCCGGGTGCCAGACTCGGTCAAACGCTTGTTCTTTATCAAGAAAGGCTCCCGTGCAGTACATTCCGCGCTCCAATGCAGAGGAGACAACGTCCACCACACGATGACATTGCTGGATTGTTGATTGTGATGTTCGGAATCCAAACTTTTGATCTGGGATTACATGATGGGATTCTAGGATAGGATACAAACGTTTTAAAATGAGTTTGTCTAGGATTTTACCCATGATGGCAAGAGAGAAATAGGACGGTATGAGGATGGGAGCTCAGGTGGCTTTTTGGGTTTAGGTATCATTTTAACTATTGATAATTTCCAGGAATCAGGGAAATATGTGGTGCGGAGTACAGCATTATATATGTATGTTAGGAATAAAAAAAAAATTAAGCCATGAATTATTATATTAGATGAATATGTTTCATCAGAAATAATTTCTTATATTATTATACGAGAAAATAACATAGTTTACAAGGTTAAACTTTACTTTAGCTTATTCAAGCCAAATAATCTAAGTAGTTTTTTTTTAATATATTGTTATTTATAAATTTTCTTTATTGATAATATTTAACTTTAGTTAACATATTTAATGTTTATGCATGGATATGTTTTAAATAATAGTCTCTAAATAAAGACACCACTTAGAGACAGTTAATAGATATTCCATAACTTGAAGAAAAAGAAAAATGACTAATATTATTCTATAAAATCTTATAAAAACTATCAAATCACCAAATGATCTCCTAACCTCTGTTATCAGTTAATATTTCTTAAATCAGATTAAATGCTATCTCGAACTATATCTAGACAAATTTTTTACAAGGTGTCCTTATATAAGACTGAAACTGAAATAAATGGTTTTTTGTCTCGTACTGCTTTAACGCTAGACATACTTTTTAATAATCAGACTTATTTGGATTTACGGAATTGAGCTTTAGGGCTCAACTAAACCATCGAATCCTGTATATAAAACCATGAGATCTAAAGTCAAACTGATTAGAATTACAATTATCAGAAATGATTTTCCTCAATGATAGAAATATTTCAGATTTAGACCAAAATAGATAAAATTGATAGCCTTTCCTTTCTTTATAAACCCCCACCATAGCCACAAGGATTTTCCCAGTTGAATCTCATCCTGAGAAATGGCTCCACTTGTGTGTTCATGGAAAGCAGTTATGACGCGAAAAGCTCAACTGGAAGAGTTGGTTATTTATTTATTTATTTTTTATTTTACCTTGAAGTTAAGTCTAAAATATTTGAATAATTAAAAACGAGGAAATTTCAAAATCAGAGGATAACTAAAAATATATATTATTTTTTCGCGTCCTAAAAACCTAAGGAAAAAAAATGTAACTTTACAAAAAAACTATTTGTAACAATAATTATAATAATAAGGAAGTATGGTATAATAAAGTCTCAATAAACCAATAGGGTATATATAAAAATTACCATATTGTGAATAAGAAAATAAATTATACTTATGGATATTTATAAACAGATAATTGAAATTGTGATGAACATTAATTTAAAATATTGCTTTGTTTTTTCTTATATTATGATATATAGTTTTTGTTGTAAATTATTATTACTGTTGTTTCCAGTGCTTGAAAATATGGCTTTGCCACGAAACGTTTCTATAAAAAAAGAAAGACAAAACATTTTCTATTATAGTTTTATAAGGAGATACCGTCTGCTCTTATATTTTTCATTATATTATAATGAGTCTCCTAGCCAAATTATATATATATTCATATATATATGGTGTGTTTGTGTTTAATACGGTTCTGGAGGTTCAGTCAATAAAAAAAACAACAACTTATTTTGGTAACGTTTGGATATTATATTGTATCATGTCCTACAGTGAAAAAACAGGTTACAATAAAATTATATGAGTTACATAGGTTATTTCAAAATATAAAGTTGGCTACAATATAAATATATATATATATATATATATATATATATATATATATATAAATATATATATATATATATAAACATGCATTAGAATATTTAACTACGTATAATTACAAAGCAAGGAGCAGTATGAAACAATGTTACTGGTGGATATGCTATCCGTATCTACTACTAAATTATAACAATTCGAGTGCACAACTGAACTGGGCAAATTCCTGAAAAAGGTAAGGGATGGGAATTTGCAAAATATTGGTATTCCCAGGTACAGGTAGAAGGGATTTCCGTATTTCTGTGTAATATATAAATGGATAAATTATTTATATGATTAGTCTAAATGTATTAAATTTGTATAACATTTAGGGCGTCTGATTTTTTGTTTATTGCGCGATTTTTAAATTTTTCTATGGTTATCATTTCTTTAATGGTTCGTTTAAAATTATTTTGTTCATAGTGAATAATTTGGGGGAAATGAAATGTAAAAGAATGTTTTCTTTGCCTGTAATGTGTGGTGCGAGCTGTTTAGTCTGGTTTATTAGGGCTTTTAGTTATAGACGTGCAACTGTATTTATGTTGATAAACACGTCGTTTGAGCTAATGTTCTGATGTAATATATTTATTTTCCATAACTATCTTCACACGGCATTTGGTTAACTATATTACACTGCAATTCCGATTTATCTGTATCTTTGGTTTTTGTGAATAAATTATCTCTGGTGGACTTGTTTTCAATCAGTTTTATTATTATATGTGCGTCTTTATTTTGAAGTTACTATTTGAATATTTTAAAATGAGAGTATAACTGTATAATAAATTTATTTTTAAAATTATTTTTTGCATATTATAAACCTAAGGAAAAACAAAAAATAAGCTTTATAAAAACACTTATATTAATATACTGAAATACTAAATACTGAGTACAGACTAAGAGAGACTGTTTGGCAGTTGATGAGAGAATTGTAGAGAACAATCTACCAACAAGTACTTTAATGATGACATCAAACATCGTTAGTAGTATTGTTGGTAACCATACTTGGTCAACAAAGTGTTTTTGAGGACTCTACATAAGCCTGTGTGTGTGTTTTATTCAGTATTACGTTTATCCCAAATGCAATGAATATATCATGTGAGGGGTAGGGAAACAGCCCGTACGTGATAAATTTATAATGCTAAAAAGATGCTCATTTTCTTTTCAGACATCTCGAATGATTATCGGTGTCTGAAATTAGGATGGGATATGTACTAAATATGATCGCCATTTAATTTTATACAAGAAAAACATATGTTTTATTCCGCCATGCATTTTTTTAATGGTTTAATTGTGAAATGGTTTGATGGTGAGATAGTAAGGAGTATCCAGGAATTTACCACATAATTTAAATTTCAGGGATTGGATGTAATGATGGAAAGCTGTATGTCCAGAAAAACCTGCTAAAAACCTCGTTTACTTTTTATTATGTATTATAATCAATCGTTTGAGAACTTACTTCAATCCAAGAAAATAATATTTAAAAATTTTATTCAAAGAGTTACTAAAATTTTCATTAAGGATATATTTTTTTCCCCTTAAAAAAATTGGGAAATACTATAATGGGTAGAGTATTTTTCCCTTCCACCACCAATGAATTGTTGCTGCAATCAATGCTGATCACGAGTTCAGAGCGTTTGTCGAGTAAATGTTGCAGTAGTTTTATTTATTTCTTTATTTATGTATCAAAATGATGGATATAACATTTATGTATTGCATTAGTACGACTACAAATTGTCCAAGACATACACATTAAAAGAAAGACTAGAGGTACTCATGATATAGATGAATCAATACAATTAGGATAGATCAAGGTTTCACCACTTCTATGGAAATACTTTTATTTTTGAATTTTATAAATTTGTCGTCAGTTCTAAAAATATACTGCAGACGTGACCAAACCACTGCAGCTGTCTCTTCTCGAGTAAATCCTGGATGGCACTTATATTGGGCGTCTCTCAAATGCGTGCCACCGTGATCCAGCCAAATCTATGGAATATCACCCAACTGAAAAGAGACCAAGAGGACGTCCCAGAACATCATATATGGAGCACATATAAAAGCTAGGACAGAAGAAAGGGAAAACACTTCCGGAACTGAGAGGCTTGGCAAGAGACAGGGAAGTCTGGAGGAGTGGTCTGAGTACACCCCCACGCTGAAGGGCACTATGGGGGAAAGCGAAAGAAGAAGAAGAAAACTTACAAAAAAGAAAAAAATCATTTTGTTTTCTTCGCTGAGTCATTTATTCTTGTCTAACATTTAAAAAAAGAATAATTAATATAATCTATGTACCAAAGTGCTGATGTTTCGAAATTTTTTTAAATGTTTTTGAAACTGAAGATTTATAAATTTAAATTAGTTTTGAAAATCAAATGTTCTTTATTTAATTCATCTGATATTAATTAATTTCAAAACATTAATTAAAAATATTTCATTACTATCATAAAAACTGCAATTTGGTTGAAGTTCAACGATAAAGTTGAAATAAAATGAATGGTATTTTAAGTGTCTTTCCTTATCAGGTGAAGGGGCCCGTTCAGTAGAATAATGATTGGTTTATTTTTTATTTATTTATTTTTTGTTTAATGCAATCCAGTACAATGTTCAATATTTCGGAATAGCTTTCATAAGTATTCTCTAATAAATGAACGAGTATCTGCTAATCGCAAGATACTTTAAACAACTGCTGTGAAATTGAATATAAAATAATTCTACATTATCGTAAGCGTAAGAGATGTTTTGATAAGAAATATTTTTGCACGATGAAAAACAAAGTTAGAAGAAGAAAAATGTTCTCAATGACCCCAACGAGTTATATGGTAGCATGAATTAGTTGTCAAAGTCTCAAAATAAACATTTGAAAATAATCCCAGCTACTTCTTGAAATATTTAATTTTTCAATAAATTTTTATATAAAATTCATTTTAAATATGTTTATGTGATTTATGACACAGCACTATTAATGCTATTTATATACAAATTTATATTTATTGTATATATAAATATAATATATACGCTCAACCATCCTCTGGAATTCTGTTGTTCTTCATATCAGATAGGAAAAATTCCTTAAAACATTTAAATACCTTTATTTTTAGTGCCTCATTCTTATAAAAGGTGACGTTAGCTGTCTACCTACTCAATTAAATTATATCATGCTCTTGAAAGTCTGGACTCCTAAAAATAACTATTTGTATAATTTAGATTCATCTTAATATAAATGTTTTTTTACTCTATATATGACATTTAGGTAGTTTTATTGTATGTTTTGCATATCACTAAGCGTTGTACCAAAAGAATTTATATCTTATTTCACTTGTAGAGTGTTACCTTATTTTTCTCTATATATATGTAGTTAGTATCTATGTATATATCATCTTTTTTATTATTAGTTTGTTTACTTTATTTTTTTTTTCATTTTAATGTATCTCTGACCAGATGTAAGTGTATTTATTTCTGTACTTATTTGTTATGGGACTTAGTCCCAGAATAAAATAATTTTTCTATTGTATTTCCTTATATACAGGGTGTTCAATATTCGATCGCCACCCTCGATATCAAATATTCGATTTTTTCCACAGTTTTTGAAATTTTGAAACGAAACTCTATGGGTCTTAACTGGGTCAAATAAAGTTTCTTTTCAGGTTATAGTCTGCTCTCCAACCTTCTCCATTTCTACAGTGACCCTAACTTTGGAATTCCCTATGGGATGTGGCACTTTTTACGACGGAAGAGAAAATCAAATTTTGAATCGATCTTATACCGGTGAATTTTTTTATTCGCTGCATTTGCGAAAAATCATTTTAAGAAAATAAGCAGTCTAAAACTGGGATTGCAAAAATAAAATAAACTTTGAACAAAAACACAAAATTAAGCCTTCCCGTGACTGGTACGACGAGTGGCGAGAACAGGTCGACTTGGAAGTTTCCCCCCAAAATTTTATTTTTGCAATACCAGTTTTAGCTATATTATGAGCTAAAACCTCCTGTAATTAAAAAATGTCAATAAACAGTAATTTTTCATTCATTTATTCATTCAATACCAGTTTTAGACTGCTTATTTTCTTAAAATGATTTTTCGCAATTTGCGACGAAACGGTGCCCCGGATGAAAAAAATTCACCGGCATAAAATCGATTCTAAATTTTAGAAAGTTTTACGGGTTTTTTAAATGAATTATTTTCGGAAAAATGGCCAAAACCAAATGTTTATGCCTTATAACTTCGTTGATTACTGAAATATCAACGCCATTTTTTTTTTTTTTTTTGTAAATACAAATTTACATTGTCCATGTAAAATAAAAAAGATTTAATTCAAAAAAAAAAAAGTACAGAAACAAAAAAAAAAAAAAACGAGATCGTTAAATCTTGTTAAAGGCAAAAAAAAAAAAAAAAAAAAAAAAAAAAAAAAAAAAAAAAAAAAAAAAAAAAAAAAAAAAAAATTAAAAACTTCAAGTTAAGGTTCAGTTTTTTAAATAATTCGGATTTAGCTGTTGTGCTTACTTTTTTTTTTTTTTTTTTTTTTTTTTTTTTTTTGAACCTAAACTTATGTTCTTAATTTTTTTTATTAAATAATAAATTTCAATTTTTTTCTGTTACCGTAAATAATAAATTTTAGAGTATATGTAGCAGCGCGCCTATATTGAAAGGCTAATTACTTTTATAATTAATTTAAATAGTTAATAAAAAAAAATTAAATATTAATAAAATTAATATATTAAATATTTCTAATTATAATAAAATTATTCTTCAAACCAATCACTCAATGCAATAAAATAAAATTAAAATATAGAAAAATATAATATTAAATGTTAAATAAAAAAAGATGCTTCACTGATTACAGCCCTTGAAGTACTTCGTTAAGGGTGTACCTGGGCCAACGGTTGTAGACAAATTTGGTTAAAATCAAGCTCAACCACCAGGATTTGTCCTGTATTTTCGTATTTGTATTTTTAAATAGGTTGGTTTTGGCCCAAGGAGGTTCTCTTGACCATAATATCGCTCCTAAATTATTGCAAAATAAATAGTTTTCTGCCTCAGCTGGATTCGAATCTGTGCCCGAGAGTGAGGATTGTCTTACTAACTATGAGACCTACATAAATATAACTCGATATAATTGCACAAACTTATATAAATATGAATTAGAAAAAAGAACATACATTCAGAAAAATATTGAAGACAACAATTAATGAAATGAAAGATGTTAGGTTTTACATAACAAATTCATAGGAACAACCTCTAGTTTCTTAGGAAAAAAAAAAAAAAAAAAAAAAAGTTCAAATCTAAAATTTTAACACAGTTTATTTTTAAATACTACAAGGAAGTCAATTTTCAAAATAATAAACATTCATATCATGAATTCGCCCACATGTTCTTAGTGTCCATAAAATTTTAAAGCGTTTCAATACCGTTAGTTATTGTAAATTATTTGTAATTGTTACTGTGTATATACAATTATTGGGTAGTTTACATATGGCTTACATAGGAATTTGTTTTTTCGTTGTTTTTTGTTATAGAGTTTACTATAAAAGAATAGTTATCTCGTTTGGGCTTAATCAGCAACATACATGTACATTAAGATCTTTATGGATAAATTTTTTTGTGACATAGTAAGGAACATTGAGGAATTTCGAGAAGGATTTTGGATTGTAAAGATTGGATGCGAAATGAATTGGATGGCCTAGTGAAGCCTCAAACCTCAACTCCGTATGTCTTTTATAATTAACCGGAAGTTTTGAACGTTTATTATGTAAATGTTGAAGAAGTCGAAAATGGAGGGCAGTTTCTTGTAGCTTTAGTCTTCACTTTATCGTAAATATGCTCAAGGTAAAAAAATCAAAACACAATTGTATAATTTAAGTCGAGTCATTTCATTAATTTTAAACATCCCATTTCTGATATTGATCATGGATGCTAATGATTTTAGAATTTATTGATTACATAATTAATTACTAATAATTTTATAAAACAACCGTTTATATAAATTAAGGAATATCAGTTAGAAGAGTTTTTAAGAAAAAAATAATACATAAATTTTTAATTTTATAAAGGAAAATGAAGCGACGAAGGAAGAGACCGGCACGACAAATTCCTCAGCACAGAGTTTATATCTGACCCTTCGCCGGCCACAGCCTTCAAGATATGCTGCGCACTTCCGGCCAACTAGACCACACGTAAGGTTTCCGGCTCAGGTTAAAACCCGTTTGAACCCAATCAGATGTAGCGGCCAGCAAACTGAGCTCCGTGGGCGTTTTTCTTTTCGGTTGGATGGTCCATAGGACGCCCTTACGACACCTGCCCAATAGGTAATAGTACCTTAGAAAATTCCAACGATTTCGATAGTTTTTGCTTTGAAATTAATACTACAGGTAAGTTCCATCCACAGACTGTGGGAGACCTTTTAATGAAAGGTGTCCTTAAAAAAGAATATGCTTATGCGTTGTATGTTTATCTGATATAAAGAACAAGGACATTCTTCAGTGTTATTATATTTATTTTTAATGGCCGGAACCTTATAATAGAATATATTTATGTTTAGTCGTTATGTATATATATATTATAATTTAAATGCTTATTTCTACAAGACTAAAATAACAAGAAACTGCTCATCTTTATAAACTACTCCAATATTTACCACTCAAACGTTCAAAGCTTCCCATAAATTATGAAAGACTCATTTACAAGACTGTTAATAGACCAATTTGGAAATTGCCACTAAACTTTCAGTCGTAAAATCCGCATGTTCCTTAAAGCTACAAATTAACTTATCCATATGTTGCTGATTTGGACCAAACCAGATACTTATCCTTTCATGGTAAACTCGAATCCAGTAGTCTCCCAATTTTTCTCACACTCGATTCCGGACATCATCCGAGGCGTGTGAAAAGAAGATGACCAAGAGACCCTTTAATAAAGAACTTTAGAATCATAAAATGGTGTATTATTAAATTTCAACAATTGTTATTAGAGCTAAAACGACATGAAACTGCTCGTCATTATAGAATACTCTAACATTTACTAGACAAATATTTAAAGCTTCCAATAAATAACACAATACTTATTACATGACAGTAATTAGACGTATTTGGATATACGGTGTTAAATTTGGGACTCCATTAAACCTACCAATCATTCTATTTTTCAATCTATACAATCCAATATCCGAAAAATTCTAAATGTTCCTTATTATGTCTCAAATAAACTTATCCGCAAAGATCTTAACATATTATATATATCTGATTTAGCCCGAACCAGGTACCTATCCTTTCATTGTAAACTCCATAATCACTCAAATCCACTAGTATCTCAACTTGCTCCACACTTGATTCTCGATAACCCTCAAAGGGGTCCTAATAGAAGATGCCCAAGAGACCTTTTTATGTAGAATTTTTATTGAAGTGCTACTGATGATCAATGAATAGTTAAAATATATATATATTCTGCCTCTCAAAAAACTTAGAAACCAACTGAAAAAAAATACTCTTACATTTTCCCCCTTTGGCTACTGAATCAAAGGACAACTTCACCCTCTTTTATCACAACTTTTATTCTTCTTCTTCTTTTTTCTTTTTTTTAATATATTTTGGTTTGAAGCAGCATACTGAACAGTTAATAATTTTTTTTTTTTTTAATTTAATATCTATGAATCATATGCCCATTTAACTATTCATAACTTACGATTTTAGATATTTCAGATTTTAAAAATCTGGATAGGTATATTTTGGATTTTTTTTATTACGTGTATATGGGTATATTTAACACCTTCTTAATATCATCCTCTACTATTGAGTTTTTTTAAATTATATTTTAAACAACCCAAGACAATCAAGAGTTAAATTGCTTCGTCCGCTACCGATATCATGAGTATCACATAAATATTTTTCGTATCTCTTATGCTGAATCATTCAGGATATGAAGGAAGGAGTCCATAAAAAATATTTCACGCGTCAATAGAAATGTAACGCAAACACACATATATGTACATTAATATTAATTTTTCCTTAAAAAATGAAATATCAGCTGCTCCATTGGTGTTTAGACCCCGCTATATAACTTGCAAGATGACGGCAAGTAATCGGGTGACCAGTTAGCCCGAACACGTAAAAACTTAATTCCTGCGCTTTCTTTCCTTCCATTCAATAAACTAAAAATATTTAAAGGTATAATGTTTGAGTTTAGAAAAACTTTGTTTTTCAATGCTTTATCATAAATATACTAACGTAAACATTTGGTCCTGCAAAAGCGCACACAGGAGCAGATTCAAACATATTTTTCCAAACCATAAAGTTAGCATATTCTGTGACTATATTTACTAAGAGACTATGTGATTTAAATTTCATTAGTCAAGTAGTTTTAAGATATCCACTAATTATCATGACTAGACCTCTCAATGATATCTAATATTTTCATTTTCTATTAAATGATATAACCAGAGGTGGAACGTAATTTAAAAATCGATTTGAAAGAACGTATATAAGTCGTGAGTAGAGGCATCCCTTTTCTTTGATGTTGTTGACCAATGTGGCCTAAAGGATCTTGGAGCAGCAGAAAAATGAAATAACAAAGAATCCGTTCGAACGTTTTAAATATAATTCTTATTTTTACTGAGGACACAAACTTCAGTTTCAATCAAACATGTCTAGTTCTCCAGATGTTTATTTCCGAAAGCAACCGCCTACATTTCCCCGGACAGATCCGATGCTGTTTCCAGAAGGAGGTGTTTGTCAAGTGGAGGATGGCGTGAAGTTGATACTTCTCATTAACGCCTGTTCTATATTCACCCCGGACCAGGATCGAGTTACAGATCCTCGGATGCCAAGATACGCCGAACGAATGCCGAAGAAAACTCCTGTGGGAAGCTCATTTATATTCCAGGGGCCTGTCTAGGTTTTCCCGTTTCTACAGAAATGGCCGTCAAGTAGGACGCCTTATGACCACCGGAAATTTCAGTTGTTTCCGTCAAGTAACTAAAAATCTTGGCGGTGGTTATAAAGACCCGTAGGAGCTGGCATGTGGAAGCGGAAAGTTTGTGCTTGATGATCCTTGGCATTTATCTGCTCTTGTTCTCCGCTGGAAAGCGTTTTTGATAAACCATGATGATAATAGTAAAAACATAAATAACACTTTAAATGAATGAGTAAACAAGCGTTCCAAAGCATCCATGATAAAACCCATGTAATTTGTAAATAAATTGTAATTGTCATATACTGCAATTTCTTTCATTTAACAGTTCTGCTTACAAACGAATAGTGCTTGAAATGGACCTCCCTTAAACCATTTTCAGCACCATTCTTAAGGAAGATGAACGTACAACAATCGCCCTTTTAGTATAATGAGGTATTTCAGCTGTTAAATACATAAATAATTTTAATCGACATAAAAAGGTAAAGCTTTTTTCTTTTTTTTTTTCTAACATGCAGTCGTTTCAGATTTTTTTTTTTTTTTTTCTCTCTAAATCTGAAACAGGTTAGAAAGTATTTTGCACCTGCAAGGAAAACAATACAGCCATCTTCAGTTTGAAAAATATATGAAAACATTTAAAATATCAGCAATATTAATGGATAGATAATCTTTTTTAAAACATCGTGGGCCATAAAAATACCTTTTCAGTTCCTTTTGGTTAGATTTTCTTTCTTTCTCCTCCAGAAATCCCTCATTTTTTTCCCAATGAAGCGTTTTTCTACTGCACCACTTGCGTGCAATCTTTCATTTCATGGGTTTACAAAAAACTCTATTTCACGGATTTTTAAAATCTAAATTCGAACTTATCTTGACATACTTCATATTTTTCCTCTTTTTCTTCCACTTATTCTGGCGGCGCTTTATAATTCCAAAACTTGTTACTTTTTTATTGAGTTTATTTAAATCCATCGCATGACCATGAAAATTCAATATTCTCTTCCTGATTGTTGTCTCCAGTTCTTCAAAAGTTTCATAAAAAAAATATTAGAAAAGTGGTGATTAATTTAACGATTCTTAATTATATCGATCCTTTAATACTATTATTTTAATTATTACAATCTTCTAAGAAAAATATTATAGTATATTAGTTATTGAAATGAATAAATAATACAGTGATTTGTAACTGTTTTCAGAAAGTAACAATGTTTTGATAAATAGAACCCATTCTGGTAGATCACGGTTTCTATATCGATATTTGAGAATCTAAAAGGTTATTTTATATATATGTTATATAAGTTCCAAGAGAACTGTCCTATAAACATTTATACACTTGTAGTTACTTTATGTAACCAAATATGTCACAATTTTGTGTAACAGATAAGTGCAAAATTATCATTATTGGAGGCTGGTAATGGAATCAGACCTACCTGGAGTGGAATGTATGAAGCAAACATTAACTGTAAATTAAGAATAAGGATATTCAAGAAGCGTTTGGATAATAAACTGTTACAAATGATCGAGTAAATTAATACTATTTGTATCATTTTACGAATATGTTCAATTATAATGATGGAGAACGGGGGAAAAAAAATCTTGGGAAATTAAGGGGTAAACGTTGTCACTATGATTTCGAGTAAAATTTTTTAGACAGGCTGCAATTCCCTCTTGAATTAGCAATCCAATGCCAGATCATCTTAGTTGTTGTTTAGAGTTTAATAAAGGCAGTCTGTTTTTAAATACTAACAGATTCTTAATAATAATAACTAATATTCTTACTCAAATATGTTGGCTAGTTTCTAATGGGGGCAAATTTTGTTGTTGTTTTTTTACTTATACGTACTTATAATAAATAAATAAATCTGTCAATAAGCTCTAGAGAACTACCCATCAGTAGCATTTCAATAAAAGTTCTACTTTAGAATTTCTCTAGGCCTTATTTTGTTCACATGCCTCGGAAATCGGATTTAGGTGGATTCGAGTGGGTATGGAGCTTATCATAAAAGGATAAATATATGGTTCAAACCAGTTCAGGAAGATATGGAACATTGAGTTTATTTTGGATAAGCTTATTTGTAATATAATAAGGAACATTGAGGATTTTACGAAGGATTTTGGATTGTAAAGGAGAAAAATTAGATGGCTTACGTGGAGCCCCTGAGAACTAAAAGAATTCGCCAGAAAACTTAAACTATGTAAAAATACAGACTTTACAGAACATCACAAGTAAAGCACTGTTTTCTGTTGTTTTTTTCTTTAATTACGAAGTTTGTTAGTCTTCATGTTTGTTTATTTTCTTGATTTATATATCTTATTTTATTTTAATACAATTAAATCCGAATTAAATTGACGTAAAGAGAGAAATTTTTGAAAATAATTTGTTTTTTGTATTTTTCTTTTACTTACATTTATATAATTCTAATTCCGTCGCGGTTTGTACCAACTGGCAAACTGGGCGAAATATCATAATTCTTGGTATCTGTTAATCAGAAATATTTATGTTATGAGAATATTTTTTTTGATAGCAGCTGAGGCGTGTTGTTGCCATCGCCTTCTCGAGTGGCGATGATTCACTTTTACTTGAGGCAGATAACTGTTGTTTACTCTTCGTCCAATTTCCACTTCACAATAGTTTCTTCCGCTTCAACTCTTTCAAAAAAGAAAGGAAAAAGAAAAAAGTTATTATCACATTTGGAGGTGACGTAGATAGCTCGTGCAGGTGATAACGAACTTCCTTGTCACCAATCCTCAAGGCTTCCATGTTTGACATTTGTCATGATTTAATTACATTTTTTGACAGCAGTAAATATTTGATGTACATCATCCCCCCCACCTCATAGTAATGCTGTTAGGTTTGATTTACTTCTTACATAAAACTTTATTTATTATATTACACGTATTATTTTAGGGAAATAACTAATTATAGAAATGTGTAGATTCTTAGAGATGCCACAACAACATCTAAGGAAGTCCATTGTTTTATTTTATAATTCATATTTTCAGAAAGACTAAAGGGACAACACTGCTCGTCGTTACAGACTACTTCAACATTTACTAGACAAACGATCAAAGCTCCCAATTCATTACAAAGACTTATTTACATGGCTGTGATTCTGTGGTTGAGCTTTGGGCTCTACTAAACCATCTAATTCATCTCGTATCCAATCCTTACAGTCCAAAATTCTTCGAAAAATCCTGAATGCCCCATACTTTGTCACCATTAAACTTATCCATAAAGACCTTAATGTTGCTGAGTTAGCCCAAACCAGATACCTATCCTTTCATCCTAAGCTCCATAACCACTCAAATCCACTAGTCTCCCAACTTGCTTCCCACTCCATTCCCGATAATCTTCCGAGGCGTCTGAAAAGAAAATGGCCTAGAGATTTTCTAGGGTAGAATTTTTATTGAATTGCTACTGATGAGTAGTTCTTTTCAAGTTTTAACATGATATTATAATCGTGATAAGGTCATTTGCTTAATGTATATATTTTTACAGTTGTAAAGTTCAATAAATTGATTTTTAAAAAATTAATTTTGAAATTAATAATTTTTTTTACAAATATTATTTACAAAGGCAGTGGCATAGTTAAAATATTTCAATGTTATCGACAAAATGGTTTATTACCAAGTGCTGTGTATACATATCTATAATTATGAATATTTTTCATACATAGTTATAACACTTATAATTATAATTTAATTGATTTATAGTGAATTCAAATATGTAAGAATTAGATTTGCAACATAGAGAATAGAATACGTTTTGTGAGATGGTTATTTAGAAATAAATGAGAAGAGAGTCCAGAAACATATATAATTGTGCACTTAGAGTTGATGTAAAGAATATAATTTTATTATATTATATAAAAGAATATAATATAAGTTCCTAGGCAACATTAGAAAGAAGTTTTTTTGAAGTAAAGTTACAAAAACTTTTAATTTTACGAATTGATATATTGCGTATAAATATAATTTTATGTTAGCGTTAAATATAGTTTTGGTTTAACTGTTTCAGTGTATTCAGTTTGTGCAGATTTACTATTTTTTTGATGTTTTCATTTTTTCATATAAGTAATCTTGATAATATCAAGATATAGTAAAAAAAAAACTTAAAAAAGCAGTATACAAAAATAATATATTATATTATTTTGTATACTGCTTTTTTAAGTTTTTTTTTTTTTAATTATCAATATATGAACTTGGTTCATAATAAGTATTCCTCTGAAAAATATTTTCAGATATATTGATTGAATGAATCATTGTCATTTCTGTTACTTATTGTCCGTGAGAGAGGCAGATTTTAATATTCTTCCAAAAAAAGCTATTTAAAAAAAAAATTGTATAGAACCATCATTGATATATAAGTGAAAAAACGAAAAATCGTAGTGTGTGGCTGACTTCTTAAAATAAAGCATATTTGAAATTCGGATTTAGCCCTTTACGAAACTGTTACTATTATATTTTACATATGCAACAATCCCTCTACAACAAATTATTTTATTATTCTGGTACCATGGAATTCATGAGGGTCAGTTTGGGTATTTACGTGTATTCCATTTTTCAGATTTGTTTACGAGGATTGCAATCTTTATCAATAATGATAATTATGTATCTGTTGTAATAAAAAGTATTTTATGTATTTGTAGTATGCATTAGTAAATAGATTATTATACCTGTACATTTTTTTTGTATATACAGCTAACTCAATTGCCATAAAGTTTGTGATTTGAAGCAGTTAATAAAAAAAAAAAAAAAAATCAGTTGAAAAATATTTTGATAATTTACTTTTATAAAAATGAAAGATGGTTAGATTCAATCTTTTAATTGTTTACAGATCAGAGTGCAACATTTCCCGGTATAAATGTTTATTTATTTTCCTTTATCGTTTTGTTCCTTAACTGATTGATGAGATTAATCGGAAATTTAAAAAAAAAAAAAATATATATATATATATAAAGCTGCGCCTAATAGTTTTTTTTCTCTCTCATGGAAAATATCTGAAGTGTATGAGTGAATATTACAGCAATGCTAAGTACGGGTTTAGTCACTATTAATTTTTAGGTGAAATAACACCTGTTGATAATCATAACAATATAAAATGGCTTAATAATTTTATTTATGATAATTTAGCGCAAATGTTTAATGTGTACAATAATAATCAATTACAGTAATTTACCAGTGACAAAAAATCTATTCTCATTTCCGTTACCAATACCCCGGTTTACGAGTAAAAATAAATTAATACAACAAAGTCAAATTTTTTTTACGTTTATGGCTAAACAAAAGGATATTTTCTTATACTATATACTATTATACTAAATCATACAACAGAAAAATATTCGAAGCAATACACATAAATAAATAGCTAATAGAATCTATTATTATTATTATTATTATTATTATCTATCTATTATTATCTATTATCTGATAACGAACAATAGATAATGCGGTTAGTTATTAAATATACGTAGACAAGCTAAGAACCAACTATGCAAATATTATTGGCAAATTAAAAATATAAATAATATTAAAGCTAAATTTAAAAAAAAAATGTAATATTAAAAAAATTAATTATGAAATGAATATTGGTAGCTAGACATTTAAATTGGAAATTGTTAATAAGTTGAATAAAAAATAATTGATATAAAAGAAAACAAAATTTAGGCATTGTACAGTTGACTTATCTAGGTTTAGTACCTTTTATAATTAGTGACTGTGTGAAAAAATCACAGTAACAAGGTAAAATATTTTAATTGTAATGTTAATTTAGATATATTTATGTGCTAATTTGTTTCAGTTTTATAATCCATAAGATGGTATGTGAATTTCGAAACATGTGGACGTAAAATTAAAATAAATGGAGGAGTTATACCATTTGAAATAGAATTAATAATAATCTTAATTCTGTTTAAAAAATAAAATAAAAATAAAAAATAAAAACAAAATAACCCTAAGAATATCAAAAAATTATAATTGAATGTTTTACTTATTAATTTTATTAGTACTTAAGTATTAACAGTTAAATAAAGTAACCCTGTATATTTATTTTCTAATAGCGAGTTCATATCTTCAGCAATTTGACGTTGGGCTTGCAGTAGACCACGATTTTTCTAGAGGATGTTATAAATTCTGTAACGAGCAGTGTTAAAGGCAGATAAACTAGGTATCAAAATAATTGTGAAACAATTACTATTTTGTGGTTAAAGTATGGAAAAACTTTTTTTTTTTTTTAATCATTAGCAATGTTAAATATTTTTGAAAATTTCTTACAAATTCTTAAACAATAGAACATAGCCAATTTTGCACTGTTGGTAAACATTAGTCAATGAACAATTCACTGGAGTAAAAAGTGTACACTATCAAAGGTGAAAAGAGGAATTAGAAATTTAAACTAGTAATAAGACGACAATCCCCGAAGCAGATTTCTTCCTTGTATTTGTATCAACAATTCAAGTTAATCTTTCGCTTTGAGCATTTGTTTTTATATTGTAATTGCGATGTTTTCTTTCTGTTTTAAGTTTCTAATTTCTATATTACCACTCAAAAAAAAAATTTCCGAACTTAATTTTTCTTAATTTTGAAAAGTGAGCCAAGCAGTTCAAGTACATCGAAGTCCCAGGCTACGTCAGTCAGGATTGGCGTATTCAATTAACGTATTATTAGAGAGGCGGTAATAATATTTTAAAATCGATTTATTACAATTGAAATTTTCAATTTGAAAGATCTGTTTGTGTAATACAGCTGTCTCAAATGATCAAGTAACCAGATATCTAGATGAGTAGAAATCTCCAAACGACGGTGGTATTTCCTTACTGGTTATTTCAAGCATAAATTATAAAATTTATAATGAAGCAGATGGGCAGATATGTTGGCTATGTAATACCAGGAAAACACATTTCACTTTCTAACCATATCCCCAATATTACCTGAGTTTGTTAGATGTTGCTTCATTATCAATCAATCAAATAATAACGAACTAGTAACATTAAAATGTTAAAGGTTGAATAAGGCTTTGAAAACATGCACAGATTTACAGTAAAGAGCCAAGATTTATTTATTGAACCATCTTTATTCAATATCCATTTTAAGCTGTTTATATTGTTAAATATTGTAATATAGATTTATTATTTTTATAATTATAAAAATAAATTAAAAAATTGGTGAAGGAGAGAGCGGGAGGGCCTCTGGTTTGAAAAAAAAAAAAAATGGAAAGTAATAAAAACTATGGGTTGAGGAAACTCAAAAATTCTATAACAAGAAAATAAACTCAACATCAATTATGAATATAAATATTTACATATTTGTGTAAATATTTACATTTTATGGGTGATTTCCAAAAAAACTATTTTAAAAAATCAGCACCATAATGATACATTATTAAAAAAAATTACCTTTCTTTCTTTTATTTATTTTTTTTAATTGTTAAAATGCAAATTATAAAACAATTTAATAAAAGCGGCAACGGTCAGACCATGAGCCCCCTTATCTGAAAAAAAGTATAGTGTAATGCTTTAGAAAATTTAAGTTGAGAAAACTTTAAAAAAAATAAAAATAAATAAAAATCAATATTAATTGTATAAACATTTACATTTTTGTGCACATTCCAAAAAACCAATTTTTAAAAACAGGCCTCCATAATAAAAAGAAATAGAATCTCTGTCAGTATAACAGGGGTGAATACGTTAATCCGTTTTTAAAGAAAATTGCACGGTTTTTATTTTTTATTGGTTTATTAATTTTGGTTTGGTATAATTGAAATTATAATAAAATAAAACGGTTTAATCAAAATCCCCGGGTTTGTAATAAAAGAGAAAACTCAAACTCATCTGAGGAAGAAGTTTTGTACGATTTCAGGATCATAATCATAATAATTAAAAATAGTATCACAGCAAACTATATGTGAATGTATGAATTCGTTGTTGGAAAAAAATGCCTCTTGGAATATTCAAAATAATAATCAAAAAGAAAATCGGTAATGTACAGTGCAGAAATCCCCAGATATGAAAAAAAGATGTGGATTGTCATAGAAAATTTAAGTTGAGAAAACACACAACTTGGTTTAAAACAAAATAAAATAAAATAAACTCAATTCCAATTGTATAAATATTTAAATATTTGAATAAATATTAACATTATTGTTCAAATATTTACATTTACTTAAATCCTTCTGGAAGGTTTTTAGGTCAAACAAAAAAGAAACAAATTTTGAAAAAATGAGCTTCATAATAATGAAAAATGTCATCTGAGTAAACTAGTATTAGATGATAAAATGATAATCAAAAAGTGAATAAAAAAATATCGGCGACAGGCATGTTTAAGTTAAGGGAACTCACAACTTGATAAATTAAAAAAAAAAGTTATTTCCCATTGTAAAAATAAGTATATTCTTGTTATTATTACATCAATACATCGTCCAGAATGGTTTTCCTATAAAAAAAGAAAGAAAATTAGTTTTTAAAAAATGGCTGCATAAGATGAAAAATAGAATCTCACAATCAGCTAAATATGTGAGGATACAACAATACGTTGTTAGAAAAGATGGCCTGACTTTCTTTTAAAAAAATAAATACAAAATAAACTTAATATCAAATGTGTTAATATTTACATTTATGTATAAATGTTTACATTTGTAAACATTGTTCGGGGCAATAGCAAGACCAGATAGCAGATAGCAGAGGTCAGGAGTACGTAGACCTGGCAGACCCAGGAGTACGTACACAAACCATATTGGAAAACTGGGGACAGCAAGAGGATGCACAATACCGGAGAGGGAAAGATTTAGAAGAGACAGGGAATAGTGATCTAGATGTGTTACTTAACAGCACCTAGGAGTTATAGGAAGGAAAGAAAAACCAACATTAAAAAAATTAAAAGCATATGAACGTACCAATCTTTAAAACAAAAATAAAATAAAATAAATCACCTTTCTCTTCTTTTATTATGTTAGTTGTTGAGGGAATTTTATCAACGGAATAGAAAAATAAAAAGAAAAAAAAAGGAAGAAAGAAAATAATAAGTATTTTTTAAATTAAGAAGACATATTTTTAATTCGCCATTGTTTAGGCCATATCTTTGATCGCCATCATCAGTGCTAAAAACAAGAAATAGTCTAGTTCAGAATTAGAAAATAAAATTTAAAAAAAAAGTATTAAAAAAATACTATTGATGAAGAAATAAATGAAAACATCGATTATAGATGAAATGTAAGTTAAGTAAAAGACAAAGTTTGTAAACAATTTTAAAAATTTAATATAATGAAAATACGGAAATTATATGAAAATGGCAATATTTGTTAAGGCGAGATACAATTTTTAGTGACATTGGATCATAAGACATAGAACTCGGTAACAACAACAAAAAAAAAATAAACTCTGTATTGATTTGTATTAATATTTACACTTTTTTTTTTTTTTTTTTTTTTTTTTTTTTTTTTTTTTTTTTTTTTTTTTTTTTTTTTTTTAATATTTACATTTAGTGATCCTCCAGTCAAACTGCAAATAGGACTAAAAAGCTAATTGAGGATGGTGAGAGCACATTTTGTAACATTATACGAAGCATTTTCAGCAGTTTTAAGGACCTCATATCGAAATGATTGAACACAATTAATATTTATGGGTCAGCAGATTGTATTATTTACGATCAGTTAGTTGTTTATGAAGTGAGCAAGTACTGCAGACCACTGAGGAGCTTCATGCCTGGGCCTATACTTAGCTCTGGCCAAGGTCCCATTACCCCTCCGGATATTTACATAACACCATCAACGCTTATTATTTGTTGAAAGGTTATTGTTTACTGTTTGTCTATACGGAGCGCTTATGCCTAATGTAAATGTAGTGGTTATGACTATTTCCCAACAACTCGACTCGGAAAAAGGAAAAGTCGAAACGAGATCAGCAACGCGTGGTGCGAGTGTGAGACTTGTTTACCAACTTGTCGCTCCCAGAACCTGTTACTGTAAACATAGGCTTCTCCCATCGCCACGGGTCTTAGTCTTTCGAATGCTACTGCGGCCGAGGGGTCTCTTGTTGCAGGAAATGTGACGTATACATCGTTCTGGACGGTTTATGGACCAACAAATGAGGTGCATCATAATGAAAAATAGTATCTCAGTAAACTAGAGACGAATTACATTGATACATTTTATTTAATTTATCTCTTTTTTGGCATGGTCCAAAAAATAAATGAATTATAAACCTTTTTTCAAAAATTTTCACCTCACTATACACGATACTTATATCTGTGATGGGAAACGACACAATCTTCGAAAAGGAGGAATACGGATTATCGAACTGAGTGGTGACAAATAGCCAATTTCAGAAAATGAATTATTCAAAAATTACCGAACGAAACTAAAAAAATTGTATCATTTTTTTTTTTTTTTTTGTAATAACATCTTTTATTAAGTAATTAGTTTTAAAAAATAAAATACCTACTACTATTTCTGAATAAATGTTAAGATCTGCCTCACTCAACGACCACAAGTAACAGGAATGTTCATGAATCCATTCTTACAATATTTACAATAAACGTAAATAAATAATACAAATAAAAATTAAGATAAAAACCTACTAATAAACAATATATAAAACTAATTATCCGGGAGAACCTCGAATCAAGCCTGTCACTCTAATTGTAGGGATGAGGAGGCGAAGTAGATCCAAAAAAAAATTAAATTGGAAAAAATCAAAAACATAAATTGTTAAACTGTTTAATTTGTAGAGAATAGAATATTATAATTATAAGCGTAACCTATTCGGTATAATGTATTTTTAAAATTTTTAATACTTGTAGTACTGTTTAATGCCTTCGGCTCATTGCATGTAAGGTATTTTCACAAGCACATTACACCTAAATCAAAATAAAAGTAACCCAAGTTGTACTTCTTCAATTTTGTGCGAAAACGTATCAATTTATCACTTTCAGTGATTTAGAAATGTGGTAGACGGTCTCTTTATTATTTTTTTTTAATTTAAAAAAACACAGATATATGTATAATATTATTATTATTATACTTCAGTGATTTAGGAGGAATCCTCAACGTTTGGTGTATGTAGCAATTACCGCCTAAAAGGGGAATTGCGTTCTAGGTTCTAAAACTGTCCGACAGTTTTATTTACTAAACTAAACACTTAAATAAAATAAAATATATAATTTAAAAAATCTTTGGTATCAGTCATCCAATAATAAATATTTTAAAATAATTAAAAAACCTGAGATTTCTTTAACCTAATTTCATATCTGGGTATCCTCACTTATCTTCTTCCAATTAAAATTGCCTGGAATTAAAATAATAAGACTAACTGGTGAAATCAAGATGGAATTGAGACTGAACTTGGGTTCAGCTTCAGGTCTCATGCTCAAGGAAAAAAAGTTCAGGGAATCCTGAAAAATATTTATCTTCTTTTAGACATTAACACTGCCTTGGTCCCGTTCTTTTCTAATCCACAAGAACCGAACCACCTTCGAATGTACTTGATCTTCTCACATTGAGTTCCCTTCTTAACCAAATACCGATATATCTTCTTGAGTCATTTAATACAGAATATTCAAGAAAATTTGAGATATAACCAAAAAAAAAAAAAAAAAAAAAAAAAAAAAAAAATGTATTCAGGATTAAAACCTACAATTATAAAACAATTTATATGGCCACTCGAAAATCAACTTCATAAAAATTAATATACATCATTATAACTGAAATAATATTTCAGTAAATAAATACGTTTTCTGGAAATTGTTGTTAAACTCGAGTCAATCCTACATGGCATTAATACTGAGAAGTAGACATGTCATTTTGAAAGTATAAACCTAACGAATGTGAAGCTAAACTCTCAGGAAAAATTGGAAAAAAACAACAACAAAACTATGCAATACATCTTAATGAAAATAACCACAAATTCACTAATTACTCAGAAGTGAATCTAGTACATCATGTAAAAAATAGTCTAAAGTTGAATATTTAGTAATCATTAGGCATATTGAAATCGATAAAAATCAAGCCAAATATTTATTTAAATGACCAAATATATATTTCTGATAGTCCAATTTCAAATTTGTTTACAGTAAGATTAGAGAAACCTATCACCCTGGGGGTAAACTCTTAAGGTTTTCCCATTTGCTTGGCTCCAGCCATTGCATCATCTTTGACCCCTGATTCATCTTAGGCTTTACTAGAATCTTCAGGAACGTTTTGAATATCTGAAAAATTGATGAAATTTAAAAATGTATACCTCGCTTCTTTCCGAAAATCTACGAGGAATAGAGAAGATAATAATAATAATAATAAATTATGGGCTTCTTTGTTTACAGCAATTTAAGAATAAATAAACATAATGTTCTTGTAAATTTAAAATTTAAAAATCGGAATTGAGTAGGTAAAAGAATAGATAAGGATAATTTATGCTAGACAATAATGTTAACGGGTGTAGTTAGAATAGAATTTCCCAATCATGATATAAATATGGTTTTTAAGCATCATACAAAGGGACGGAAGCTATAGATATTATGAAAATACGGAGGTTTAAGGGTTCTAGATTGCTTTAGGAAAGAACACAAAAAATGATTCCAACGTATATCAAGATAAAGTCTGAGTCCGAGTACCCCTAACATCAGTATTAGGAAACAATAAATTTATTTCTTCAATTACATTCACAAGTTTCGCAACTTTGTAAAAAACAGTTCGGGCTACATGCCTTCTTTTGCAATTCCTTTGTGATCTATCGGTTACGGCCTATCAACAGCTTCTTTTAAACATTTCTTCGGCTAATCAAATATCAATTCATTGAGGAATAGATTCGACTGGCCTAAGGAGGAAGAAACGATAGACTAACGGAATAAAAAAATTCCTTAATATTATAAAATAGTTTACGATAGTTGAATAGAAAAGAAGATGGTTGGGGTATGCGTTCATTTAAAAACACCTTAAAAGAACATTAATTAATTATGCCGACACTTCGCTGCTTAAGGAGGGCTTTCCACGTTCAGCCATAATGAAGCCATAGATTTGAAATTTAAGCCAAAACGTAGGCAAAATAAAGTTGTGTTTCTATATTGTGTTTTTAAATAACCAGGTACCCCATCTTTAAAAAAAAAAAAAAAAAACTTTCTGAAGGGCTCGGGTTTCGAATTACTTAATAGTCAAACTTATATGTCATTAATTTGTGCGTATACATTATTCCAGAAGAATAATAATGCTCCGGAATAAAAAATATTCAATCATTGCACAAAATGGAGATTAGTTTTCTTCAGAAGAAACCTCCATTTAAGCTGACATAAATATGAAAACATTTCCATATCATTAATAAAAATTACAGAGACATATCATCGATGGCGCCTTGTTGATTTTACTATTTATGATATTGCGCCATTTGAAAGAACTTAAATTTCAGGATGAGAAGGACATCTGCTTTGCATGACTAATTATGACGTTTCCTGTTGCTCAAGAAAGGCCACAAAGGCTGAACAATTTGCATGAAGCTACTGTTTTGCAAAGGATTAGAATTGGTGATAAGCCAAAAATAAGAATCCTCGCCTGTACCAAAACATCTTCTCCCATTCATGAAATAACCATGAGTAAAATCGAATACCGAAATGAAAAATCACAATAGCAGCTTCTGTTTCCCAAGACAATATATATTAACATACTTCTAAACATATACCGTGTTAAGGTGACTCTTCTTAAGAGATGTAGAAACTCTTTAAGGATATTTCGGGATTTGAGATCACTCAGATTATCAAAGGTGACGGCGTAAAAGTCCTTTGAGATTCCTTAACACCCATTAGAAACAAAAGGTTTTTTTTTAATTTACTGTTCTTATAAAAATATTTTAAATACTTTATTAATTGTTTTATTAAATCATTTATTTTTGACAAATATTATAACCTGCTTCAATTAAATGCTGTAGGATATAACAATACAATTTACAAAACTATTCCTGATTAAAACATTATTTAAAAAAAAAAAAACTATTAAATATGGAAACAGGCATTTACAAAAATAAAATAAAATAATAACATAATCTAAACTAATTTAGATTCATGAAAACGACCCACACTGGGGCCGTTTTATCAGAAATTCCGCTCAAATACCCATTTTTGATTTATTTATATTTTGACTATTGTGAGTGACTAAAACAAAGTAAATAATATGGCAAATCAGCTAGTAAACTATACGTGCTCCATTTTTCTTTTTTTTTTTCAAAATTTTAATCCGTTCTATGTCGCGGGTTATCAGATAGGTTCTACGCAGTTCACTACGTGAATTATTATTTTCTTATAAAGTTTTCCAGTCTCACTCTGTGTTGTTCAAGTGAATATATGTAACATAAAATACTAATAAATACAATCTCAAAGATGAAATAGATAATAAATCTTTAAATTAAAAAAAAAAAAATCCAAGCAAAATCTTTAAATCGGATTAATTAAATTTAGCGCAAGGAAATCGCAAAACTGTTATTGTAATATGGTGATAAAAGGTCTTGTAAAAGCCCAGCCACGCACTCCGAGAAGTATCCCAATGAAGGAATGTACTCTATCTTCTCATCCCAGTTTAGTTCTCCGTTTTCTTCTTGTGGAGTTGACCCAATCCTCGAGGATTCTCTTAGGGACAACTCCCTCCTCCATCCTTTCCAGGAGTCCAGCTAGCTTGATAAATCTTGTAATATCTAGTTCTCCAGACATTGATTATAGAGTTTGACCTGTGGCACCATTTATTTCTTCACATTATTCCTCCAAAAATATTTCGTATAATTTTCCTTTCTTGGGTGAATGTTCCGAATAAGAAATAGGATAAGTTATTTAGTGACGTATTAAAGATAATTATGTGTTTTCCATAGTAAGGGTTGGGCACTTGAGGCATTTGATGATTAATTAGAAATGGGATACGCCGAAAATCTTCTTGTCGTTTCAGTCTTATGTTCTCTCACAAGACTCAAACAAACAGAAGAATCCTTAATCCAAGGAAGATGTATGTATGGACTTTTTTTAGGTAGCGTATATTGAAGATATTGAAGTACAGGAGGGTAGGTCTACGATAAAGGGTAAAGGTGAACCTAAGAGATTTATTGAATAATAAAAACAAATTACGTATTTCATTGGCCGTTTACAACGCAAGCAGTGTGGTGTAGGAACATATTACATACGGGCAAAATGAAATTAATGATCACTAATTTAAAGAAATGGTGATCATTTTTAAAATGTTTTTGTTTCAATTCTAATGAACTGAACCTTTTCGCGCTAGTCGAGTGCAAGTAATAAGTAACAGGATCACTGTCACTTGCAATTTAATGTTATTGGGATAGATAATACTATAAATAACTATGTGCTAAGTATTAACATTTTCATAATAAGGTCAGTTGTATAATTTATATCAAATAGCACATTTGCTCCAGCCTGTCACATATCATTCTGTAGTATTAAAACCCTATACAAGTGTTTTGTGTAGGACGTCAAAACAGTTTGTATGGAAATAGCGTTTATGATGTATGGTTTCGTTCTCTGTCCACTTCTTTAAAAAGGTAGTAAAAAGTGACTATTTTTAACTACTTTCAAATGAAGATTATCTTTTCGATAGGCATAATTTTTTATACTGATGGTGGTTAGGTATAATTATTAAACGGCTTGGGATTAATCTCCTTATTTTTATTATTCGCATCAACAATTCTAATATCTTGATAAATCCAAGATCTTCGGGAATATCCTAAATATTGTCAAAAAATACTAAATTTAACAATATTATTCTCACTAATAAAATGGGATCAATCTTCAAATAATTATGCCAGCAGATGACTTGTACACCTAACTGGCTAAAATATTCACTATTCAAAAAGTACATAATGACCCAATGTCGTTAAAGATGTTAGATCCTTTTATTGTAAACAAAATATATAGAACGTCTGAGCCCATATGTCGTTGCTGAAATGAGGAAGTTGTAATCAGATATGTGATAATAAGACGTTCTCAATTAAAAATATGGAGTTAAAAGCTAAATAGTTTAAATATTTTTCTTTTTTTTACATTTTTTTATAAATTTTGATAGAAATATTTTAGATTACAGTTTCCTACAAATTTTAGTTTTCCTGTTTCAATTTCAGAAAAAAATAGTTGTTTAAAGAAAATAGTTTTAAACTATTCAAAACTATCCAGTCCTCCTTAAGAACTGGTCATTATTTGAATCAGTATGCCAACATGCCATCTTTGCTTTGAATACAAACTGTCCTTGTATCCAATTCTTACTAATAAAATCCCGAATGACCCTTATTTGATCACAAATAAATTTATCCATACAGATGTTAATGTTCCATATTTTTTGACCTATTTACCCCTCCCAATCAAAATCTGCATTCCAACACAAGTTTCTCTTCCACTCCAGAATTCTATTTTACCTCATATCAGACAATCAAAACCTCTAATACATTTAAATACATCTATTTTCAGTATTTCATTCTTACCCAAGGTGACGTTTAGATTCCACTAAATAAAAACTTTTCTTACTCTGAATCTTATATTAAGATACTTTTATTTTGTTTAGTGAGTTTTTTGCACTACACTAAGTATCTTACTTCATTTGTGGAGTGTTCTCTTATTTTCCAATGTACATCTTTATTAATATATATATATATATATATATATATATATATATATATATATATATATATATATATTTTTACTTTTATATTAACATTATATTATTTTTTAAACTATTATCTCTGACCAGATTTTATCTATTTTTGTACTTATTTGTTATTCTTAAAAGACTTTTGCTATTCTATTATATTTGGCTGGTTTGGTGAAAACTTGGTACCTTTCTTTCCACAAAAAACTCCATCACCATCCAAACCCACTTTAAGTTTCTCTAATTTAATTCCCTATAGTGCAATGACTGGCAGATCAAAGTAAATGAATCTAAATGCACCCAACATAACCTTTACCCCCCGCCGTAAATCCAGTCCTCCTATCTACTTCAATGGTATCCCGCTACATAAAGCTGACACAGTTCGGTGTCTTGGTTTCTACCTAGACAAAAGACTTACATGGAACCCACACACTCGACTCAAAAGGCAAGAACTTAACAGACCCTTTAGCCAACTGTATAGACTACTAATTAGGACATCTCATCTTTCCATTGAAAAAAAAAAAAAAAAAAAAAAAAAAATAAGTATATATATATATATATATATATTCTCATATACAAAACCATCATCAAACCTATTTGGACTTATGGACTTGAACTGTGGGGGACAGCAAAAAAGTCGAATATCAAACGCATTCAATCCTTACAATCCAAAATCCTCCGAACTATTGTAAATGCTCCTTATTATGTCTCCAACAAAACCCTACATAATGATCTCAATATACCATACGTCCTCGACCTCATACCGCTTAAATTTTCGAAATTCCATAGTAATCTTTCCTTTCATCCCAACCCTCTGGCGCAATCACTATCCGCTTCCACACATCCTGATAACCCCCCTCGCAAACTAAAACGGCAGTGGCCCAGAGATCTTTTGTAAAATTTATTTATGTTGGAGTTCTGGCAATGGCCAGCTTCTCCACTTATACCCTGAGTGAATGTATATAGCGTTCTCACTCAGCCTCCACAGGGTTTTTTAACTTACGTGACGCAGCTGAGTGAGAAGATCTGGGAATTTTCTGTGCCTGGCTTGTCCTTCCATAAGTGGAGGGACGGGTCTGGTCGGGGATCTCTAGAATGAATATAAATTGTAAATAAAATATAATTGTATTTTTAACTTTTAATTTAATTTTGTCTTATTTTCACTTGTTTTTATTTTATTTAATTTTATTTTTTTTAATTTATATATTTCACCCAGATGTATATTTTATATTATTTATGTATAGCATAGTTTTTTTATTTATTTTTATTTATTAATTTATCTTATTATTATTATTATTTTTATTATATTATTATTATTTTTTTAGTTTTTAGTTTTTTGGTTTTTTTTTTTTTACTGTAAATAATGTGTGAATGTAATCATTAAGCCATCTATATTACTTATTGCCCTCATTTGTGGCAGATTGTAATAATTACTCAATAAAAAAAAAAAAAAAATAAATAAATAAAAAAAAAAAATGCCCAACTAATTCCCAATAAACTCCGTTTGAAAATAAGATTCCCTCCGTAACTTCTAATATAGGGAATTCACCGAAGTGTTACCAATGGATAGTTGATTTACATAATTTTATAATCATCTCTCACATTTACTAGCTGTATTTTTTTTTTTTTTTTTTTTTTTTTTTTTTTTTTTTATGTGCATTGGTAAATATCAATAAATAGATAATAATAATTTATGTATTGTTAAAATAGATATTTTGAAGATGATTCAATCTATACATAAGTCTCCATTATTACCCTCGTTATAGTAAAATATCAACCATGCTCCATGACCTAAACCTACTCCCTCTAAAACAGTATGTCTTCGAGCAAACCAAAGCATACCTTGCAAAAAAAAAAAAAAAAAAAAAAAATATTCCCTAATAAAAGATATTGGAAACTATGATAAAAATTCAAATATCCACGCAAAAAAGCTGTACTCTTAACTTAAATCTCCCTACAAATCACTAAACTGCTATGTATACATATAGTCATCATTTATGTATGCTAGTTATTATATATTGATTATTTATATTTATGATTATTATTTTGTATTTAATTATTAATTTCAATTTAATTCTTATTCTGTATTTTATTTTATATTATGTACTTATTTTTTTAGTTTCTTTACTTTTTTTTCATGTGGGTTTTCTCCCTTATTTGTTCTACTGTTTACAGATAATCTTTAAAGTGTAAAACTATTGTCTAAAGTATACAACTATGATAATCATGTAGAGGACTAGATCGTACTAAATTATTTCTAATTTAATGTAATATGTCAATAAAGCCTTGTTATTATTATTATAAGTCTTCATTATCTTAAAAGAAATATACTTTGAATGTTGATTTAATATATATATATATAGCCTATGGTAAGGATAGGGATTTGTCTATTCTCGATTATACCGATTCTTTAGGAAAGGTATCCAGAATCGATGACCCAAAGTCGATTCATTGCAACCGATCGATACTGTTGGTGATAGTTTTGAAATACATAATTATACATGATATAATTCATACATCAATTCTTCCCCTAAATATATATTAAAAAAAAAGAAGTAAAATAGTTTATATAAATTTCTTTTACATCTTATAATAACAAAGCAATTTTTTATATACTAGATCAACACCGCTAGGTACAGAACTATTATCACTTTCTATTATCACTATATCACTTTCTTTAGAAATTTCAAGCATTGCTACTGCAAGTCAAACGTAAAATGGTTGGATATGTATTCGCTATTGGAAAACGAAGAAATAGGATTACTATTTCTAATGGCTAAGCCGAAGTATTAAAAAAATTCATGTGGCTAGATATTAGTACCATTTTATCATACTTTTTGTCTATCCTTAAAGAATATTTGTGATCCCAAAGTAAAGAATATTTTTCATTTAATTAAATGCTTATACTGGTTTTCGAATCCCAATATACTACTAAAATCACTATTAAACAAGCAGAGAAATATCAGTGCATCCTCCCATCAACTATGTTTAGTGCAAGGCTTTAGTTGAACATTTACGTCTCCTTCAGTAATAAATAAAATCCATAACCTTTGGAATATTTAGCATCATTATTAATAGTTGATAAAAGTAATTATATTTTGTGTATGAACTGCAATTAATTTATATATTGCATTTTGTAATTTATTTCTTGCGTTATTATTGTATTTTAATAACCTTTGTTCGTTATCAACCGACTTCAAAAAGGAGGAGGTTCTCAACTCGTCTGTATTTCTTTTTTTTTTGTGTGTGTATGTTACGCGATTACTCCGTCAATTCTGAATCAATTTTGATGATTCTTTTTTAGATCGGTAGGGCATACTTCAGAGGTGGTCCCATAAAAAATATTTTAAAATCAATGCAATACTTTTTAAGAAAAATCCAAAAAACTGTTCATAAAATCACTTACTAACTGTTTTTTTTATTTTTCTTAAAAAGTGCTACGTTGATTTCAAAATGTTTTTTATGGGACCACCGCTGAAGTATGCCCTACCGATCTAAAAAAGAATCATCAAAATTGATTCAGAATTGACGGAGTAATCGCGTAACATACACATCATATGTTTTTTTTATACCCTTCTCAGTTTATGGTTAACTGTTATTAGTTTTTACGAGTCATGCTATGTAGTTTTTATGTGTGAAATTGTGTTCAATAAAACTTTTCAAGAGGTATTTCTTTCTTTCTCATAAGACGAACAAAATCTGCGGTTGGAAGTACATTACACTTATATTTCACTTCAAAGAGACGATTTCAGATAGAAAACGTTAAAAATTGTGTAAATAAGTCGAGCTGAAAATGGGGTTCAAAAGAGAGAACTTCTATGAAATGAACTATTAGAAGTCATCGCCTCTATGACTCGAACTCAAATTAAAAGAATTTCATGTGTAATTTATATTCCGGTTTCCCGTCACTGTTTATCTTTCCAGTTAATAGTTACACCAGTCACTTATTATTAGTTATTCACTGGAGTGAATAATTTCACAGTGGCTATTGTAAATTATTTCAATTAACGAAAAGTTAAAATTGATTTGCAAAGTGGAGAAATGAGAAAGAAGTTGGGCGTTTGTTGCTAGTAAATTCCAAATTCCGCGTAGTTCTCTTTCAAGCATCCTAAAGAATAAAGAAAAGGCCGCCACTGGTGGAAGTCGGTAATTCAACTTATAGGCACCCTCAAAAATAAAGCGCAGTTCTGTTGAAAGTTATATGATAAATTGGTACCGCGTATTTAATTTTCTGTATCAATGATTTTATATGTATGTACAAACAACATTCCCATTAATGAAAATTTAAGTAATGATTTCAACTACAATTTTCCCATTTATATGCAGATAAGTGGAATAATATCATCGTTAATACTTTCTTCAGTAAGTCGAACTATTTTTCAGAGTAGCTTGATGATCGAGAATTGACTGTTTAAAAACAAAAATACACTCACCACTAAAAAGTAAAAAATAAAAATAATTTTTAGAAAAAAAAAACAAAACCGACTTCAAGAATAAACCTACATATACAAACTTGAACTAAAAAATAAAAAATAATATTTTAATTGCTTCAAAACAAAAACCATTAAATGAAAATCAACGAAATTATCGATACTTACATACCTATTCACAATTTATAATCAGTTATTTTTGGAGTCGGTGCCAACCAAAACAAACAGAATTTGAAAAGAAATTGTAATCTTAAAGATCCTCCCACTGTTTTATCACCGCCACACCGCTGTCTCCGGCCCTTTGACTGTTTATTTATTGTAAAGACAGGATTAAACTTCCCATCTTGGCTGGCACCGACTCCAAAGATAATTGGTTATAAATTGTAAATAGGTATATAAGTATCGATAATTTCGTTGATTTTCATTTAATGGTTTTTGTTTTGAAGCAATTAAAATATTATTTTTTATTTTTTAGTTCAAGTTTGTATATGTAGGTTTATTCTTGAAGTCGGTTTTTTTTTTTTTTCTAAAAATTATTTTTTTTTAGCTTTCAAATTGATTATTTTATGAAATAGTAATGTATTTTTAAGGTACCGAGAATCGAAAAATTTTGGTACCGACACATCAATGGCTTATATAATTTTCCTGCTAACTTACTGAATCCATAATATTGTGAATATCAATTAGCGAATCGGAAACAAAACTAATTCACTTCTTATATAGTATTATATCTGGAACGAATATAATATTAAATCCATGACCCTTTTAAACATTAAGAAGTAGAGTTAGGAATTCAGAGGATACAAGGGGAACTCCAACTGGCCGGACGGACTGGGATTGATGTCAGTCAATTGAAATGACCTCGCTGGGAATGGGTTGGGGATTTTAACTAACAATTTTTATCATTAATAAGAAAAATGAGCATTAAAAAAACATTCTTGCAGCTTATAATCTGTATATTATTGTACTTTAGAGAGGCAGGTTGTGGTGTTAATTCAATAAGACACTTAAAAAAAAGAAGAAAAAAATGATAAACAAGCAAATGGTCTACAGAGAACTTTACAGGTTAAAATTTTAAAATATTACATATATGTATATACCGTATATTCGCCCCAAACTACAACTGAAAATATTAAAAATTTGTTACATCGTTACCAACAAGTTTGTATCCCCTACTAATAACCAGTTTAGTTTTATTCCTGGTCAGATGATCAGATGGTCAGATATTCTAAATAACTATCGTATTCTATAACTATGTTACACAATAACTAGTAATGGAGCTATCTTTGTGGTTAAATCGACCAGGTCGACAGCTCAACTGGACTCCAATTCAGGAGGATCCAATTCTTCGCCATTAGGATGAACAAGGAGTTGACGCATTCTGTCTAAATAGTGTCGAATTACTGTAAAACGTCTCTGAGATGTCGAAAGAGGACAGGCAGGAAACAGGAGCCGGTGACATAAGAGGTTGTTCCACATCCAGCAGCTGCAACAGGGAAAAGGAGATATCGCAAGCTCCACTTCTGGCCCGTCGCACGGGGTAAAAAACACCGCAAAAAAGCGCTACAGAAAAAGAGCAAGACTGCGATGTTGACACTTGGCACAATGTGGCTCTTGTTATCACTGCATCTTCTGTGATGGCCCTTCGTTTTAGTAGTTTGTTACATTTTAGGTTCCTAATTTTGTTACTATCTCATTTGTCAGATAAATAAATAAGCGAACCCATAGACTGGACGATGACATCACCAATGATCGCTGGCCAATTCCCCTTCATAACCCGAATCCAGAAGATCAGCACAGAAACAATCCTCAGATCAACGCTTTGGTCCACTCCGTAAAGATCTACGCGCAGCACAGTGGGCTTATTTAAAAAAAATAAATAACGGAAACAATTTAAAAATACCGATAATATTATATTAAATTAATCGCATATCTAATTTACACCAATCATCCACCAACCTCATTTCAACTATGATGTTTGAGGTCAAATATTCAATATACATAAAACACAAAATAATCAAATATTGTTCAAGATATAATATCCTTTTATTGTTAATAAAATTTATAGGACTTTAGATAACATATGTCATTGTTGAAATAAGCATGAAAGATGTAATTAGATACTGGATACTAAGACGTTTTATATTGAAATGGAAAAAAAAAATTCTATTCTATGTTGCATTTATATACAGCGTGTTCGGAAGATCGTTGGCCAAAGAGGTATCTCGGGTAGAGAGGTTCATTTTGGACCTATTTAAGGTCACTTACCTATATACAAAGTCTTACGGTTGGCCAAAACCAAACATTTATGCATTATAACTTCGTTGTTTACCGATATATCAACGCCATTTTTTTTTTTGCTGTAATTACTAATACATTGTCCATGTAAAATAAAAAAGATTTGATGCAAAAAACCAATACAAAAAAAATAATGGAAATTCGTTAAATCTTAAAAAAAAAAAAATAAAAATAAAAAATTAAGAACTTTAAGTTTAGGTTCAGTTTTTAAAATAATTCTGATATGGGTGTTGAACGTTTTTAACCTAAACTTGAAGTTCTTAATTTTCCTTTAAAAGATTCAACGATCTTCCAGAATTTAATCTAATTATATACATAAAAAAATATATAACTACAGGGTGTTCGGAAGATAGTTGGCCAAAAAATTATCTCGGGTAGAGAATTTTGAACCTATTTAAGGTCACTTACCTATATACAAAGTCTTACGTTTTTTTTTTATGAAAATGGCCAAAGGGGGTCCCTCTTCCTATCCAGGATTGTGGGAAACGTTTAAACATTCTCTTACAGGTACGTTTTAGTGGGCTTTTTCAAAACAAGAACAAAAAATCAATGCCGCGTTTACCATAATGAAGGAAGAATTCATTTTTAGAACAACCACCACAGAAATAAGAAAAAGATATCGTGCTTGTATTAGAAATAGTGGAGATCATTTTGAGCAATACCTGTGATACTCAACAAATTAAATTTATGAATAATTTAAAATTAGTTTAATTTTGTTCCCTGATTATTGTTTACAAAAATGTAGATAAAGTTTACTCTGATAAAATCGAAATTCCGAGAAAGAAAGAGAAAATATGCAGTTTAACCTATGCTATAAAGAAACACAACTATTTGTTACGTTTTGCATAAAAAATATGATTCGATTCATTATTATTGTCAATATGCGCTGGTGGAACCCTTTTGTTACTTTAAAAAAAAAAAAAAAAAACTAGATGTGCTGCGTGCCTGCAAATGGTATTTTTTTAAAGAGTATTAAATAGAGAAGTTTTTAAAACAATTTGGATTTGGCTGTTGCGCTTACTTTTTTTTTATTGAACCTAAACTTGAAGTTCATAATTTTTATTTTTGCTTTTGACAAGATTTAACGATCTCCCGCTTTTTTGGTATTTGTTTTTTGCACCATATCTTTTTTATTTTCCATGGACAATGTATTAGTAATTACAGCAAAAAAAAAAAAAAAAATGGCGTTGATATATCAGTAAACAAAGAAGTTAAAAGGCATAAATGTTTGGTTTTGGTCATTTTTTTGAAAAACATTCATTAAAAAAACCCCGTAAGACTTTGTATATAGGTAAGTTACCTTAAATAGGTTCAAAATAAACCTCCCTACCCGAGATATCTCTTTGGCCAACGATCTTCCAAACACCCTGTATATTCATTTGAGGTAATATTAAATGTAATTCAATTATTTGTGATAAAATCTATGAATAACACTGTTAAATTAAGAAATTCTTTTCGATGTAACATTCCTTAAGACAAAAAATTGATCCCGAAATATCTATATTGTTTAATAAATTTATTTTTAAAATTTCAAATACAATGGTTGTGTAAAGAAAATCGCTTCAAGCTTTTCAAAACTAACCAATCTTTCTTATAAAACTGCTGCTCAATCTTCGAATAATTATGCAACCAGAGGACTATTACAGTTATTAACTGATCTGCGTTTCAAATAAAGGGCAGTGCGGTCGTATTGAGTTGAACTTTAGGAACCCACTTAATCATCCAATTCATCTCATATGTAATCCTTAAAATCCCGAATCCTTCATAAAATTTGTATTGCTCCTTATTACGTCACAACTAAACGTATCCATAAATATCTTAATGTTCCTCCTTTTGTTACTGACCCAAATCCACTACATCAGCATTAAAACAATCCTCCGATCTACGCTTCGGTCTAGCCTTTCAACATTGTAGTCAAGCCTTATGGACTGTTTACTTAAAAATTCATCGGGGAAAAAATTAAAAACAAATATTTTTTATCAAATTCAATTCCGAAGTAACAGTAAGCTTAAGGAATCATAGTACAAATCTACAAACAAAGAAAAAACAAAACAAAAACAAACAAGCAAACACGGAAACACGAATTATCTTCCTAATGTTCCTATTGTAGTTCCATATATATCTGGGTAAAGAAAATCTCCCTTTGTTAAGCCAGAACGTACCTCAAACCTTTCGTGGAAAAAAGTACCGGTCCTGAACTCATTAAGAGACTAGTCTGATTAACATAATTATAATAGTTTTAACAAAATTACATAAAGTAAGAGGAAGTAAGTGATTCCTTCGTTATCTAGACCAATGATTTCGCACTGTTACCTCAATTGCACTTTCCGGGTGTATTTAACGCAACTCAGCATTGTTTTGTGTTCCAAATTGTCTAGTCCAACCTTTTTTTTTGGTCTAACGAATTCCATATTATAGTTTTTGTGAACCTGGAAGTGTCTTAGTTCTTGTATTCACAGGTCGCATCTATATCTATATAAAATACATTTTTGTAAATTTGTAATTTGTAATTAATAAAAGTATAATAATTTTTTTTTAAATGTAATCTTTCTTCTGCCCTCTCCATGTTTAAATAGTGCAGTCGCTGGAAGTAGATTTTTTCTATACAGATTATGTTTTTTGGATTGCTGAAACCGAATTTCAACTTGCTCACTTCGAAAAAAGTAGATTGTTCTTTACCTGAAATAAAAATAGGTTTTTTAGTACAAAATGGAATAAATGTTCATTCTAATTACAAAACAGAAATAATTTTTTTATTTAATTATTGGAATGTATTTTTTTTTTTTTTTTCATTTTGTTGTAAAAACCTAAAACAAAAAATTATTTTTTAATGGTTTTAGCATTTTTTTTTTTTTAATGCAGAAATTTAAAAATACATCTCTCACATACCAATCTTAAGTAATTGCTTGCCGTCTCCGACAATCCCAACATTTACCAGACAAGCGTTCAAAGCTCCCAATAAATTAC
The DNA here is from genome assembly GCA_003667255.2 of Euschistus heros. Classification (NCBI taxonomy): domain Eukaryota; kingdom Metazoa; phylum Arthropoda; class Insecta; order Hemiptera; family Pentatomidae; genus Euschistus; species Euschistus heros. The sequence continues at coordinate 475,309 of RCWM02000345.1, read as the reverse complement.
AAGAGACTTATTTACATGAAAGTATGTAGACCCATTTCAACATACGGAGTTCAACTTTCGGGTTCCACTAAACCTTCCAATTCTTCTCGTGTCCAATACTTACAATCTGAAATCCTTCCTAAAATCCTCAATGTTCCTTAACATATGACAAATAAACTTATCCATAAAGATCTAAATATCCCATATGCAGCATATTTGGCCCAAACAATTTTTAAAAAATTATTCTTCCATAACAAGCTAGGCACTCGAAGTCTCCCAATTCGCCTCCCATTCCATTCCTGATAATTCTTCGAGTGATCTGAAAAGAAGATGGCCAAGAGACTTTTTAATGTAAAACTTTTGAAGTGCCACGATTAATTCTTTACATGTTATTGACATGACATTGTAATAATTTCCCCCAAATTCACAGTTGTAAATATCAATAAATAGTCAGAAAAAAAGAAAAAAAAAAACCTATTCCTAAAAAAAACATGGAAATCAATTGAAAATAACTTTTGACTTTCTTTAACCATGGTAGTTAAACGTTTTTACTCATTTAAACGGCTCTCCCCTAATATTTATCGCAACAAACTCCACATTGCTCCAATCGAAAATCATACGTTTTCTTTATTTGTATCTATTTTGCTGAATGATTCTTTACCAATGTTCATCTGCGTTGTATTTAATTTAACTTTCTTTAAATCTAATTTTGTACACTTGTTATTCAAAATATCATCAAGTTTATCTTTTTTGTTTTATCTCTGACGTCCACACGCTTAATATATCAGGCTTCTTTTCACTTGCATTCTTTATCTTGCTGTGATATATTCAGTGGTTATGATAATAAAATAATAATATAATCATTATAATTTGAAAATATTATGGTATAATTAACATTATAACGTTGGCATGGTATACATATTTATTATATAAACTAGATATTTTTCTCCATCACAAAGCAGGACACTTTGTCTTAAATGAGTCCTAGAAGAGCTCCCAAATTTTATTTTTAAATTTGAGTTTTATACTTTTACTTTTTTTTTATTTTTTATTATCATTATTACCTTTTTATTTTTATGGATGCTATTATATCTGGGAACAAGAGTAATTACTTTATTCTTGGGTAGAACCATCTATTTCTGTAGAGTTCCGAGTTAAAAAAAAAATGGGTGAAATAATCTACGATGAAAAGTACTAACAACTTTATCACAATACAATTGGAATTGTAAAGGATAACATACAAATATCAGTTAATTTTCCTTTAAATTTTCATTCTTCGAAAAAGTACCGCAGTAATAAACATGACAAGCGAAGATTTAGACAGGTTTAGAGCTCTGAAAGGTATGCCAAAAAAAAAAAAAAAAAAAAAAAAAAAAAAAAAAAAACTTCTGTAGTGGCTTGTATAAAGGCACAGGCTATATCGTTGCATATGTCACCAGCTAGTTATGCTTCGTTGACTCAATTCTTAGCTAGCGGTGAAGACTTATAACTTTTAACAGCGGAAGTTAAAATGATAAAAACATACTGAAGGGGAATATGCTACGTTCCAACAGAGCACTACTAGTTAAAATCTTCAAATTGTTGGTATTTGAGTGACATAAATTCAAATTATCGCGTGTTGAGGACTGGCCGGCCTTGGAGTTTGCTCTGAGTAATACAGTATTCTTTTTAAATATCGTGAATATTTTTAGAGAGTGTCCACATATTTTTAATTATGAGATGTTCGTAATATTGAATGTTTCAGTTTTCAAGAGTTTTATATTAAAATATTTAACAAGTACACATTTATTATATATATTTATTGATAATTTTATCGAAACCTTTTTAATCTTCCCAACTCTCTGGCTCCTTCATTGTCCAGATCCACGGATCATATATTGAGTGATTGTATTTAAATTTGTTTTTCTCCATTTCAGATTATTATTAATTTATTTTATATTATTATTAATCATAGATTATTTTATATTTTGTGCAGTTAATTTTTTTTTTTTTTTTTAATAGTACATATGGTGATAATGAATTGTATGTTACCTATTATCAGAATATTACTTTGTGGCCTGAAGTGAGGCAGATTGTAATAATTATTCAATAAAACATTTCCATCTCTCTTAAATTTATTATTATTTATAATTATATGAAATGAATACATAAACTATTAAAATGATTTTTAAAACAATAACCCATTGGTAATATTGACCCTCCTGGGCATATCCAGCCTCTATAAAGTGGGTATCCTTGATTGTGGAAAAACCTGGCGGTTGAGCGTGATTAATCAGTCAAATCTCCAGTCACAACCGGTTTCCCAGTAGCAATAAATCCAACCAAAGTGTTGAACCCAAGACACAACAAAGGTTGCAAAGGTACAAGTCCTTTTTTTTATTTTGTTTTTCAGGTTGAATAAAGTATTGGATCAGACCACGCACCTTCGCTTTTTATAAACAGGGCTGCAATAAACGCATTGCATGACAATGTATCATCAATATTATCTATTATGTATTCAATGTACTGAGGTCAGTAGGTCGGAGCTTCCCAACTAAGGGACAATACTCGTGTCGTAACTGGGAATCGTTCCATCTTCATCGCAGTTTCATAACTTGTCGATCTCGCTTACTGTTTGATGGATTCTCTGATGCAAAGTGCCGTGCCGAATGATGGCCGATCTAGCTCAATTCCTACTAAAAATAGAGAGAGAATATAACAATCCATTCCCACAAGATTTAAAATGAAAAAAAAAATTAAATATAAAAAAAAAAAACTTCGACTACACGAAAACATAAAATAATCTATAATTAATAATAATAAAAAATAAATTAATAATAAACTGAAATGAAGAAAAACAAATTTAAATACAATCACTCAATATATGATGCTTGAAATTGGATAATAAATGAGCCAGGGAGTAGGAAAGATTTCAATAAAATTATTAATAAATGTGTACTTGTAAATTTGTGAAACAAATTTATCACAAACATTTTGATAATTAAAAATATAAGGCCAGTCCCTAAAAATATTGTCCATATTTCAAGGAAAACTGTATTACGTTTACTTTGAGTAAAATCCGAAGCCGGCCAGTCCTCAACACGTGATAATTTCTGTCTTTCAAATACCAACAATTTGAAGATTTAAACTAGTAGTGCTATGTTCAATCGTAGCATGTTCACCTTCAGTATGTTTTGATCATTTAATGCTCCAACATTTCCTCTGTTAAAAGTTATGTCTTCACTACTAGCGAAGAATAGAGTCAACGAAGTGTGCGTAACTAGAGTCATGTAGAAGAATATAGCCCGCACCTTCGGTATACTAGTATATAACTGCTTCAACTTATTATGCATTTTTCGGTATTCTTAATCGACAACAATCACTATTTATAATATGATCATAATAAGAATAAACATATAGATTCTATAAAAAATGGACATATAAAATGAAAAAACCTTCTTTAACATAATGCAGGTTTTGGTATGTCACAAAAAATTTGGATTATAATTTTGTATGGTTTATAAATGTTGATAGGTCAACACCAACTTCTCTAGCAATGTCCCGAGTTGTTTTGCGAGGGTTTCTACCAAAGCCCCCTGATGGTCGTGATCAACAAGAGAGGAGCTACCACGACCTTCCTTCGAAATCAAATTCCCCTAGACAAAATTTTTCGAACCGTTGCTACACTTTGCTCTCACTAATGCTTCCTTAACCCCCAACAACGCGCGGTTTGGGCCGCACTTCGACCATGTTTGAACTCGTAAAAATAAATTTGACGTAAACCCATGTTTTGACATGGTGAATTTCTGAGGTCCTTACTCATAGAAAACGTAACACTCACTAAACTAAACTTTGAAGAAAAACAACATTAATAACCATTGTTTATAATCCTTTAACTAGTCTGGAGGATTATCTTTGTTTACTTTGCACCAAGTTCACTAAAATTTTCAGTCGAAGAAAAAATGTTTTGTTGTCTAAATGAGGAATATTTTATATTTCTTTCTTCCTTATGTTAGGATATATAATATCCCTCATAAACACTGTTTCTTCAAATGAACCTTTTTAGAGAACTTAGAACAAAGGTAAACTCACTGATGCAAAGTCAGGCCGTTTTTCTGAATTATTGAAGTCAAAAACTAATATATAATAGTTTAAAGAAAATCTGCCTTTAAATTCATAAGAATATATAAAATCAGTTATTATCCCTAATTCATATAGTACTAAAATATATAAATAATTAAAAGCATATTACCTAACATCTTAATATAAGGTTTAAATTTCATTTCAATTCCAATAGATTTCTTCAATCAGTAATGTATAATCATTTAAATACAATGAGATTTCTATTATGTGGGGTAATAACCGGTAAACTTTTAAAATATTCAATCAATTATGTAATTCTGAATCTTGTGAAGTTCATCGTATGTTATTATACATTTAAAATTTTAAATTTTAGCCTCAGGTAGGATCTAACTCTGACACGTGTATGCGATATCAGATAATATTGCATGACAAATAATTGCATATCATTATCTATAAGTATTGCAAATATCTCTTTTTAAATAATTTATTTTTTTGTCTTGCAATGCATTTCGAAATATAGCTTCTCTTCTGGCCAACTTCCACATAGCATAATTAAATACAATTTATCAATTTTAAACCATTAAATTGGGTTGGTGCAAAAATAATGCAGGTTTTGGATATCCACTTTGTTTAGACAAGTGGTCATTAATGTTGTTTTTACTCAAATTTAGTATAACTAGTGTTACGTTTTCTATGAGTTTCTCTATTTTCGTCAAATTTATTTTTACGAGTTCAAACTTGGTCGAAGTGCGGCCCTAATTGCACGTTGTAAGGGATGAAGGAAGCATCAGTGAGAGCAAACTGTAGCAACGGTTCCAAAAAGTTTGCCTTCGAAATTTTGATCTCGAAGACAAGAAAGGTCGAGGTTATCTTTTTGTTGTTGATCACGACCATCTGAAGGGTTTGGTAGAAGAGAACCCACGCAAAACAAGTCGGGACTTTGTGAGAAAAGTTGGTGTTGACCAATCAACAATTATAAACCACACAAAATTACAATAAATTTTTTAGTGACATATAAAAACCTGCATTATTTGTGCACCAACCCAATACAATTTTCACCCGAATAATATTATGGTATCGATTACCCTTTAAGTTTTTTAATTTTATTAGCCCATTTCTTATCGGATCTAAATGTTTATTCTTATTATCGTAACATAAATATTAGTTTTTGTCGATTAAGAATTACGAAAAATGCATAAAAAGTCCAAAACAATTATAATTTTTCAATTTTTTAACTTCCAAATTTAATTTGTGTTTTTATTAAAAATAAATGTTTGTATTTAGCATGTTAGTAGACAACATATGTATGAGGAGTAGTAAGATTGCGGTGATTGCAAACGGATTGCGGCAGTATAAACACACTTTTTTTAAAATAATACATATAAATAAAAGAAAAGAATATTCTTTTTTTTAAGGTCTAAAATTAGTTATTGTGATATCATTATTCCCAATATTTTTATTACGGATATGTCGATTCAAAATATCGATTTTCCATCCCTCCGATTCTTGAGAAAAGAAATGGTATCGAGAATCGATGACCTAAAGCCAATTTCTAGGAACTGATCGATACTGTTGGAGATAGTTTTGTAATACATAATTAAGTAATTACAGTGGGACCTCCATGTAGCAAATTTCTTGATAAACGGAAGTTTTTCTATTCCCCTTGAATCCGCTATCATTTCTATGTTATTTTTACCTCTACTTATCGAAGGATTGGTTAAGAATCTTGATGTATCGAATTTTCTAAGATTCCTTAGCTTACTCCACAACTCTGCAAAACGAAGTTTTTATCAGAAAACCTCTATATATCGAAATCAATATGTAAATAAATTTATAAATTATAACTCTAATTTCCCTAGGTCCCTACTACCCCACACAAAATCCGGCATTCAAATCTGTGACTTCCAAGTCAAAACGTCTCCTTGTAAAATGGAACCAAGATATCAAACTGTATCAGATCTGGGTAATGTGATCTTATTTAATAGGACTTATGGGCTGAAACTACGACTAGAGTAAAGTAATGTATCAGGTTGTGTTAAAGAGATAAATAATCTCAGGTTTTGGTTTAAACATGAAATCCTGCAATGATTTCCGGACAACCCAATAGATATGTGTTTTATTGCATTCATATTAAAATATGAATCAAACTATATGTACAATGGAAATTTCCCACATTAGATAAGTAGAAATAACAAAACATAAATATATAAAACACTAATAAAGTCCTTGTAGTAAGGAATGTTGTTAACTTGTGCTACTCTTTCTCACACTAGGGAAGAGGAAATAAGACAATATTAATATGTAAAACTCTATAACCTCTGTTAGATCTTACATTTGAGATGACCAGTGGTTCGATGTCCTCACCTCAATTAAATAAAACGATAAAATAAACAGGAATATCAATGTAACGTAATTGGAATATTTAAAATGGCATTTCATTTTTTAAAAAATGATATATCGATATTTTTGGTCTCCGATATATCTTGTATCGATATTCAGAGCTCAAAATTTAGTCGATATGGAGAATTGATATATTTCTTAAGATATCTGCCTATAGATATGATCCTGAAGAATTTATGCAAATGAATTTTCGACATAAATAAATTATGTTAAAAGAAAATAATTTTGTATTTACATTATAAAATAAAACTATTTTATGTATCATTTAACTACTAAATTGTATGTTAACAAGAAATGATTGGGTGCTTTGCCGTTTCTTTGTCGTCTCTTTCGAGGTGTCTCATTGCCGTTCGCTTTCCCTAAGAACTTCCTCATAACTGTTCTCTGTTTCAGGGACTTCTGAGTTGAACCCTTGCAAACAACAATATTTCTCTAAACTTTTTTAATTTATTACATTTATTGTAAAAGGAATTGTTTTCACTCTTTATTAGAATTTAGTCTGAATAAATATGAACCCATAAATTTAGGTAAAAACTAAATTCATTAAATTATGTATATTTTTTTCTTTTATATTTCTTTAAATTAAAACGAATATTGTAATCGAAAAAAGAAAATAGACTATGAATAAAGCTTATATGAAGAATGATAAAAATATTTTTCAAATTAAAACATTTAGGTAATTTAAAGGTTTTATTTATTTTTTTTTTAACTTCAGTCTCAACTCACACAACTGTCCGCACATTGAGTTGTAGTTTTTGTTTTTATTTCGTCAACTAGGAAAGTGTTAACTTATATAAGCGGTTGGTAGTTTCTGTAGAAACCATTCATAAATCATTAAATTCAAATTAGCTTCACCAGTTTTGATTTATACAGTTAAAAAATTTAAATTAATAAATTTTAAGAAACACCTTAGGCATATTATTATGACATTGGAAATTTTCTTCTCATATTCACTTCTTAATTGTAATGGATTCTTAGTAAGATGGGTGGTTTCTTCTGTACTCTGCCGCAGCCGATTTTATATATGTATAAAAATCCACTATATTATATATATATATATATATATATATATATATATATATATATATAAATCCACTATTTATTATATATATATTTACATCTGTATACAACTTACACGATGTAAACGTGAGGTAGCATCCATTAATAGCACTTCAATAAACATTCCACATTAGAAAGTCTCTAGATCAACTTCTTTTGAGACACCTTGCTGGTTTATCGTGATTTGAATGGGAATCAAGTTGAGATACTAGTGGATTCGAGTGGGTGCGTAGTTTATTATGAAAGAATAATGTTCTTGTTTGGCCCAAATCTACAGCATATGGAATATTTAGATCGTTAGAGATAAGTTTATTTGTGACAAATGTTTAAAGATTTTGGATATCAAAGATAGGATACGAGAATAATTGGAAGGTTTAGTGGAGCCTCAAAGCTCAACACCGAATGTCCATGTACTATGACTTTTGTAATTAATTTGGGAGCTCTGAACGATTGTCAAGTGAAGGTTGAAAAAATTGAAAACGACGAGCTGTTTCTTGCTTATGTCCCAACAGCCGATTTAATTTATTTTTCTCCTTATTTACTTATGATAACTATATTGCCTAATTATCTATCAACCCCTTAACTGTAACAATTTATATTGCTTGCCTCTTCCCTCAAGAAACGTTGGTGAGTTTCAAAATTTAATTTGTTGCAGGTTTTACATTAAGATAATAAATATAATCTATGTATCATATTGCTGATACTTTGAATGTCATTATGGTTTTAGAACTGAAGATATTTTCAATTAAATTATTATAAAATAAATATCAAAGAAGTAAATGATTTATCAATTTTTAATTCCATTGAATCTATAATGCGTACCAAATTTATTGCATTTGCATCAGCGGAAATGTTTATAATTTTACCCCCAGACTATTATAACCTTAGAACAGATAGTTCCATTTCGCCTATTCGCTCATCTTTCCACAGTCTAGTTTCCCGAACAATGCTTAAAATAAATGCTCCAGGACATCGTTAAACATTTCAGGCAGTTCTTGGATTATTCAAGCTTTGCTGTAATACCAAGGAATATTGTTAGATTTAGACTTTAACTGAATTGGAAAATTGGTGTATAATTAAAATGAACCTTGAGTACTTTTATCCTTCGGTTACTCTCCTCTAATGAAATGTATAAAATAATGTCTTGCTATTTTTTTCAATTCTATTTTTCATCTCTTTGACTGATCCCTTTTAGAAGATATATGCGCCCAGTCATCAAAACACCTCTTCAATTATGATAAAGAAAAGATTTATATCTGATTTACCAGTAAATATGTTGAAGAGAACTGAGTCCTGATAATGTTCATAAATTCTATGGTCGAAACTTTGGCATCATAAAATAATGTATTGTTACTTTCAACAATTCTTATTAGGGCTAAAATGACAAGAAACTGATCGTCATTTTATACCATTCCAACATTCACTAGACAAAAGTTCAAAGCTTCCAGTATTATGTAATTTAGAACTCATCACATGACAGCAGTTAGACCTATTAGGACACACGGAGTTAAATTAAATTAAGGGGGCTCCACTAAACCTAAAAATCCTTCTCTTTTTCAATCCATACAAACTAATATCCCTAGTAATGTCTTCAATGCTCCTTATTATGTCACAAATAAACTTATCCGTAAAGATCCTAATGGTCTATACGTTGCTGATTTACCCCGAACCTGATATCTATCCTTTCATAGTAAACTCCATACGCACTAGTATCTCAACTTGCTCCACACTTGATTCCCGATAACACTCAGAGGGGTTTGAAAAGAAGATGCCAAGAGACCTTCTAATGTAGAATTTTTATCGAAGTGCTACTATTTAGAAGTTCTTTTTAAGATATTGTCATTTCATTGCTATGAAAAATTAGGCTATTATGCCTTACAAGCACACTGGGCCCTTGTAGTACCAAAGTTTAAGATCTTTGAAAAGCACCTCACCTACAGTCACTCACTAATGAACTATAAGGAGAGAATAAGACTGAGAAAGAAGTGCTAACAAATGAATAATTCTAAATGATAGTAACATAATTGAATCGTAAAATAAATATGAAATTTATTCCATATATATTTTTTTTTTATTATTATTGCTTCTGATTTTTTTTTATATTCCATAGTGTGACAGAATTTATCTGTTTCTGCTTCATACTTGGGAGGCAGAAATTTTTGGGTGATAAAGAGTTGAAATATTTCCTGACTATTTTGGGACAGGGGACTTTTTTTGCTCTCCTTACTTTCAAGGATTCCAGCAGGCTCCACTCCTACTTATGTACATGCGAGGTGTACTGGTTTGTGTTCATTCTACTTTGTGACAAATTTTTTTTTTTTTTTATACATTCAATAAATGTGTGGGAAAATGAATACAGTAACATGACATAACTTGTAAAACAACCATCCATTGGTGGCACTTAATAATAAAACTTCTATATTAGAAGGTCTCGAGGCTTTTCGGACGCCTCGGATGGTTATCGGGAATAGAATGCAAAGCAAGTTGAGAGACTAGTTGATTTATGTGGTTAAGTAGTTTACTATGAAAGGATAGGTATCTGATTTGGACTAAATCAGCGACATATGGAATATTAAGACCTTTATGGATAAGTTTATTGGTGACAAAGTAAGGAGCATTGAGGATTTTTCGAAGGACTTTGGTTTGTGAGGATTGGATACGAGAAGAATTGGAAGGTTTAGTTGAGCCCCAGATCTCGATTCCGTATGACCAAAGAGGTCTAATTACTGTCATGTAAATGAGTCTCTTTCAATTAGTCGGCAGGTTTGAACGTTTGTATAGTAAATGTTGAAGAAGTCGAAAACGGACAGTTTCTTAAACAAGGATTTATGAGTGATTTATTGATTTTGGCTTTTTTTTCCTTCGTTAAAGTATAAGATGTTTTCTACAAATAAAAAAATTATTCAGAACATAAGGGTAAAAATAAATGAAATACAAACATTGAAAATAACCTCAAATCCACGGTCTACCGTGACACTTGATAAAGTAAAACTGGAGGTACGTACCTCTTATAACTTAAATCACTGTCAGGGTGTTTATCTTCAGAACCAGTGGTGCCTATATCAGGTGAGGTAGTTGAATCAACTCATGTAGCAAATATTTAAAAAAATATATCCATAAAGTCAATGTGCCTTAGAACAGTGGGTATTTATGGTTTGAATCTCAGAATTCTAACCAAAAAAAGAATATTATCGCTAATAGCAAAGTTTTATTGCAAACATTGGTAGCGACGCTGCTTTGACGCATTATGTTATCGACGATAACATTGCTAAAGCGTCAGAGAAGTGAATTGATATCCCAAGAAGGCGCCGGCCTTCCTTCCTCCACCAGATAGTTGCTTATCCTTTATCTTCTTCACCAGCTCCCTCTTCCTCACTTGATTCTGCTTAGTACAGCGATAAGTCGGTATCAACACATTTGGCTATCTCGACTTAGAGAACTATGTACATTTCAGCTTTCTTATCCAAACAAATAAAAACGATTCTAACAAAAGAAGTCGGAATATTTATTCATAAAAATGATTTTTCGCAAACAAATACTAACCAAACTATTAATTCAATTAACGCGAAATAGAAGATGCAAGTTTAAATATCTATGGTAAATCTCCAATCACGAAAAATAAAGAATCAGTGAAATGCAAATTTGAATAGAGAAAAATTATTTATAGACATCTGAAGGAACATAAAAAAGAATCTTACTTTCAGATGGCATACCAAACTTAAAATACTAGAACCTTCTCTTCGTTTCTGACTATTCCAAAATTTATTAGGCAAGCGTTTAAAGCTCCCAATAAATTACAAAAGACTTATTTACATGACTGTAATTAGATCTATTTGGACATACGGAGTTAAACTTTGGTGGCTTCACTAAACCTTCCAATTCTTCTCCTATCCAATCCTTACAATCCAAAATCCTTCGAAAAATCCTCAATGCTCCTTACTTTGTGACCAATAAACTTATCCATAAAGATCTTAATGTTCCCCAAGCACAAACCAGATACCTATCCTTCCATAGTAAGCTCCATAACCACTCTAATCCACTAGTCTCCCAACTTGCTTCCTCCTCCATCCCTGATAATCCTCCGAGGCGTCTGAAAAGAAGATGGCCTAGAGACCTTTTAGTGTAGATTTTATTGAAGTGCTACAAGTGAGTAGTTCTTCACAAGTTATTTGCATGCCATTGAATTCACCTTCAACACATTTACTTGTTGTATATTATTTTGTACAGTTGTAAATATCAATAAAATAAATAAATAAAAAAAAAAAAAATAAAAATAAATAAATAAAAAGTAATAAATACATAGATAAATAAATAAAAATAATAAAAAAAGTTATAAAATAGTAGTATAAAATTTTTATAATTTTATGACTGAACCTCAAGAACCTTACTAAACATTTAATAGTAACAGTCAAGAAATTTATCCATATATATATATATATATATATATATATATATATATATATATATATATATATATATATATATAATTTATATATGAATATAATTAGATCAAGACGGTCCCTCAGATAAAGGCATTTACCAACTTAACCACCGCAATATTTTTTTTAATATTAATCAAAACGATCTATTACAAAATGATTAAATTAATATTGGTATAAAATAATTAATCAATATAAAGTAAATTATGTGCAAGCTGATTAAATACAACCTATTAATAAAATTATTTTTCTCTAGCCTCACCTAGCGGGGGACAGTTCCCACTTTTTTTCTCAATTACTTACTATTCTTTAACTAATCGCTACTCTGCATATTTTTTTCATTGTTGATCTACTGTGAGTTTGGAGCCGCATCTTGTTTGTATGTATTTCTTATTTTATTAATCTTTCATATTGAGTCTATTTTATGTGTACTTATAGTCCAGTCAATGAGCGTATGAAATATACGATAATTTTTGACTTCATAGCTTCGTTAGAAGTTGTTCGAAGGTAAACATTCAATAAGTACCCACTCCTAGGGGATGAGCTTAAGTTGGGTGGAGGGAAGAAGATCCCTTTTTTGGGTTTTTCGATTACATCTCGAAAACGGTTGATTCTAGAAAAATGTGTTTCAAATTAAAATTAAAGAAAATTAAATGTCCTATAAAATAGTTTCTGTACATATTTGTCGATCCCTGAACAGTTTTCGAGATAGTTAACAAATTGTAAAAAAGTAGTTCGATGTCGTTACCTAAATTAACTGAATCGTTAGAATAAACAGTAATATCATTGTAACGTGATTGGAATATTTTAAATGGCATTTCATAAAAACCAAAACAAAACCGATATATCGATATTTTTGGTCACCGATATATCGTGTATTGATATTGAGGGCTCTAAAAATTGCCGATAGGGAATATTTTTCTAACAATACCGATCCCAACTTACTATTAATCAACTTTCAGAGGCAGCTTCTGTTCTTACAATAAGTCGGATACACTTGTATAATTGCTGTCCATTCCTCAACCCACAAACCCATACCTCAAACAAAACCAGTTACACACAACTCAGCGCTAATGATATTCAGGCAGGAAGAGAAGTTAACAATGGAAAGGTGGGTTGGTGGAAGTCAGCTTTAGCTTTGAGAAAGAACTGGTCCTCAAAAAATTAACGATAACAATAGCTCTTCCATATTCGGGACTTGAACATGAAAAAACTCGACCCTCAAGGACAATGCTTACCTAACATAGGCAAAACACAATTTACATACCTAAGCTAGGAGGAAATGAAATGAACAAATCGGCAATCAAGCAGAAGTCGATAATAGCTAATATCCAGTTTTTATTTAACTTATTAAAGCTTTAAATGAAGCTTTAATTGTAACAATTAATTTTTTATAATATATAAAATAATTCATTGTCTCAAACTTATCCTTATTATCCACTTTAACGACATTTTCATCCATTATTCAGTAGTTTATTAAACAATTAATATGATTTAGTTTTAATAAAATCTTTCTTATTTTATTTCATTAAAAGCTTTCTACTGTTATAAATATATGACAAAACTATAAGAGAAAGGGGAAGATAACTGCTACATTAAATCCAGTGAAATTAAAAAGAAAAAATGGAAAGCTCCAAAGGAAATGGCTCTAGGGAAATTCGATCTATAAGGTGCCAAGGGGTAGGGCGTAACGTCCAAAAGGTCGGATTAACGGGATACTATAATGAAGTCCATGTTTTTAATAGTTAAAAGTGTATTATAATCATATTGAAAGTTATATATTATCGTTTTAAAGAAGTAAAGGAAATAGATACACCAATAGACTGATATGTTTATATAGGTATAAATGTTTTAGCCAGCCAGCCATTTATGTACAGAAGCATTGATCATAATGACACTGTTTGGTTTATAGAAAACTAACTCATTTTATGGTTTATAAAGAACCATGCTCTAAACATTGTTGTTTAGAATAGAGAAAAAACACCATTCCTGCCACATTTTAAGAGAACTCCGAAAATTTGAAAGCCTACTTAAATTTAATATATATATTCCTTAAATATAGGACCCATCAATCACTACATATACTAATAAATAATTTATTTTTTATTAAAAAGATATGATTGGTAACTTTTGCTCCAGGGCTATTTTTTGACAGTTGGTGGTACAACTCTGTTCAACTGGAAAATACCATGGCATCTTAATCTCCAGAATTCAAGATATTGTGACCGACAAGTTATCCCTTCCCGGATATTGGCCCTACAGGAGGCAGGAAAATGCCAATTCCAAGAATTGTTTCTTGAGTGGATCTTTATTAATACCATTAAGATGTCAATTTATTTGCAAAGAAAAGAAGCTAGTACACATCCTGCTGACCACAAGCAAAGAACGCAGTAACTCACGTCTACGAATAGATGGCGCCCGTCGAAGACTGATTCCTAGTCACGATAAGACTGAAATTTTGTAATGAAATAGTCCCGAAAGAATTATTAGGCCAAAATGAAGTGTGCCTATGGTCAGTAGATTCTACTCTCGCCTTTTTTTTCAGGATAGCATCTAATAATCAAATAAAGTTCCATGAATGTCCCTCTTAGAATTGGGCTTTTAATGATTCCCATCAAACTGATATCGAATAAAACCAGGTTCTTTTGAATCTTGGAGCTGCTTCAATTCTGTATCTGTTTGTTTGTTTGTTCTTGGGCGCAATAGTCCTTGCAGGACCTACGCCTCTGCCACCATCCTTCTCCATTCCTCTCGGTCCTTCGCCTGGTTCCTCCAATTCCGTATCCCCAGCCTCCGCAAATTTTCCTCTAGGCCATCAATCCATTTGCGCCTGGGTCTGCCCCTCATCCTTTTTCCTCCTTGCGTACCATTAAACATTTTATTTGGCAGCCTGTTGGGCTCCATTCTTTCGATATGTCCCAACCATCTAAGCCTGCCATTCTTAATGGCACAGAATATATCAGGCTCACCATACAATTGTGTAATCTCGGCGTTGCTTCTTATCCGCCACCTGTGCTCCTCTCTCACAGCACCAAAGATCCTTCTCAATATTCTCCTCTCCCAGACCAACAGTGCCCTCCCGGTATCTTTAGTGAGAGTTCACGCTTCACTGCCATACTTCACTGTTGGTCTTATTATAGATTTGTAAATCAACAGTTTGGCCTTCCTTGATAGAGTTTTACAGTAGAAAGCTTTTTGTATTGTATAAAAACATCTGGTTCCTGCAACCATTCTGCTCTTTATTTCAACGTCCAGATGGTTCTTCTCCGTTACAAATCCTCCCAGATATTTAAATGCACTACAGCAGTGAAACGTGTCCTCCCCACACCAACGTATCTCTTCTTCCCTCTGTCCGTCTATAGGTTTTCATATATTCAGTCTTGTCCGTGTTTATTTCGAGACACAAATTGAAAGCTGCTCTCTTGAATTCTTTAACAACACCGCCCAATGCTGTTTCGGTTCTACCAATTTTATCTCTATTGCTATAAAATACAGAGGTCGAAGATTTGCTGATTATTATTCAGCGATTTCTGTTTACCCTTTACATGTGGGATAGCTTTAGTTAACTATTGTAACTAAATATATCTTATATCTTATAGATGCTGGTGTGCATTAAAGACCTTGAAACGGATCTTTATTTACATGGATAATTCTTTTGGCTGGGGATTTTACTTTTTTGGTGTAAAGTTATTTTCACCCTCAATAATGTAACATAAAAGATACATATACATATATACTTGGTTTTAATTAGGGATGTATCGATTCCAAAAGTCGATTCTCAGTTCCACCGATTCTTGAGAAGAAGAACGAGCATCAAAGATCCAAAGTAGAAACCAAGGAACCGATCGAAAACATTGACGTTGGCAATATTTTTGTGATGTCTCATAATGTTATTATCATACATCAATTTTTCTAACGAACAAGCCTCCTTTATACATTAAATAAATCTCATACAACTGCAAGCTAAACTTCTGTCTGTTGAAGATATTCGTAATTGAAAAATGAAGAAATTAGATTGCAATCTCAAATCAAGGAAATAATACCACTCAGGAAATATGCTACTAGCAGTTTGCCAATTTATTTCTTGATTTTTATTTTGATTATATTTTGAAATAGCAATTTATTTTCCAATCCAGGTACGATTTCTTAGAATCGAGAATCGATTTCTTGGTATCGCTACCGGTATCGAAAAATTCGAAAAATTTATGTTTGGATGTAAGAACTCGCGTTTGAAACCCCAATTTTCTCTCAACTTTATTTATTTTTTTATAAACTTTATTTGTTTATTTGGACTAATCATTGATTACTCATTTAATTCAAGTATTTTGATCCTTTTAATTATAAAATGTAAATTGGAAAAGCAGTACATGATAGATAGATATATCCATGGTCATTTTTCCCCCAGAAAGGGAGAAGTTGAGTTTTTTTATTTATTTTTTTTTTAAATTTTTTTTAGCTCGGCTTGGTGGTTAATTTTTTTCTCTTATACTTATCAGCACTGCCAGTTTTCTAGTAATTAGGACACAATAGAAGTGTAAGAAACACATTGCTAATAACCTTCGTAAACACATTTAGTAAACAATTGAATTAACCTTAAATCTGAGCAAATTTTGTCTTTATACAGACTGGATGGTAACCTGAGGATTTAACATACACTCCTAGAAAACTGTAGATGTTACACAATCGAAGTCAAAAATATTAACTGGAATAACTCCAACTCCTCAGCAGAGCAAACGACTTCCATGTAAGGAAAACATAAAACAATCCTACGGAAATTTAATTTGAGTTCCGATGGTTCAAGGAACTATAGTTGATCACTCGCTGTTCTCGTGGTATTTTTATTTTTAATGTTATCTTCAAGTAAAAATTGAAATTAATTTTACAAACTCACGGATACCCTCTATTTAATTTAAGTTCTTCTTAATGTGAAAATGCCATGCAAACAGATATATAAATTATTCTACAAGAATATCCATTATTTGAAGAAATCAGGGAACGAATAAATTGTATTATTATTAGATATTATAAGACATAAAATGTTTTCTTGGAGACAATGAAGAGGTATTAGCTACTTGGTTTGGAATCCTGAATAGAGTCAGATACTATCAAAGAGTCATCGCCAACTCGGAGTAGAAGCGAAAAATATAAAAATAAAATAAATAAATAAAACAAAAACCTTTGGGAACACTATGGATTGATGCTGAAACTACCATCGAATCCCAAATCTTTCAGATCAGGCACAATCTTCCCATCTACGTCTTGGTCTACCTCTAGGACTCTGGAAATTCTCTATAACAATCAAGAGAGAGGAGCAAAAGTATTAAATTGATGGGTAATATTTGTTATATAATACAATTCTAAGACTCAGTAAGACTAAGACTCAGTACAAAAACATTGTACATACCAAGTTCAAAGTAAACCAAAATAACAATGCCTAATTCCTGTAATATCAGTTTGATTGTCAGAGTGAATAACCAATGAATTAATTTACTCTCATTTATGATTTCTTCATAATTATGAATTATAGCCTTAAATGCTTTTTTAAGCATTTGCTTTTAAGGAAGATAATTGTTCAAAATTTAATTTCGTCTGGTTTAATAGTATCAATTGACCAGTATTGCTTTCTAAAATACACTACTTATCTAGGTACAAGATCATATCATTGAATGTAGCGGGAGTAATAATAAAAGCGACTTGAATGTATTAAGATATATCAATTTCAGTTTTCAGAGTAAAATTAACAACAAAAAAAATATATATATTGAAACGTTCACTTACAACCCACGGAGGTTTTTGAGTTCAGTCCTTGGTAAGGAAGTATTGTTTCGAGACCAACGGTTTTTTGTGCAAGGTGATGTGGTCAGTATACCCACTTAACTGCCCTGCTTTCAAAGTGGATTTTGATTTTTTAATTTTGTATAATAAAAATAATTATTTTATTTTTATTGACATTTGTTCTGCTAGATACAGCGCATGTAATCCGCGGTTAAGGGCGGATTACTTCCATTTTATTTTATTTTTGTTTATTCATTATTATTCTTTTTTACATAATCTTACATTAATCTCAGACTTGTGAAACATCCAAAAAACCTTCTTCTTAGATATATAGTCTTGTTAGTTCCTGTATAATTTTAAATCCGTTTTCCTTTTTACATATGTTGTTCATGTAAACCTATTAAACATTATACTGGTAAAAATAAATATTGTTCAATATTTATGTATTACTTTGAAAGAACACGTTAATTTAGAAAACGCATCTCAAGATAATAAGACCATGACATTTACAGAAAAGTTTTTGGATTGTAAAATCGTTAGTAAGTTTTCTCTTCTTAAACGAGAAAATAGCGTAAGAGTTAAAAAAATAAAAAATTGTTCAACCAGGAAACATTTTGAACGGTTTAATTATTGTAAACAATTAATGTCTGCCAAACAAAATTAATATAATTGTATTAATTATAATAATAAAATGACATAGTATGATTCGCGGAATGCAAATTAGCTAACAACGAGGTCATGAAGGCTTGCTACTTCCCCTCTCTCACAGCAGAAGTGAAGTTACGTGTCCCCTTCACAAGCAATAGACCCTATCTCATCTCATCCAATTAGATCTACATTGTATAGCTGCGAGGTGTGAAACAAGGAACTCAACGCCAAGGGGCTTATTCTTGTTATTGAATCAAGGGACAAGACAAATTGGAGGAGACACAAACGACATACAGAGGACTTGGGGCAGGTCGGAGGCGATATGTGGGCCATAGGGTACTTCCTCCAGGAGGGTGTGGGCGGGCGGTTTATGCAAGCACAGTCCCAGCACTTTCACCTTACGTAAAGCCCATGACCAATTTACATAACCCGAACATCCGAGGTTTGATGTATGCCTCCGATGGATGGTGGATCCGATCACTGGGACGGCAATTAGGATGATCTCTTGATGAAGATAGATGCAGGTCGTGATGAAAGAACTACCTTCGGATTTGCGTATCAATGAACCTCTGCTAATGATATTTCGTAATTCATAATAATTAAAGAAATCCACAGTAGTTTTATGGATAATACTTTTTATTTGAAAACTAGTTTCGAATTTTAAACATTCATCATCAGTTCTAACAACATACGAAAATTTCAAAACATCCGCAATTTGCAATATAGGCTATATATATATATATATATAGTGAAAAGAAATGAAAAAATAGACTTAATTTTGGGACTTACAGTGCCCTAAGAATATTGAAATGAAATGAAAATAGCTTTTATTGTGCAACTAAATAATATATAGAATTAAACCATAAATACATACACATTTATCTTCCTTGCACTAGCCTTCCTCTTTTTAAGAGGAGTAATGGTCTTACACTTCCCAAGGTGACCAGTCCTACTGGTAATATTAATATTGCACAATTACAGGTACAATTGTCTGGCCATATTATTTACAAATTAAATGCTTCAGTAATTACGGCTTACATTTTTGACAGAAAAATAAAAAAAAATACAATTAAAAAGAAAGTATGAAATAATAACATAAAATACAATCGTATATGTATATAAAAAAGAAAGAAAGAATAAAAAAAGTAATTATAACAAGGGGCGTTTGGAGTTGCAACTCACAGATTTCAATGCCGATTTTTGTGTGTTTAGTAGGGACCTATAATAGTGCAAAACTAGAGTTATAGCCGCCAATGAGCATTAGGAGCCGAGAAAAAAAAATAAATATGAAAATCACGTTTCATTTTTTTTCTCACCTCTCAGTCAAGAGAGTGAAATGATTCTTTCACGTTAAATTGTAGTTTTACATGCATTCTGACATAAAAATACTTTCGTTATGCTCAAAACACGACCTGGCTTCAGGGTGCTGAAAACTCCAAACAAATGACAAAACTCCAATAAAATCCGCTGTAAATCAAAAAAAACATTTTTACATATTTAAAAAAATATTTTTTGATTTTGATAAAATTTTACATATAAGAGTTTTATGTTGCGTTGAATCGAGATTTGAAGTCAGTATTCCAATAAAAAAATTTTCCACTGATTTACAGCGGATTTTATTGGAATTTTGTCATTTTTTTTTTTGAGTTTTTCAGCATCCTGAAGCCAGGTCGTGTTTTGAGCATAACGAAAGTATTTTTATGTCAAAATGCATACAAAACTACAATTTAACGTGAAATAATCATTTCACTATCCTGACTGAAAGGAGAGAAAAAAAATGAAACGTGATTTCCATATTTTATTTTTTTCTCCGCTCCCAATGCCCATTGGCGGCTATAACTCTAGTTTTGCACTATTATAGGTCCCTACTACTCACACAAAAATCGGCATTTAAATCTGTGAGTTACAACTCCTAACGTCCCCTTGTAAATATTTATTTAATTATTTACATATTTGCCGAAGATTGATTGTCTAAAAGGTACAAAAATAAATTATTTTTAAAGGAAATTAGGGAAGCAGCTTTGGTACGAATGATGAAGGATTTATCAAAGGAAGCAGTTTTATGTGAGGGGGATATACACGTTAAAAGTTGAGATCTAGAGTTTAAGAGGTGGATAGGAGAGCGCAGAGTTAATTGATCAAGAATATAGGAAGGTTTTTAGAGATTGGAATAGGAAAGTACCTAGAAAGTATTGCCGTCGGAATTTAGGAAAAAGCCACCCAAGCTCAGAATATCGGCAAGTAACGTGTGACCGCCAGGGGATCTTGAAGATAAATCTTATGAAATAATATATATATATATATATATATATATATATATATATATATATATATATATATATATATAATATATTATATATATATGTTTTGGGAAATATTTCCGATACACCCATTTTAAAGTTTTTCCCAATGGAACAGAAAAACCAACCAGTCATTGCAAAAACCAAAAGAACCTATTCCTATCAGACCCGTTTCGCCTCAACTTACGGATCCTGATACCTTTTAGTAGATCGTTTGCCGCCATAGGCGAGTGCCAATGTATTTGATTTATTTTCTTACATATTTAATATATGTAATCAATGTATAAATAATTTAGTATGTTTCTAAAACTGATGATGAATGTTTAACTTTGGAAACTACTTTTTAAATAAAAATAAATCCAATTAATTCAGTAGTCCTAATTGTTGCTCTTTGTGTACCATCATGCGTAAAGAAATAACATATTGATATACTCAATTCAAAACGAATAAAATTAAAGGACTTACCCTAACAAGGATACAGTTGAAAATCTATTAGCTAATCTCAAGTAAAGTTAATTAACGGTAGTGGGAAGTAAAAGGGAATTATAAGAAAAGAATTATCGAGAGATCGATATATTAATATTAGAAAGAAAATAATAAAGACAACCTTATTTCAGAAAATCGTAAACACTTTGTTATTTGAATCTTGATTTATTCGCAACTATTTAATGTTTATACACTTATTTAATATGTTGAAAAATTATTACAATGACTTAGTAGTAGAGCAACTACTCATTGGTAGCAATTCGATAAAAGTTCTATATGAGAAGGTCCCCGGGCAATCTTCTTTTCAGACACCTCGGTGGATCATCGGGAATAGAATCGGAAGCAAGTTGAGAGACAATTGGATTTGAATATTTATGGAGTTTACTATTACAAGGTAGGTATCTGGTTTGGGCTTTATGGATAAGTTTATTTGTTACAAAGTATGGAGCATTAAACATTTTTTGGAGGATTTTAGATTGCTAGGATTGGATACGAGATGAATTGGCTGGTTTAGTGGAGCCCCAGGTAGGTCTAATTACTGTCATGTAAATGAGTTTTTTGTAATAAATCGTTATCTTTGAATGTTTTTTTAATAAATGTTGAAGAAGTGGAAATCGACTAGCAGTTTCTTGTTGTTTTAATACTGTATGTGGATTCCAAGTTTAACGTTCGTAGAGTTGGAGTCCTAGGTAGCGGATCTGTTCAACAGTGATCAGTGGAATATTATGAAAAGATGCTGTAGGACAGGAAGTCGTAGTTTACGACGAAATGTAATGGTTATTTGATGAGATTTGTTATGGGTTTATTTTAATTCAACTATATCGACACCATATTCTCAAAACAATGAAATCAAATTAATGGACCGTTTCTTGAAAACTGATTTGGGTAATGGGGAAAGGCGTTAAAAAAATCGAAATAGCTGCAAGAATGGCCCTAACTACCAATGATGGTCAACTGCAAATTGGACACCGATCCGAAGAATTGAAGAAAAGAGTTGTAATTCTCAGTGTCATGAATGGACTCTATTTGAAGGATTAGAAATTATCTCTGTGGTTTTGAGGAAAAAATATACAAAAATGATTCCTGTTAACAATCAACAAACCGATTCAAATAATGCGACATTAACCTTTGGTAACACTCAAATAACGACACTATGTTAAAAAGTCTCAAAGTCATCTTCTTTGCACGGAATGATTGGAAGGAAGGAAGGAAACTAATGGGTTCTTAAGGGAATAGTGTTGCAATGGTAAGATGGTATGACCACAATCAGTATGGACAATTTTATTTGTAATTTATAGAATAAAAGAAACTAGATACTAAGATGTTGGATTGCAAGACGTTCAGTAAAGCCCTAAAGCTCCACTCCGTATAGCCGAAAAGCTTTAATTATAATTATGTTAATTAATTGTTTTTAATCCTTTAGAACCTTAGAGGTTTCTTGTAAGTGTTGGAGAAGTTGGAAATGAAGAGAAATTTCTTATCGTTTCTGTTTAGGATGAGGATTACAAGAAGTTTTTTATTAGTTTTTTTTAGAAAATATTTAAGATCTTTATGGGCGCACAGAAACTGCCAGCAGATAAATTAAGGACGACGATTAAACTGAATAACTAGGACGACAGATACATATCACAATATATCAAAAAGCCTTAAATACTTATAGGATAAGGTTAAACGGTGAATTAAACTGTCCCTGAGGAGATACACTCAACGAAATGCAGACGTATGTAGTAACTACAGACACCACAACATTCTATTTTAAACGGTACTTAATAGTACGAAGACAAAAGATATAGATTGTTAAAGTCGTCTAAAAAATGTTTAATTTTTGAATAAACTGCTCATCATATTAATACTTTTTATTATTATTACTCTGTTATTAATTGAAATTAACAACTGTATTAATAAAAACACATTTAGTAAATATGCTGTATACAATACAAAATAATGGCATGATGAGAACTTGTAGAGGAACTACCCATTGGTAGTACTCTAATGAAATAATTACTAAAGAAGATCACGAGGCCATTTTCTTTTCAGACGCCTCGGAGGATTGCCAGGAATGGAATGGGAAGCAAGTTATGCTACAAGTGGATTTGGATGGGGAGTAAGTTTCATTTGTGACAAAGTAAGGAGCATTAAGGATTTTTCGAAGGATTTTGGATTGGAGTGATGCGGGAAGAATTCGATGGTTTGGTGGAACTCCATAACTCTATACCGTAAGTCTGTGAATCGTCATACAGATGAGTTTCTTGTAGTGAATCGGGAGATTTGAAAGTTTGTCTAGTAAGTGTTGTAGCAGTCGAAATTGACGTGCAGCTTCTTGTCTTTTCAATCTTGTATGAGGGTTCCAGGTAAGTCTCTTGTCCGGATAAAATTCCAGGTATCGTATTTGTTCCACATTATTTAGCGGTACACCATTAAAGGATACAGGAGGACAGGATGAGGTAGGTTTTCGACGGAGAGAAAAGGTTATTAACATTTAAAAATAAATTTCATTTGGATTGATAAATAATTTGCCACTTCTATTGTAATGGTTTTAATTTGAAATTAGTTTCGAATGTTAAACATAGATCTATGTAGCAACGTGTCGATTTTTCAAATTTTTGTATGTATTTAGAATTGATGATAAATGTTTAATATTCGAAACTAGTATTCTAATAAAATAATCCCAATAGAAGTGGCAATTAATTCATCAATCCTAATTGTATTGATCCTTCTATACCATCATGCGTACCTAAAGTGAAAAATAAATCCAATAAACAATTAATTAACATCCACTGATTAAAAATTTTTGAAAATTAATACTTTACAAATTTTCATAATTTCGTTTTAATTTGAAATACTAGTTTTTGTTTTGCTTTCTAAACTTGTACTCATGCCTAAAATGATTTTTTTTTTCTGGATATGTTTTGAATAACTTAAAAATAAATAAATAATATTTAATATAGAGACTAGATAGTACCTATCTCAAATATTATTTATTTAGAGAGTATGATGAAATATCTCAAGAGTCAAAATTGAGGAAATAATTTATAATATTTGTGATTTAAATTGAAAAGTATTAAATTACAAAGAATTCGACAAAATGTCCATTTTTCTACAAGTTATCATTTACTGACTATCCGAATCGAACTATAAGTTTAATTTTGAATACTTAAAACCACCAGTTTTTCAAGAACATTGCTTATAAATTTTGAATTAATATTTTTACCGATAATTGGATCCCACATCAGATTTTAATATGATACACAATTTTAGATTATAAGTGAAACTTTTCAATTTTAAATTTATTCTCTTCTGCGCTGATATTTTTTTTCCTATCAAATAATCATAGTGAAAGAATGGAATCTAGCGCGATGACTCAACTTCCGATGAGAAATGGCATTTGAAATAGCAATTCCCGTTGATAGCTCTTGAATGACTAACATAATGGCAAGCAAAAAGTTTAACTCAAAACTCAAAATGAAACTGAATTAATATTTCATTTGCAAAATTATCTAGATAGATATACAGGGTATTCAGCATAAGATTGCAGTAACATCGGGAGTCGATTCTGGATATCATTTGCAACCACAAATTCCATATAAAATGTGGCTCGATTATCATCCGTTTTATACATATTTTTAATTTTATGTCTTTTAAAAAAATTACTACTTGTTGACAAATAAACGCAGTCAAAGTTTTGGGACGAAGTTAGAAACTTTATCCTATGTTTAGATCATAAATTTGAATACTGGATATGACAATTTTGAAGTCTAAATAAGTTTATTTTAAAGGATATTTATTTATCCATACATTTATCTAGTTTTAGTAGTTTAGGAAATATAATGTTTTGATAATTATTTGTAATATATTAATATATGTATTTATATTTACTGATGTATAAATATTAATACATTAAAAATTAATTTAAAAAAAAAAATGAATTTGACAATAATTATTAATTTTTGTTAGAACTAAGAGCATTAACATTATTATATTATATTAAGCCTTTTTTTTTTTTTTTTTTTTTTTTTTTACTCTTTTATTAATTGAAATTTACAACTGTATTAATAAAAACACATTTAGTAAATATGCTGTATACAATACAAATAATGACGTGATTAGAACTTGTAGAGGAACTACCCATTGGTAGTACTCTAATAAAACAATTACAAAAGAAGATCACGAGGCCTTCTTCTTTTCAGGTGCCTCAGAGGATAACCAGGAATGGAATGGGAAGCAAGTTGTGCAACAAGTGGAATTGGATGAGGAGTGAGTTTATTATAAAACGAGAGGTATCTGGTTCGTGACAAGTCGGCGACATATGGGATATTAAGGTCATTATGGATTAATTCATTTGTGACAAAGAAAGGAGCGTTAAGGATTTTGGATTGGAGTGATTGTATGCGAGAAGAATTCGATGGTTTAGTGGATCCCCACAATTCTATACCGTAAGTCGAAATAGGTCTGATAATCGTCATATAGATGAGTTTCTTGTGGTGAATCGGGAGATTTGAACGTTTGTCTAGTAAGTGTTGTAGCAGTCGAAATCGACGTGCAGCTTCTTGTCTTTTCAATCTTGTGTGAGGGTTCTAGGTAAGTCTTGTCCAGATAAAATCCCAGGTATCGCATTAGTTCCACATTATTTAGCGGTACACCATTAAAGGATACAGGAGGACAGGATAGGTTTTCGTCGGGGAGTAAAGGGTATTTGCTGGGATTCGCTAGGATTTATGTTAACTCTCCAGTTATGACACCATTCTTCAATGGAACTGATATGTGACTGGAGTGTCTGGGATATATTAAGCCTATATTTAGTTTGTTATTGCATATTATCTAATATCAAATGGAGATTGATTTAAGTATGCTGTGTATGTAGCAACTTAATAAAGTGTTTCTCGCTTTTATATTTTGTACAGGATTTCCACCGAAGCAGTGGGTTTTAAATGGAATAAAAATGTGGACTTAAGAACAAAAAAAATCATCGTACTTCTAAAATAGAAAAAATATCTTGGATTGTTTATCAAAAAAGGCCTTTTCCGGTGTAAACGAACAATAAAAAAAATAATAATAGATATAAACTAGTCCACATCTATGAATTACTGAATATTTTTCAGCAAAAAGTCAGTTTTTCTGAGGATAAATGTCGTTCCTCCGAAAAGGTTACTTCCCAGGTAGAAACTTGCCACCTGTGGTACAAACCCCCCCCCCCCCCCCCCCCCCAATGGGACCATTATAGCTAATTTTGCTATAAGTCCCTTGATTTCATAAAAGATAACCTGAAATAAGGTTAGAAAATAAGGTAGTTCCGAAAAGTTGTAAAACAAAAAATTAACACAAACAGATGTTCAAAGGTTTATTTTATTTTTTTTTTTAGCCTTTATATTTATATTTACAATAATTACTTTATTTACAACAACCAATAATGCGTCAAGTAAAAATTGTGAGTTTAATAGTTTTTGCAATATAAAAATTGTTTTATTTAGTTAAAAATTAAGATTTTCGTTTATATAATTTTTGCAAAATTTAATCATTCAAATCCTTTTCTGTCCACTATTTATTTGAATTGTTATGTTTAATGTTTCCTTATTTCTTTCGATTATTATTTGTTTTTTTGTTTTTTTTTACATAATCCTTTCCTTTACGTTAAATACATAATTATTTCCTCTTCGAATACATTTATTCTCATATATTCATATTCACACGACATTTTTTACGAAGTTAAGTGGTGGGGAGGTATGCAGGAAACAATAACATTTTCCTTTGTATAGTTTGTTGGCATCGAACTTTCTGGTTCATTAGACTTCCTTATTATATTCAAATTATTGATAATATGATTGTATTATTGTTATGAAAAACAGATTTATTAATAATTAATAGTCATATATATATATATATATATACATATATACACACATATATACACACACACACATATATATATATATATATATATATATATATATATATATATATATATATATATATATATATATATATATATATATATATTGAAAATATTTTGAACGAAAAAAAAAATATAAATAAAAAATAAATAAATAATGCACAATGGAGAATAAAATAAATAGAGAACAATATAAATTATACGATTTTGTGGATTAGATGGCCAAGCGAGATGGGGCGAGGGTCTCAGCGTGCTTAGTACAGAAGATGTGCGTTCGAATCCACTTGGGCGGGATAAATTTTATTTCGTGGTGGACCCTCGAAATGAATCTTGACGTCCCCCCCCCCCCCCTCTTGCCTCTAATATTTTGGTAACCTGTAGATAATAAAATTTAAACAAATTTTAAAAACTATTTATTGATATTTACAACTGTAAATATACAGGGTGAGTATCTCTTAGTGTAAAAAAAAAAAAAAAAAAAAAAAAGGATGAAACTAGATCAAAAATGAAGCAAAATGCCGCAGATCTCACCTTTCTATTCCAATCCATTGCAGATATACGATAAATCAAAGACTTTTTTGAGGAAACCACGTTTTTTTCCATATTCCACATTTTCGGATTTAGCATTAAATTGTCTATAATAGCTGAGTATCTGTAACCTTGAATTTTACAACTTTGGTATCTAAAGAACAGCTTGATCTTCACCTTATTTGGGGAAGTCACAATGTCTTATATTACTTCAACGCTCACCGTTTTTCGAAAAAAACTGTCTACAAAACGTCAAATCTTACAAAAACTTGAAACTTTAATCAGCTTTCGAATGATACGTTAAACGTAATGATTTTGTTTCATTTTCATGGAGAAATTCACTTTTGAAACTGAAAAAACATGGCGTTCTCATTTGGCATACAAATCAGTTACTTGCGTGAATAAAACATTATGACAATCCCTTAATGAAAATGTGCACTTTAAATATAGTAAACTCTTCATTGGAATAAGAAGCAAAGAAAAAAAATATTATTTAATAGAAAATAAAGGAAAACAGTCAATAAAGCGACAGCAGATAAGAGGATCTTATGTTATTACATTTATCTATTTATTATTATTATTTAGGCTTTATTTAATTAGATTTTCAATGTAATGTTTAAAATCCAATGATAATGAACATATACCTCAATTTTAATGTTAGCTTCTGAATGCAGATTGTGTTAAAGAATTCCACTTTTTGAGGTGATTTTTTTGGGTAGATGAGTCTGTTTTTACAGGGGAAGGCATTTCTACCTATCCATGTATATCGTTGGTTTATATTTGTATTGCTTTCGAATAATGTGGAGGAACACGATGGTGTTGGAAAATCATATTTTGCCGAACTTCCGGTGGAATATCGTGATGAAGTTGTGGTAGGATATTTTGTAACAAATGTTAGTAATCTCATCATTCAATCTGTTGGGAAAATTATGATTTTTCAACACTATTCGACAGCAATACAAAGATGACTAAACTAACGATAAAAACTGACCCTGTAAACACAGACTCATCTGTCTACAAAATTCACCTCAAAAAGTGGTATTCTTCAACACAATCTGCATTCAGAAGCTATTGGAAAAATTGAGGTCTATGTTCATTATCTTTGGGTTTTAAACCTTACATTGAAAATGTAATTAAATAAATCCTAAATAATAATAATAAATAGATAAATGTAATAATATAAGATCCTCTTATCTGCTGTCGCTTTATTGACAGTTTTCCTTTATTTTCTATTAAACAATATTTTTTTTCTTTGTTTCTTATTCCAATGAAGAGTTTATTATGTTTAAAATGCACATTTTCGTTAAGGGATTGTCATAATGTTTTATTTACACAAGTAACAAATTTGTATGCCAAATGACACCATGTTTTTTCGGTTTCAAAAGTAAATTTCTTCATGAAAATGAAATAAAATCATTACGTTTAACGTATCATTCGAAAGCTGATTAAATTTTTAAGTTTTTGTGAGATTTGACGTTTTGTGAACAGTTTTTTCGAAAAACGGTGATCGTTGAAGTAATATAAGATATTGTGACTTCCCCAAATAAGGTGAACATCAAGCTGTTCTTTAGATACCAAATTTGTAAAATTCAAGGTTACAAGTAGACAATTTAATACTAAATCCGAAAATTTGAAGAATATTTAAACGAAATGGAGATATTACAGCTTTTATTGAAAAAAACGTGGTTTCCTCAAAAAAGTCTTTGATTTATCGTATATCTGCAATGGATTGGAATAGAAAGGTGAGATCTGCGGCATTTTGATACATTTTAGATATAGTTTCACCCATTTTTTTTTTTTTTTTTACGCTAAGAGATACTCACCCTGTATAAGTAAATTTGAGTAAATTATTATAAAGACTTATCAATAACATGCAAAGAACCACTCACTAGTAGCACTTTAATAAAAAATCTACATTTGAAAGTCCCTCGGTCATCTCCTTTTCAGAACTCTCAGAGGATTTTCAGGAATGGATTATGAGGCAAGTCGGGAAACTAGTGGATTCGAATTGGTATGGGGTTTAGTAAAGGACAGGTGTCTGGTTTGGGCCAAATCAGCAACACTAATATTGAATAAGTTTAACATAACATTGAACACTAAGATCTTTATGAATAAGTTTGTGACATTATAAGGAGTGTTGAGTGTTAGCGAAGTATTTGGGTTTGTAAGGATGGCAGATCGTATACAGAGAACAGAATAGAAAAATTTATGTTTTACTTTGAACGCTCATCATTGAGAAGCACCAAATAAAACGATTAAATAAAAATGTATTTTTATAGGTGAGAACCTTATGAAATAGAAACTTTAGAACTAACGGAGAAGAAGGGAAAAGACAGAGAAGAATGGAGGAAACGTCTGAGGGAAACTCAATTCCAACAGATACCTTCCCAAGAAGAAGATGTGTACTATCGGAATTCAAGCTAAACATACATAGGTTGTACGGAATAAATAAGTTGAAATTAACTAGTAAGTTTATTGAAGAAATTTCAAGACATATTGAAGTTGGGGATGAGCGCCGATAGGTGAGGTTCATTGCGAGTTAGGACATTAGAGTAGAGCTCCTGAAGAAGATATCGGTAAATCAATAACTTCGTTATACTGTTTAAAAGGTAGATTTATTAATAATTATTTTTTTTATTTTTAGCTCCAACAATGTTACATGAAAGAAGTCAAAGTTGATAAAACGAGCATGAGATAAATTTTAAAGAGAAAATGTTTGTATTTTAAAAATTAATTACTAGATATCATTTCTTTGAAATGTGTCGTGATTGGATGGGAAGTTCCGGCACAGCCTCCTGCCCCAGTTAGCACCCTCTTCGACCACTTCCTCTATTACTTCCGCATATCCATTCCACTTACTTTATATGGCTTTATAGCCGTCACAGCTTAGCCAAGGGACCTATATAACTCCTCAATAATATCAAGATAGCGGGTTATTTCTCAATACATATATATAATATATATATATATATATATATATATATATATATATATATATATATATATATATATATATATAAAGTTAGTAAAAAATTGGTTGTCGATCACTTGTCTATGATAAAAAACAATAGGAAAAACTAGTTCAGTGGGGTGTTTTTTAAAGAAATTTAAAAGTAATGTTTTTTTTGTTTTTTTTTTAATATTAAGGTGTAAATTTTAATAGTAAGGTGTACTTAATATTAATTAATTTATTTATATTTACATTATCAACAGTATATTGGTATTCCAAATCTAAAGAGCTAACTATTAGAAATGAAAATTCTACTTTTGAAGGTCTCTGAACGAAATTCTTTTTGTTTTGGCCAATTATAGGTTTGGGCCAATTCATCATAACATGGTAAGTAGCTTAAGAATCAGAACTATAATTTTTCATATAATTATATATATATATATATATATATATATATATATATATATATATTATATGTGTGTGTGCTACCGGCAAGGTTTTGCCAATAATATGTTTTATATATATAGCTTTTATTGATCGAATTTTACAACCTCCCTACTCTCATCACTCAAGATCAATGACGGTTAAGAATGATTTTGAGTACAATAAAAATGAAATAAAATAAATTCTCTGACAACAAAATTCAAATACTCAATTAATAATTTTATCTCCGAAGAAATATCTTGTCGAGACGATGTGTAATCAAATCATATATAAGATGTTGGAATTTAATTTCATATTTGGAAATACTTCTCTCTTAACTGAAGGCATTTAAATTAAAACTATTGTTTTGGAAAAGATTATATTAGCACAATATTGAGAACGGTACAACGTCTAACGAATAAGTAGATTGGTAAGTTATATTGACTCGAGTATTACAACTGGAGCTCTGTGGAGAATATAAAAAAATAAAAATAAAGAACGAGATGCTGTAAACCACTTCTTCCCTTATCTCTAGGTGCGACTGCCTTGAGGGCAGGTACAGACAGCCAAGAGTACCTCCCTCTTGGTACCCCCAACGAGGCTGCTAATGACAACACTCCACTTGTACTTTTTTATGCAAGCGAAAGAGGATGATTCTAATGGAGTGGCCTATTGAAAGGGCTCTTGGAGGGGCCAGGTCAGCGCGGACAACACACCCAAAAATAAGTCGACCAACAAAAGAGATTCCGGATGTCGGGATGAGTTCTATGGAAGAGGCGACTTCAGGTAGAGCGAGGACCCGTTGATAATGAGAGCAAGCCAACCGTCTTCAGGCAGGTCAGAACGGAAGGAAAGAAACACTGGTTCCATGAACTGGTAGCCTCAGTAACAAACACCGCCCACTTGACAGCTGAGTGGCCATTATCGCTGTCACCCGCAGGTAAACTGCCTCCAGTGTCCCTTCACCAGGCCACTCCAGCTGAAGGTACTCCAGATCGGTGTACGCCTTTAAATGAACTTTCTATGAACTGTGCACGTGCCCGTTAAACTTGCAACCCATTCTGAAAATGGGTTTAATTTTTTTTTTTAAAGATGAATTAAAAGTAAAAAGTTTTGATGGTAGCAGTCTAGTGATGGATATATATGTCACACAATCATCTCTGCTTATAGTGTCGAATCACCAGCGACGCAGCTGAGAGAGTAGCGCTGGGATCTCTTTTGGCCTGGCTTTTATATATTTTTTAATTAATACTTTTTTTTATTAGTCTTATTTACATATATACTAAATGGACATATACAATTTTTAATACCTAACCATGACTAATTAATTTATTAATTAATTAAACCAACACGTGTGAAAATAAAAGCGTCACATTCAGAATCCAGGGGAAACCAAAATTAAACGGGGATACACCGATAGGTCTAAGCGATGCCTTGCATATCGTTATATGTCCTCGTTTAATGATTTTCATCACTGTAACACTCCCTCAGGTAGGGGTTTTATCTCCAACGCTCTATAGTATTTACATCAACGACATTCCCAACTCATTCAAAGTTCAAAGATCTCTGTTTGCCGATGATACGGCTTTTTATACTTCAAGTTATAGACCAGACACAATTACCAATAGACTGACTACGGCACTAAAAAAAATAGAACGATTTTACAATAAATGGAAAATCAAGATAAACCAGGTAAAAACACAAGCCATAATATTTACATAGAGACGGCCAAACAATATTCCCCAACTGACTGTAAACAGAACGCCTGTACCTTGGTCCACTCAGATCAAGTATTTAGGACTTAAGATGGATAAAGGACTGACGTTTACAGCACACACTGATTATGTGTGCAATAAAGCAAACAGGGCTCTGTGTACTATATACCCATACTTTAATAGGAATTCTAGAATAAGCAGAGAAAATAAACTATTACTATATAAAGCTTGCTTAAGACCTATAATTACGTAGGCAAGCCCTATATTCAGCTTTATGTCAAAAACTAACTACAGAAAATTACAAATATTCCAAAACAAATGTTTAAGAATTATTGGCAAGTATGAATACTTTACTAAAATTAAAACTATGCATAAAGAATTATGTATACCTTATATTAACGAAATCATTGAGAAAATATGTAAACAATTTTTCATTAAGTGTAAAAACAATAAAAACCCACTTATAAAAAATATTGGTAACTATAATAAAAATATTACAAAACGATATATACATAAAAGAACTAAACATTTATTAATGTAGTATACCAATCTATTATATTTATTGTTATTTTAAATATACTTGTTTATGCATGTTATGTATATATTAGGTGTGAGTGTATGTATTTAGATGTGTGTGTATATAAGTATGTATGAGTATGTATGTGTGTATGTATACAAAAATGTATAGATATTTAAGAATGTATAGTTACAATTTTGTTTATTTTATTACTAGGATGTTATTTTTCTTTTTATTCTTTGAAAGTTTTTTGTATATTTTTCTTTCTTTATAAATTATGATTATATCAGTATATACTTAAGTTGTTTAATAGTATTTTATTTAATTTTGAGACTGGTTTATTTTTGGTACAGCATTTAAAATTGTGAATTGTAAAAAAAAAAAAAAAAAAAATATATAACAAATAAAGATGATTAAAAAAAAAATCACTGTAACACAGATGTGAATAAGCTATAGAAGTGATAAAATAAATGTTTTCGAGGTTGGGATTTATGGGAATTTCAAGGTTTTGTTCCATAGGTGATTCATTACTACCATAGACATTTTAGGCTATATATCAACAAATTTTCTTGTTTCATACATTAATTATTTGATTCAGTTTTTATGTTCCTTTGATAGAATCTACTTGTGAAATATTTGTTTAATTTTGAGCGAAATGTAAGTGCAATTACACAGCCTTCCTAGGGAGTTGCAAAAAACTGTGAGAGAACATGTTGCAGTTTAAAAAAAAAAATAGGGATATGATTGACCTCCTACCATAGCTGCAGAGGATATTGGGCCCTAAACCTACTACGAAGAACAAGAAGAATCAACATTATAACACTAAAAATTATCAGCTTAAGCCAAAATTGTCTCTCTAATTTGCTTTGTTTGATACCTGACACTATTGTTAATGCTTAATGGAATTTAAGTGTAAATAAAGATTTTAAAATTGTTCGGTTATTTATTATTGATAGTTCCTTATCTTTATTTGTTAATTATGAGGAGGGGGATAAGTGTTATTGCATTTGTCGTTTCTAATAGTTACTAAAAACACAATTTCGAGTTTTGCATGCTTCCCGGCATCAAAAAAATCTTTTTTTTACAAATATCACTAATAAAATACTCATGTTAGCAAATATATTTATAAAAACATCTGAATTCTACCCTTCGTACATCATCTGGCAAACAGACTGTGGCACAGATGTAAGGAAACTGCCGCATCGACTTCACGCACCAATTTGCAGAAAGATGTGCATACAAAAAGATCCACTTCTTCATGCACTTCCTAGTTCCACAATTTGGTGCAAACAAACAGGATAGGACATGTGGAAGAGATATTCATAAGAAATATCGGTTGGAACCTGGACCTGAGTCAACCCTTATCTCGGCCAGCTGGGGCGCACATGATCTTATTAGGAGCAGCCTCTACCCCTCCCCCCGCCACTGGGAGGTCCCTGCGTCCACATGCATCCACCTAGCTGTCCTCCCTCCAATAATATATTTTGGATCTATCCAGAATTGGAAAAAAAAAAAAATAATAAGAATAACCACAGTTAGACTAATTTTCTAATTGTATTATTACTTATTTGTAATTTTCATTAAGTAAAATAAAAAATAATAAACAAACTCAATTTTGATTCTAGCCTCAGATTTTTTATATATATTTTTATTTATTTATTTATTTTTATTTTTAATTTTTATTTCATTTAATTTTTATTTTTAGTTTAATTTAATTTTTTTAATTATTATTTTATTTTTTATTTTTCATTTCTTTTTTTTTTTTTATGTACATAATTTATTTTATTGTATTTTTCCTCACACATTATATATTGAATAGTTTAAGGTTCTATGTTTATTTTTTTATTGTATTATATTTTATAAGGTTCTTTATTTATTTTTTCTATTTTTTATTTATTTATTTTTTATTTCTAATTGTACATATTGTGTGAATGGATCCACTAAGACATCCATATTCCTTATTGTGAACTATAATAATTTTGTAATAATGTTTCAATGAATGAATATTTTTTTATTGTTTGGGAAACTTTCCATACAAACAGGAGTTGGCTTGGCAGCCTCACAATAACAAGGAAAAAAGTATTAGTTATGAAAATAACAAACATAGAATAGAAACAAACAATTACAAATGAAAGTACATAACATAAATACATAATATAAAGTAAATCCATCAACTCAATATTCAATGACAGACCAAAGGAACAAAACAATGTGATTTAGCTTGTCGATGCTATTTAACTCCAGTCAGTACACACGAGATTGCAAACAGTCCTTTTCAATAATGTAGGTACTTATGTGGTATATATCGCTGCCTTTGTGATTCGATTGAATTCGCACAGATCAACCACTTTGACCACTTTACATTGATTTCTATAATGTATTCTTAAATATTCATTGTTACACACTCTTAGCTGACTATCAGTTCTTAATTTTTTTATATTTATAATAAATGTTAAATATTTTTCTTGCTTGGAGTTAGTAAAATTGCAAATACTTCTATAAGAAGGGTTGTGCTTTGAGTTAAACGCTCGGCTTATATCTTTCGAAAATAAATTGTTTTTTTAGTTTTTCTATAACAGTGCTTTTGTTGGATAGCAAGAGTGTTGCATTAGAGAGATCAGATTATAATTTCTCAATACAAGATTGATTAAAAAAACAAAATTCCTAAAGCTCCTAACTTTGTCACAAATAAACTATGTTGCTGATTCATTTTAAACCAGATACCTTTCATAGTAAACTCCATAACCATTCAAATCCTCTAGTCTCTCAACTTACTTCCCATTCTATTCCTGATAACTCTCCAAGGTGTCTGAAAATGTGATGGCCACAGGACACTCTCATATAGAATTTTATCGAAGCGCTACCAGTGGGTAGTTGTTTCTCAAGCAATTGACATGTTATTATGAACGTTATAATTTCATTTACTAGACGATTTTTTTTTGATTTTTTTTGTATAAAGTTGTAAATTTATTTAAATAGGCAAATAAAAAAACATATATATTTGCACTTAGGTCAAGCGCCACCCAGCGTTCTCGGGCTGTAAGGTTCGTGAGTAAGTGGAAGCCGAGTGTTAAAAATAATGTGATAACAAAAAAATTAGAGCATGGCTAAAATATTTGGTTTAATAGTATAATAATACAGGTATAGTGTATGTAAACGAAAAGAATATAGATAGTAACAATACAATTGTTATTTTAAATTTAACCATTTGAAACGCATCAAGATGGAAATATTTTAAAAGAAAGTTTACCCTTATAACAGAGATAAAAAGAGAAGAATGATTAATAACGTTAATTACACAAAAGGTAATCACCACAGTGTGGTGACGGATATTGTTACTTCAAAATTTTTGAAAATAGTAATAATGATAATAATATAATGAAATAGAAAAGATAAGATGAAGGTTAAATCATAGAGATATAAGATAAAAATAAGTTTGTTAAATTTATAAACGAAAAGACTGAGAAACGAAAAAGAAACAACGGTGCTCCAAGAATGATTTATTGCAACCTGAATTTGTCATTTCAGCCCTGCTGACTTTACATAAAATTCTGCGGTCAACAGTATTTTTTCTATAATATGTTATTTATTATTCCGAATGTTTCCCCTCAATATTGAGTATTATGGAATAATTAAAAAAAAAAATATTGCTTTTCAAAGTAGCAACAATAATGGTGTATTTTTTTCTAAGGAACGATCGGGGAAGGTACTAGAAGCAAAAGTATTACAAAAAGTGAGGTAACATTTGTTTTTTTCCCGAAAATCACCGATTTTCAATAACGTATATCTCGAAAACCATTAGAATTTCGACAAATTTATACACAATCAATTTTATAGGAAATGTAATAAACTTTAATTTAGATTTGTAACATATTTTTCTAGAGTCGACCATTTTCGAGATATAGTCAATGTCAAAAAAAAAGTACGAGTTTTTTTTCGGAATCAAACGTTTCAATAACGTTTTTAATAAATTTATTCATACACCTAGCCGTTTTCTGATTGTAAGCTTGTAAATATCAATATATATCCTTTCAACAATTTAGTCACCAAAGAGAAAAAAATGGAATCATAAGTGGCAAAATATACTTATTTCGCAGTAAAGGGGTTTTAAAACGCACACACTCTCTTTTGCTATCAAATACCTTATTAGATCCATTGTAATATATTTATAAATATTTTCTTTGTCTTTGTAGCCTTCCGTGTTTGTTGACCGAATAGACTAGAGAAAAGAGGGTATGCGGAAGTTCAAAAAAAGGTTTTATTTTTTAAAAATAAATAAAAATTGTATTTACGAAATCAAATTTTCCCCCAAATTACTTCTTATTACAATCAAAAGGTTTGTAATGAATTACTTCTTATGTCTAACCTTTTTTCTAATTTTAAGCTCTAAACAATTTTTTGGTAACGGTCGGGTTAAGAGGAGGCACCAAACTGGCTTCACCCGCGCTACACCGACCAGTTCGATCCTTACGCTTCACTTCGAGTTTACATTTATCGATAGCTCTTTCCTATAACCTCACATGTAAACAATCACTTCTACAGTTTCAACTTAGATTGTGTTGTTTAGTTTGTTATATTGATATTTAGTCTTCTTAAATGAAAATAAGTGAAACAGAAGTTAACAAAATGAATTTCATAAAGGATTAAGTGTTTTATCAATTCATGTTTTCTTATTTCCTCTTATCTAATGTGTAAAAGTGTTACAAAACTTAAGAACATTAATTTGTATATGGATTTGGTGTTTTGTATATTTTTATTTGTTGTATCAATTTAAGTGATAAAATTTCAGTATGCATATTTTGTGAATGCATTCTTTGTCATCCA
This sequence comes from Euschistus heros, assembly GCA_003667255.2. Classification (NCBI taxonomy): domain Eukaryota; kingdom Metazoa; phylum Arthropoda; class Insecta; order Hemiptera; family Pentatomidae; genus Euschistus; species Euschistus heros. The sequence continues at coordinate 437,317 of RCWM02000345.1, read as the reverse complement.
TAATACTTATTGCCCTAAAGTGAGACAGATTGTATAATTATTTCAATAAAACATATCAATCTAAAAATAAATGTGAGAGAGGTTTCATATTTTCTTATTTCCACTTCCCTTGAGAAAATATAGCAGAAATTAACATCATAACTTTCAATAAGGATTCTGTCTTATATTATATCCCTTATAACATGGAGAATGGACAATGTGAAAATAATCACAGATTAAGAGGTAAATGACATTATATAATTGTAAAACTATTGGTGTAATGTTATAGATTAATGTATTTTTAAACATTTTTAGAATCTGAAGATGGAGCATTGTCTCCGAAACATGTAGCTGCAAATTTTAAATAAATATAAGTTATGTGAAATAAATACTTAAGGATTCTGTCTTTTAAATATTTATAATTTGTTATTTACACTTCCCTCACATCACAAAGTTTATCAGAATTAACATTACTGGTGGTCTTGCATTATATTAATTTTCATTTAATATAACATTAATTCAAAATTGATTTAGTGTCTTATATTTTGACATTTTCTTATTTCTCATTTTAATATCATAAGGTAAACAGAAGTTAATATTACTTTGAACAGGGATTTAAAGTTTCTCCGTAAATAAATGAGAATAACCTTTCCCCTCGAAAAGTAGCGACTAAAACACCGAAATAAATCGGAAGAAGGTAAGAATCGATAAAAGGTATTCTCGGCGGGCGTACGAGCTGCCTCCTCTTAACCCAACCGTTACCAATTTTTTTAATATTTAAAATATTTAATATTTTTTCTACAATTTAGACCCCGGGGCGTAAAAAAAACTTGGGAAGTTTCTCATACAAAAAAAAGCTTACAATTATTTATTATTACCTTTACTTTGAGATTAGGGTTTCGAAAGAGGATAATAGTCAAATAAGCCTGTACTGTGGGTGATATGTCGAATAAATGAGAAATGAAACTACTCTTGTGAAACAATTAAAAGGATTGATCAAAATGAAAAAAAAAAAAAAAAAAAAAAAAATTCAATTTCACAAAGAAATGGTTGTAAACACCTTGTCCTACCAGACCATTGTTGTTTGAACCTACGATAGTATTGGAAATGTTGATATTTCCTATGATCCTATGCCGTCCAGGGATTTCGCGTCTTTTCTACCTTCTTTGTACCCGAACCTAGCATAATCTTGACTGTGGATTCCTATGGCAAAACGTAAGATAGAAAAATGAATTTTATATCTCAGGAATACGCGCGGCAGGAGGGAACGAAGGAAACTGCCTATTTAAACTCATTCAATTAAAAAATTCAATAAAATTTTGTACTCATCTCTTTTATATGAAATCAGTAAAAGTACTAAAGCTTTTTGATTTGGGTATTAAAAATGTAAATAATTTTAATGAATACAGTTCATAATATAATTATTCCTTATTAAGAATAAGCAACATTTATGCAAAAATAATATATTTTTTTAATGTGCAGTAATATAGCATAAGTAATTTTAATTTTTAATTAGTAATAGGAATAGATAATACTTTATTGTTTGTGGATTCCTTTTTTTTCAACTAGTTTTATATAAATTAATAATAAAATAATGTTTCTATTTATATCCTTTTCCCGTTATATATGAACAATTTGAAAGTTTGAACAAATGAAGTTTTTTTGGTTATATAGTTTTAATTATTGTTTACTTTTATAATTTTTCGAAATTTTCATTTCGGATCGTGAAAATTCTATTTTGAGTTCCAAAACAACCTTGCGATTGAAATCTTATTTTAGATTTGTAGTTTGAGGCTACTATAGTCATGATAGATGTAGATGCTACCTGAAAAACAAAACAAAAACATTTTAATAGAAATTCGTATTTATGGGTTTCGGCCGATGTTGTTCGTATAATTAAAACATTTTTTTCCCCAATATTTATATTTTATTATTCTACACTTGCCTATTAGTTGAATTTTCTTTAAAAAAGACTAGAAAGTAGTTTTTTTGAACCTAAAATTGTAAATATCACATATATAGCCTTCTAAAATAGATACATCAAATTCAAAGGAAATATGGAACAAAATTAACTTTACAGAATCAAAATCGGATGATCTGTTGAGATTTGAGGAGGAATCTAAATTTTGTTTATTTTGGCACGCTACGTGGTGGCAACATTTGGTACTACAGAGGGGACATTTAGCCTTAAATACTTCTCAGTCAACAGATGCCCATCAATTAAGTAGGAATAGTTCAATATTTTTTTTTTCTAAAGAATTTTGTTTGATTGTCTTTTCTTAATTTTTATGAAGCATTCAAAATATTTATGTTCTAATGCCATTTTATTTGTTTTCATGATAAACAAGACTTCATAAAAATCTTCAATTCAGTAAATTATTCATCTTTTAAGCCTTTTTAATGACAAGAGAACTGGGAAATCTGAAATCGAATCCTCTGAGTTGTAACTGTAATCATATTGTACATATGAGCGGATGAAGGCTAAATGAAGATAAAGCAGGTGGTTGGAAGCCAGGCTTTGTGGTTGACTAATCGGCCCTTTCCTTAATAAATTTTATCACTTTTTCCTCTGCGCTCTCGCAGAATGCCGTCATTGGTTTCTGTTTAATCTTCCAATTCTTGGTTTTGTCAGTCGCTATTTGTGATGGTGTCCATTTTAATTAGCTCGTATCAAATACAAAAAGAATAAAATATCCTTGAAACAGTGATCTCCGTGTTTCTAGGAAAAGGCCATTTTAAATAAACACCATTGGTATTTTCTCCTCCCTTGTTTTGCTTGTATTTTTCCTGGTTCCATTTGTTTTCTTCTTCTAACTCTTTGAATTCCTTCCGCAAACACTTGGTATTGTTTTCTTATAAGTGTCATGATCATTTACTGATTGAAATATTATTTAAGATATAATAAATCATCAATAATTGCATCATAATTAGTTGAGGAACGCATGATGGTATTAATACAATACCATTAGTTGAGGAACGCGTGATGATATTAATACAATACCATTAGTTGAGGAACGCATGATGGTATTAATACAATACCATTAGTTGAGGAACGCATGATGGTATTAATACAATACCATTAGTTGAGGAACGCATGATGGTATTAATACAATACCATTAAAGGATTAATATAATTAGGATTGATGAATTGTAAGTCACTTCTTTTTGATTTTTTTAATTCAACGACTAGTTTGGAAAATAATATAGCCTCCGGACCTTCAAATATAGTATTTCATTATATAGAACCTTTATAAGTGCTACCAATGGGTTTATCATTATCATCATATTTACTTGATGTATTATATTTTTATATTGTATATACAGTTGTAAATTAAAAAAAAAAAAAAAAAAAAAAAAGTCTACAAATTCAGAACATCAGCGATTTGATATAAAAATTATACATATATGTAAGACTAGAAATCAAACGTGTTAATGCCTAAGGAAGCATATCGGAATGTCTTCGTCTAGGTGCCGGTTCATTGAGAGAACAGAATAGTAGGATTAATAGAAAGAAGGGGGATGGGGCAGTCAGCTAGATAGTCTGGCAACTAAACAATATCTTAGATTTTCCTTATGACTAGTAGGTTTTTCTGTTCCTACTGGAACAAGTTTGAAGTGAGAATTTCAGAAATAATTATCCGGTCCTTTAAATGATTTCATTATTTCTAGATATCCTTAATTTTTCTTTAATACTTAATTTTTGACTATTTTTTACGTGATGTATCAATTCTAATTGTACCAAATTATGAATTTACCTCTACATTATAATATTCTAGATGAGAGTAACTTGTACATTATAGCAAAATTATTTGTTGTCCTCGGTTGAGGAAGATTCCAATATTTGTCCACATAAAATTTTTCAAAAATAAATTAATTAACTTAATGCAATAATTCATCTATATCAGTGACTATTTTATCTAGGAGTGTGAGTCTAGGGAAATGTCGCGTATGTCCGAGGCTGGAATGCCGTAAATAATATATAAGATATATATTGATATTTGCAACTGTATACAATATACACAATAAGTAAATGTGTGGTAAAATTATTACAATGATATGTCAACTACTAGTTAAGTACAACCCATCAATATATATTCTACATTATAAAGTCCCTCGGCCATCTTTTTTTCAGATGCCTCGGAGGGATATCGGAAATCGAGTGAGAAGCAAGTTGAGAGACTAGTGGATTCGAGAGGGTGTGTAGTTTGTCATAGAAAGATGTGGATCTTTTTTGGGCCAAATCAACAACAAATGAGACATTTAGATCTTTATGGATAAGTCCATTTGTGACATTATAAGGAGCATTGAGAATTTTACGTAGAATTTCGGATACGAGACGAATTGGAAGGTTCAGTGGACCCCAAGGCTCAACTCTATATGTCCACATGAGTCTAAATCCTGCCATGTAAATAAATTGTTTGTAATTAATTGGGAATTTTGAACGCTTCTTTAGTAAACATTTAAGTAGTCGAAAATGACTAGCAGTTTCTGAAGTAAAACAAAAGTGAATTTCGCTATCACTTTCTTACTTGCAAATGTTGCCCAATACAAGGTTCAACCTAAAATCAGATCTATCTCCAGATGAAGATCCTTCATAAACTTCAAAGTTTTTCACAAATGCTCACGCCAACCATTATTACCCAATCTACTGCTGGCATTCATCCAATTGATCTTGTATACAAACAAGGAGGTGAGAAAGACGTTCCTAGTTGCTGTTCCAGTTATTTCTAACCGGATTCGGTAATTGACGGCCTTGTGTCCCACGCTTTGGGTGTAATTTCGGAATAATGGGGAATGCAACAGCCCAATAGGATGGACGCATCTTCCATGAGGACGTTGCATGCCGACTGTCCATTTCTTCAGCCTTCAGCGTCATCGTACAGTATAATTAAGATTTTATGGATTTAATATAATGCAATATGTATTTATAAGCGCCCAAAAGCTCAAATCCATAGTTCAAATAGGTCTAATTACTGTCGTGTAAATGAGTATTTTTTGATTTATTGGAAGACCTGAACATTTTTAAAAAAAATTTATTTAGTTGTTTTTTTTTATATGTGGCTCGTGGGGACATACTCTACATCATTATCAAACATTATGAAAACTTCACTCGGATATTTTTATAGCTCTATCTGTTTAATACCGTCAACCAGTTATTTTGCCATATCAGGGTGACTTTGCTCACTATTCATATGTTATTTTGTACCATTTCTAAAACTTAAAAACTTCACCACATAACGCCGCAAATAGTACTGAACTCAATACAACGTTATGTGGTGAAGTTTTCAAGCTTCAGAAATGGTAGAAAATAGCACTTGAGAAAAGGACAGAGTCATCCCGATTGACAGTATAATTATAGACCAAATTATCATTTGAAACTCATCCTTGTGTTATAGAGTTTAGATCTTAAAATTAACTGAAAATAGGAAATGTAAAATATTTTTAAAAAAGGAAAAATAAATGAGCTTAAATGGATAAAATATATACTTTTTAAAACTTTAATTAAAAAAAAAAAAATTCTTCATCCTGGGGCACATTGTTTATCCCCTAAAAATAACAATAGAGTAATAAAGTGCTATTGTTTGACTGCATCAATTCCAGACAAAGACATCAGTAGATAAGTGGATGATAAAGCAAGATACTTGAGAACGTAACTAGAAGAAATTCAAACTAAGAACAGAAAGGAAATCGGTTATAAAGGGTTTAGTGTGGAAAATTATTTTATCATTCTTATAAAATCACATGCAAACAATCACTTGTACAGTTCCAACTTGAATTGTGTTGTTTAGTGTCTTATATTGATTTATATTTATAACAGAAGTTAACAACATGAGTTTCATAATGGATTTAGTGTTTTATATATTCAATTTTTCTTATTTCCTCTTCTGTTATGTTTAAAAGTGTTACAAAAGTTAAGAAGATTAATTTCTTTATGGATTTGGCATTTTATATATTTATATTTGTTGTATCAATTTAAACGAGAATATTTCAGTATATTTAGTTCGTGAATGGATTATTTGTCATACATGTTACTTATTGTATGTTACCTATTGTATTATTAATTCAATAGAACACATCGATATAACAATAAATGTGAGAATGTGCATCACAGGTTTCATATTTTCTTATTTTCACTCCCCTTGATCAAGGATTCTGTGTTTTATATATTTATAATTTGCTATTCACACTTCCCTGACATCAGAAAGTTTATCAGAAGTTAACATTACTGGTGATTTAGCATTATATTAATTCTGATTTATTATAATATTAATTCAACTTTGATTTAGGGTCTTATATTTTGATATTTTCTTATATCAACTTCATTATTTTCTTATTTCTCATTTTAACATCAGAAGGTAAACAGAAGTTAATATTACTTTGAATAGGGATTTAGAGTTTCTCCATAAATGAAGGAGAATAACTTTTCCCCTCGAAAAGTAGCGACTAAAATACCGAAATTAATCGGAACATAGATAGAATCTATAAAAGGTATTCTAGGCGCGTGTAGGGGCTGTAGACACGCTTATGCAAGGGTACCTTTATTTTTATTAATTAAAACATTGAATTAATTAATTATTGTTTTCTTAAATGCTTCCATTCAACTTAATAACGACTACTTAACTCGGGAACTTAGGACCTACAAGAGTTGGAAGGCGTTCGTAATGGAATCCAATTGAGTGAGGGAAGTGGGCCAGGCTCCACCACAACAAAGCGATTACATAAAGCAGTGCTTTTATCCTCGATAAGGAAAGGGACGGATTTTCGCACGTATCGCTTTATCCCAAGGATCTCATCCCAACGAGGCCGGCTCCCGTAACTGGGTTATATCTCGTCATCGCGTAACGCATGATCCAGCGCAAGTCGCTCTTCGGCAGGGACCTAGGAAGGAACGCAGTGTGTTAACGTCGTCTAATATAGTGGATAGTGTAAGGAGTTATCATCTACTTAACTACTATAGTAGCATTGACACTAAATATTGTATGAATGGATTCGTTATCATCCAAATAACTCCTTGCCCTTGAATGAGGTTGAGTGTTAAATTCGAAACCGGATAATTGACTATTAAACAAAAAAATAAATAAAATAACTCGACGGGACATGGAACTGATCAAAATAGTTATATGTTTTGTTTCATTAAACCATCCAATTTTTACAATCCAAAATCCTTCGAAAAATCCTAAATGCTTCTTATTTTGTCACCAATAAACTTATCCATAAAGATCACTCAAAGATTCACTCCATTCCCGATAATACTCCGAGGCTCTTTTAGTGTAGAATGTTTATTGAAGTGATACTGATGAGTAGTTCTTTTCAAGCCTTGACATGTTATTGCAATTGTTATTAACACATTTACTTGAATATATTTGTACAGTTTTAAATTTCAATAAATTTATTTTTAAAAATAAATAAATAAATTATAAAATTAGTAATTTTATTTTCCAAACATTATTTACAAAGGCAGTGGCATAGTTAAAATCTTTTAATTTTACAGACAAATTGATTTATTATAATTATGAAAAATATTCATACCTAATTACCTAACGTATAATTATAATTTAATTGATTTATAGTGAATTCAAATATGTGATAATTAGATTTGCAACATAGAGAATAGTATAAGTTTTGTGAGATTGTATGGTTATTTAGAAATAAATAAGAAGAGAGTCAAGAAACATATTTAATTGTGCACTTAGAGTTGAAGTAAAGAATATAATTTTATTATATTATATAAAAGAATATGATTTAAATCCCAAGGCAACATTAAAAAGAAGTTGTTTAAATTAAAGTTACAAAAACTTTTAATTTTACAAATTGATATATGGCGTACAAATATAATTTTGTTTGCGTTATATATATATATATAGTTAAATAAGCTTACTCCAACTTAGACTTTTTAAAAAAGGTTTATTTCAAATACAATAAATATAATACTTGTGTCTAACAATGACTGACTAATAGCTATAAGACGGGTCGAACTGACCGCTACAATCCTAACTTACTTCTATTCTTAATCCTATAGACGAGGTCATATATAGGGGTTGTTATCGGTGTGAAAGCAAATAGTGAATAAGGAAGCGAAGGGCGTAGGATAAGGGGTGATGACCCCTTTTACAAAGGTTACTGTCTTAACTCTTCCCTTCTTTAAGATTGTTAGCTCCTGATAACAATTATTGCTAAAATGTTGATTCATACAATTTAGATACTAAGATTTTACACGAGTCCTCAGTGAGTGGAGCACTGGGTGTCAATACTTTTTGTGTTCTTATATCTATTATAGTATACATATATGGTTAAAATTATGATTAACACTATAATATATATATATATATATATATATATATATATATAGATATATTTATATATGTATATATATTTTATATATATGTTTTTCCTTTTTTCATATAATAAGTAATTTTGAAATTTTTTTTTTATACACTGCTTTTTTAAGTTTTTTTTTTTTTTTTTTTTTTTTTTATAATTATCAATATATATGATTGGCTCATATACATCCTTCAGATGTTTCATATACAAAAATAATAATATTTTATTCCATATTTTTTTTAATTTTGTACCATTACAAAGTAATCAATTATTAGTTACAACTATCAAGCAGTAAATATTATAACTTCACACTGTAAAACATGATTCCGCCCTTCGATCTTAGTACACCTTTCACTTAAACTTCAAAAAATTAAAAAAAATTTAGCAAAATCCTAACAGAGGGCGTTCAGCATAAGACTGCAGTGACTTCAGAAGTCGATTCTGGGCGTGTTCTGCAAAAAAGAAATAAAAATAATAATAAAAGAAAAAGAAAAAAACATAAGAAAAAAAAATAAATTGATGTAAGCCATAGCTTACATCCTCATCCGTTTTATAAATATTTTTAATTATATGTTTTTTATTTTTGATAATTTCCCCAACCTCAAAAGCTACAGCAACATTAATATGCATATTTGAAAGATGATTAAACATCCTTTAAAATAAACTTATTTGTGCTTCGACATAGCTTTATCCAGTAGTTAACCTTGAGGCCCAAGCATAAGAAAAGTTCCTAATGCCGTTCCAAATCTTTGAATGCTTTTTCTCGAAAATATTACATGTGCTAGAAAAGTATAATAGTTTTTCGATATGTACTCCCTCTTCAAAACCCGAGAGGAGTATACAACCGGGTAATATTAGGATGAACTTCGTCGCGCAGTGGATGCAATTAGATGAAGATCGGTACTTTGTATGAGAGAAGAGGGAAGACATTTTGTAAAGTAGTAATTTCTCGAAAAAATATGTCATTTGTTAAATGAAGTTATTTGTTGCAAATGAGGCCCAGAATCGACTCCCGAAATTGAAAACCCTGAATAACTTAAATAATAATGCAATATTTATTAGATTTTATTGTACATATAATCAACTTATTTTTTCATATTTAGATTTTTTTATTTAAAAATCTTCATGATCGTTTTAAAGTTAATATTACACTCCAAACGATCTAACATTACTGTACAATATTTTGCATTGCTAAGTGTTTACTGAAGTTCGGTTATTAAACAATATAAAACGATTACTGCGTATTACATTTCCATACTAAAGACTATTACACAATCGTTTCAAGTCGTACCAATCGTTGGAAATATTCAGGCGTGGTTCGACCAGCTTTCTTAGAACCAGGTAAAGGACAAACAGGAAGAGCTTCAATTATTTACAAAGGAAAACATAGAACTGAAGATTGTTGTTTATGGAGCACGAAAAACACCTGATCTAAGTTAGAAGTAAATGAGGAAACCACAATTCATTACCTCCATTTAGAAACATTATATATATATATATATATATATATATATATATATATATATATATATATATATTATATTTTTCAATTCCATGAAAGAATCTAAATTACAAATAACTGGAATATATTGAAATGTATCAGTAGGTTAGGTAAATAGGTTCTAAATCGAGAGTCAAGAAAATCATCTTTCGTAAGCTTTGTCCATCACCAAAGGCTTAAAGCAAGGTTGTTTCTTTAACCTCTTTATTGAGGGAGCTCACAATAACTGGAAGAAGCAATGTAGTTTGTTTTGAAGATAAAGAGAAAATCATATTCACTCTACTAAGTGCAGATGGTCAATTAATCATAGCATAGGAGGATAATGATGTGGAATATATGGTGAGAAAACTTTTAATACTCTATGTAGGACTAGTCGGAATGTGGCATGGTAGTATATGTGAAGAAGACATGTTTCTTTCAACTAGCTCAGGGCAGTATTTTATGGTGCTTGAATCTAGACAACATACCTAAAAGCTACTGTATTTAGAGATGGATTTTCTGAAAAAATTATGGTATTTCAAGATTCATTTCAAATATTTTATTGTTTATTTTTATTTTATTGAGAAAGTATTACAATCTTCCTCAATGTGGGCAATAGGTAATATGGATGACTAAATGGATCCATTCACACACTATTTACAAAAAAAAAAATAAATGCAAAGAATAGATAAAAAAATAAAATAAAATAATTATATGAAAATGAACAAAGTATCTCAAACTATACAATACATAAAGCTAAGTAAATAAAAAATAAATAATCTATAAAATAAGTAACAAGACATAAACAAATAAAATAAAAAATTTAAATTAAATTAAATCTTAAAATACATTCATACTTTATTTACACTATATTCAAATCTGAGGGATCCCCCGACCAGACTTGTACTCCCACTTATGGAGATCCCAGCGCTTCTCTCTCAGCTGCGTCACTAGTATAATATAACACCAGTGGAGGCTGTGTGAGAGCGATAAATTACAGTCACTCAGAGCATGGGCGGAGAAGCTGGCCATTGCCAGGACTCCATGTCGAAATTTATAATAGGTCACGAGGCCACTGCCTTTTTAACCTGCGAGGAGGATTATAGGGGTGAGTGGAGCTGGATAGGGATTGTGCTAGTGGATTAGAATGATGAGAAAGTTTTTGATGAAATTTTGAAAATTTTACAGGTATGGATTCTAGGACAAAAGGTATATTATGATCGTTATGTAAGGTTTTGTTGGAGACATAATAGGGGGGCATTGGTTATGGTTCTTAGGAATTTGGATTGGAAGGATTGGATACGTTTGATGTTCGAGTGTTTTGCTGCCCCCCAAATTTCTTGTCCTTAGGTCCTAATAGGCTTTAGGATAGTCTAGTAAATCAGAAGCTTGTTGTCTATTGAAAGTTTTGAAGTTTTGCATAGTATGGGGTATAGTTGGCTGAATCTTCTGTTAAGTTCTTGTCTTTTAGATCTAGTATGTGGGTTCCAAGTGAGTCTTTTGTCTAAGATGAAACCAAGATATCGCACTGTATCAGATCTGGGTAATGGGATCTTATTGAATAGGACAGTTGGGCAGGAACTACGGCGTAGAGTAAAAGTCATGTGGCTGCATTTCGATTCATTGACTTTTATTCTCCATCTGTTGCACCATATTTCTATCATTGAGAGGTGATTTTGTAGGTTGGAAGAGGCTGTTTTAGGATCAGGATGTGATGAAAGTATAGCTGTATCATCAGCGAAAGTTGCAAGGAACGTGTCGGGAGAGGTAGGAATGTCAGCAGTGAAGAGGATGTAGAGGACAGGACCCAAAACGCTGTCTTGAGGAACTCCGGCTAGGATAGGATAGTCGAAAAAATCAGAGCCGCATCGAACTCGGAAGGAGCGATTTGTAAGGTAGGAATGAAGGACGAGGTAAAGGGTTTGTGGTAGTATGCTCTTAAGTTTAAAAAGCAATCCGGTGTGCCAAACCCGGTCAAAAGCCTGAGCAATGTCCAGAAAGGCACCCGAGCAATATTGCTTCCTTTCCAGAGCAGAAGATACACGGTCAACAAGACGGAGTCCTTGTTGGACTGTAGAATGCATTAGACGGAATCCAAATTGGTGGGAGGGGAAACTATGTGTGTCAAGTTTGGATGGATACGTTTAAGGAGGATTTTTTCGAATATTTTAGATAGAATAGGAAGTAGGCTAATTGGTCTATATGATGAAGTGCTGTTAGGAGGTTTGCCTGGTTTTAGGAAAGTTATTATGACGGAGTGTTTTCACAAAACAGGAAAGTGGGTTGTGCGTAGGATGCATTGTAAATATAGGTAAGGAACATTATTGCTTTATGTGGAAGCTGGCGGAGGATTTGAGGAGTAAGGAGGTCATAGCCAGGGGATTTTCTTTTGTTTAGTTTTCGAAGTAGGAATTTGACCTCAGAGGGGGTAGCAGCTCTAGGAGGTAAGGAAAGTGGAATGGGAGAAGATAGGAAATCTTCAACCGTACTGGATTGATTAGGATAAAGTCCAGGATTTGGAGTAAATGTTTGGGAAAGGTGATTGGCTTGTTCCTCTGCTTTTTCCATGTCAGATGCGGCCCATGAGCCATCACCTCGTCGGAGGGGATGGGAGATGGGCTTGGATTTTAGGATCTTTCTTGTTATGTTCCAGAGGGGTATAGTAGTTATACGTGCAACGATCAGATGGATGTCTTGTGCGTTGCCATATTGCTCTATAATAGCGCTTGGCATGGATGAGGTCTAAATTTTTTTGTGATAATGGGTTCGTTTTAGGGTTTTTTGGGGTATTATTCGGTGAAGATGCTGCCCAAGCGGCTTGCTGGATTGAGGTAGTGAAGGAGTGAACAGCATCATCCAGGTTTTCATGGGTTTTCAAGGAAACTCTGAGGTCTATTTGATCTGTCAGGATTTGTTGGAAGAGCTTCCAGTTGACTGGATCTCTGATAAATGAGGAAAAGGGTGATTTAGGAACTGGTGATATGGATAGGTTTAATATTAATGGGCTATGGTCTGATGATAGGTCGTCTAGGTGAGTTATGGAATGATTAAGAGGTCCTAGGCCTTTGAGGATAAAAAAGTCTAGGAGATCGGGATTACGATTAGGATCGGTAGGCCAATATGTGGGAGAGTCGGGAGAGAGGATTTTGCAAGGACTAGAATTTAGTGCAGACATCAATGTTCGCCCACGGGAGTTGGTTGTTCTGGCTCCCCATTGCTGGTGTTTGGCATTTAGGTCTGCTCCTAAAATAAAGTTTTGTCCTAGGGAATTTAAAAAGGAAGTGCAGTGGGATTCAGAAATGGATTTATTAGGAGGGGAATACGCTGTCACAATAGTTATAGGAAAGAAAGGAGTTTGAATTTTTACAGCAGTGGATTGAAGGAAATCATGGACTGGTAAGGGGAATAGGTAGTGGGCGAGGGATTGGTGTATGATGACAGCGAATCCAGCATGGGCTGTTCCATCTGGGTGGTCAGTCCGATATGTTTCGTACTGAGGTATGTTAAATAGACGTTTGTTTGTTAGTCTGGTTTCAGTAATTAGGGCTACGTCGATGTGTCTGTCCTGTAATAAGGTAGTTAGTTCGTTAGTGCGATATCGAACACCATTTCCGTTCCATAGAAGGATCGTAAGGGACTTAAATGGGGACATTTAAGGATTTCTAGGTGGTGGGATTACAAAATGTGATAAAGCAGTTGAAAGTAGGGTTATGAAAGGGGTAACTATTGATTTAAACTCTGAGAGGAAAGACGATAGTATATTGGTGAGGTCAGAGGAATTCGGAGGAGGAGGGATGTAAGGAATCTGATGAGGATTAGGGTTATTAGGATTAAGCTTTGGATGAATGGCGGAAGGATGAGGAATTTGGGGTTCTTGTGATGCAGGTTCAGACTGCTGCTGGGCCTTGAGATGTGAGGTTGGTTCTGAGCCTCTCAACATTTCAGAGAAGGTTACTGCTCCATTGACTGTTTTGGATGGTTTTCTTGTTGGTCTGGATGGCTCTTCTATCCTAGAGGTTGTTTGCATTCTTGATTTCAAGGTTTTGTAGGTTTGACATCCCTTGTAATTTGCTGGGTGCCCTTGGTGGCAAAGTGCACAAACTGCAGGAGTTTGTCGGGATTTGCTGCATTCTTCTGATTTATGTTCCTCACCACACTTAACACAACGTGGTAAATGATGGCAATAGCGTCTTGTGTGGCCATATGTCTGGCAGTTATGGCATTGAACTATTTCCCGCTTCGGGTATGGTTTTTCGACTGATAGACTGGTGTAGTACAGTTTGTTCACGTTGTAGATTTCTTCTACCCCCGGTGTTCGCTCGAGGTCGACAAAAAATAGAGGTAAGGCTATTTTGCTGATTGTACCCGATTGATCTTTATTGTCCCTTTGGACATTTATAACCTGCTTGACCTTAAATCCCATAGCAGTCAGTTCTTCTTCAAGGACATTGTCTGGGGTTGATGCATGTAAATGGCGAATTACTACTCTAAGTGATCTCTCCTGTTGTAACTGGTATGTGTGAAAATCTGCCTTAGTATCAGACAGATACTTCACCATTTTCCTGTAAATTTCTGGCGAGTCTGGGATAATCTTTGTATCATTTGTCCGACTATGGAATGTAAATTTACCGGAGCCTACTATTTGATTTAATTGCTCACATAGGAGCTGAATGTTTTTTATATTTCTCACAAAGATGGGCGGGGGCCATTTCAAATATTAAGGAAAAAATATGGAACAGGAAAATAATGTTTATGCTTCATTAAAATAAATTGAATGCATTGGTAGTTTGGCTATTTAGTAAGAATGAATGAAAACATGAAAAAAGAAAATGTTCTTGAATAAACCAGAGTGTTGAAAGAAAAGTGGAGATCCAAGAAAACCATGGAAACGGGGTGTAAAGAAAGGGATGACGGACGAGAGAGAGATTGATTTGTGGAATGTAGGTTGCAAGAGGTGATTATATGTATTGTTATGCAATAATTTCAAGAAGACGAAAAAATGAAATAAGCATTAATAAAAAAGTCAATGGGGGATTGGGACGACCGAACGGGCTAAGGAATGTGTAATAGATAATTAAAGTTAAGCGCAGTCGAGCGTGGTCATCACTTGGATGGGTGACCATACTCCAAGGAAAGCCACGTTGGCCCGAGTATCTGAGGCAATTATCCCCACCTCTCGTGTATTTATGGGCTGTCAGCCTACTGTAGCCAACTCGCACTGACCGAGAGTGGGAGTGGTGATCCTACCCGGTGTATCTCAATCAGTTCTCTTAAGGTGGTCTTCTAGGATGTAGCCTCCCGAAGGTTTGGTCTGTTGCGGGGAACGATATATAGGTCCAAGAAGGCTTGCTGACTCTAAGCAAGTAAATATAATCTGTGGATCTAAACCGATTTGTTACGGTCCTTGAACCCGAGCGTTTGAACGTACCTCGGCGGGAAGGGCACGTAAGAATTGTCCTCAAAGAGGCAGTCAAGCTATGGTAGCCTACAGCTGTATTGCCGATGGTACACTGTAACTTCCTTATCTCTTATCTCTTCGAACTGTCTATGCTCGCGCAAGCAGTGAGTTTCTGTAAGAAGACCAATGATCTCCATGGTATGAAGTACTAACCGAAATTAATAAAAATAAAAAAATAATTGTAATAATAAAATAAAATAATGTTAATATCCGAAGTTTGTACTTAAGAAGTGATTGAATGATAACTATTTGAATATTGAAATTTAAATAAATAAAATTCTAATAGTAAATAAAAAAAGGAATCAGGTTGCGAAAAGAAATAAGTTCAAGTTGTATTCTGTTTTGTTATTTACAGCACTGAAGAAGGCTTGCAATTCTTTTTTAAACTTGGCAGTGTTTTTTTTGTTTCATACTGAATACTTTCAGTCTACTACATAATCTTTATTATGTAAATCAATAAAAAATTAATATCTTGGAGATATTTTGGAGAAGAATGGGCTCAGGATTTTGAAATTTTTCCTCGATACAACACTTACTGTATCTATCACCTACCATAGCTATGAAATCAAGTGGTTATAGGATGGAACTTACTGTGAACAGTAAACTGGAGTGGTCTTTTCCTATTTATTTTACGATAAGGTTGTAATAAGAGAGAGGATGTTAAGGAAGTTTAATAAAGGGCAAACCTTTATTTATAAAGTGATTCGTAAAATAAATTATATCATTTTTTTTTCTTGAGTTGAAATTCTTGTAACTCTCGAATGTTTAATCCATATCTGAATAAATCTATTTTATTTATTGGCCTGCTGTTTTCAAAAGTAGATAAATGGAGGTAAAAAATCGTAAGACCTAATAACAATTCTCACATGTCCACGTTAAGAAATTTGTCTTATGTTAAGTTTAAAGCATAGATAGATATTTATTAATCACTGAATTGATTGTTAAGATTCTTGTTTTTATCTCAGGGCATGCTCACTTCTATAGCATATATTTATTATTTGCACCGAAAATTTGA
The DNA here is from genome assembly GCA_003667255.2 of Euschistus heros. Lineage (NCBI taxonomy): Eukaryota > Metazoa > Arthropoda > Insecta > Hemiptera > Pentatomidae > Euschistus > Euschistus heros. Next base: position 421,063 of record RCWM02000345.1, on the reverse strand, counting down.
TTCAAATATCTATTTGATAGGTTTCCCTTAAAACATTAATTTGAAAGTCTCGTTTAAGATTACTGGTAAATAAAATTCGTTTCACATAACATAATCCAGTCATCTCAGATATGATATACAATTATGACCAATATTTTAAGAAGTAAGTTAGATAAAGGATTATAATATATTTTTTTTAAATCGTAACAAAGATTGTTTCATTTTTCATCACACTACAATCCATTAAAGAAAATATTAATATCCACGATAGGTCCATCTGATCAGTCTATCAATTATAAACACAAACCAAGGCATAACACGTTCCTCCACGAACTTCTCTGAACTGGACACACGTAGGAGTGAGTCAGGACAGTTCCAGCTGACAATGAATCAGTTCGAGTTGATATGCCTGCGGAAGAAAAGATTTACGCGGTATGGCAGTTGATGAGGGCGAGCAAACTATTTTATATCTATCCTTCATTGTAAAATTGTAAATCACAAGAGACATTATTGACGATGTTATTAATTATCAGTTTGAAAACGTTCTTAAGGAATAATCTAAACCATTGACTGCCAGTGGCACACGATATAGGATGTGCAGTATCGAAAGCAATCATATTGGAAAATGAGTATCGATTCCTAAACTACTATGAAGAAACATTTAACCCGGGGAAACCCGAATCAAGTCTGTCTACCTACTTTTAGAACGAGCCAGCCAAATCGTAAAATATCCATGCTGCTTCTGGTATCAACATCCAGTGGAGGCTGAGTCACAACGGTATGGAATATTCGCTAAGAACTTGAGCGGGAGAAGCTGGACATTGCCAGAACTCCCAAACTATTTAGAATAAGTCTCGGGGCCACTACTGTTTTAATCAGTGATGATAAACGGGTGGCAGACCAGGATTGCGATAGTCACAGTTTGTAAGAAACTATTGTATAAAAGGGAAGCATTTGGATTGCTACAGTTACTAACTGATGCGATTGCTGATTGTTGCTTGACAAAGTAGAGCTGTTTTCGAACTGCAGAACTTTATGTTGTTACAAGATTTTGCAGCCACGATAGTGTAAACTCTGCTCTAGAAAGGAAGAGGGAAGAGAATAAGAAAAAAATTCCTTAAAGTGTAGGTTGAATGTAAAACAATTTACTTTAAACATTAACCCTATTTAATCGTTCCCACACTAAAATCTTCTGTTGAGGATATTTTTTATGTTCAGGCTCTTTACGAGGATTTACCCTCTCTTCAAGCTAATTTGAAACGGTAAATGAAAAAATCAGTGACCTAAATTTTATCCTATCAAAACAGAATCAAGTAGATACCCAAGCCCCAGCTATAGCCTTCAATGATATAGCGCGTAAAATAAAGGCTAAATTATTTCAGTTAAAAATAGAACAACCCAGTATAACCTCAACACCGGTTGCCACCCCTGTTCATTTGGCTCAAAGTGCTTTCTCTTTACCACCTATCAATCATCAATCATGGAAATCTTCGGAAACTGAAAATATTGAAAAACTCCCAGTTGAACAATCCGTGAGTACAGACCATAAAGACTCAAATGTTTCTGACATTCCAGAAAACATTGACCCTTCTATTGACATCCATACATGTAGGCATGCACTAACCAGTGATAACGTTCACCAGGACATGCAAATCAATAATCTAGATGCTTCTTTATACTCAAATCGAGTTTCAATAATTAATCACGTAGATAAAACAGGTGGTGCTGATACCACTGTCAGTGATTCATCTGATGAAAGGTCATTTGCTTCTCTTGCAGAAGAGGATAATTACATCTCATCCTCAAATAGCCGCTATTCTTTAGCCAATCAACATTGTTCAAAATTCCTTCTTATTAAAAATAAAAACAATAAGAAACCAGTATGTTCACAAGGTAACCAAGATAGAGTAACAAGTAAAATTCCGGTCTCGAATCCTATTGAATCTACTTTTTTAAAACCACCAGTTTTAGATATCAAAGGGTCTGTACGCTCTAAAGTTTCAATATTCGACAAATTCTCCCAGTAGGGTTTACTGATGTTTCTTCTGTCGCTAATCATGCCCATATTGACTCTAGGGTCTTACCCGTACTCATTACGCGCAGACCAACAATTTATGTTTAGGGACTCAAGATCCCTCCTCTTTGACCAATTGCCAGGAGCATTGGCCTCCTCCTTATCGTGACCCCGACTTAAGCACCAAGCCATTACCGGATCTTAAGTCTACTCCCATTGCGCTCATCACAAATGAACCTGACCATACCTTTAAACATTTTTCTGGGTCTCTCCTTAATATCCGTGCCGATAAGCCGGCAAAGCCGCCTTGTTGCCGTACTCCTTTCCTCGGTAGCCTGGAGGTCCTCAGGGTGGGCGGCATACTTGACAACGCCGTTCCTAATCATGATTCACAACGTTATAAGTGGACTTCAAATTCCAAACGCCGTTGTGGAACCACGAAACAGGGCGACGTTGTTGTGAGCAAGGGACTGAACAGCTCCTCACTCTCCCGGCCTTTAGCTCTTATTTCCGAGCATTTTCAGGATTCTCTACTCAAAATTCGTACCGGAAAGCCGGCAAAGTCGCTTTGCAACCTGACGCCTTTCATCGACAGCCTGGGTGTTCTCAGGGTGGGCGGCCGACTTAAGAACGCCAATTTAAAGTACGATTCCCGTCACCCAATTTTGCTTCCTAAGTCCGCATATCTATCTCTGTTAATCTGCAAGCACTTTCACAGTTCCTCCCCACACGCTGGGCCTACTACTTGCCAGGCCCTCGTGTGTAGCCGTTACTGGATTATCTCGTTGCGTCAGCTGTTAAGGAAGGTGATCCACCGTTGTACCACATGCCTTCGTTTCCGTGCTCCTACCGTGCAACCCATTATGGCTGACCTGCCTTCGTGCCGCGTTCGGCCCAGCAGACCTTTCTTCAACACCGGGATTGATTTCGCGGGGCCATTTCAGGTTCGCGCGTCGCGGCTTCGTAAATCTGCTCTTACCAAGGGTTACTTATGCGTATTTGTGTGTACCGCCACCAAGGTCGTGCACCTCGAATTTGCCTCTGAGCTTTCCACTGCCGTTTTCCTGGCTACTCTAGATAGATTCGTTGCACGCCGCGGTCTTCCGCATTCCATTCTATCTGACCAGGGTCGTAATTTTGTCGGAGCTAATAAGCAATTAAAAGACGTGCATCTTTTCCTCCGCGCTCATCACGAGGAAATTTCGAATGTCTTGTCGAGTCGAGAGATAAGTTGGGTATTCAATCCTCCTTTAGCGCCCAATTTCGGTGGTCTTTGGGAAGCCGCAGTCAAATCCGCAGAACCTTTGTTATCTCGGTTATCCACCGAAGTTTTATTCACTTTCGAAGAATATGCCACTCTTTTCGCTCGGATCGAGGCTATTCTAAATAGCCGTCCTATCTGTTCATTGCCTTCTGCCCCCGCGGATGCCGCTGCTTACTTAAGTCCGGGACTCTTCCTCATTGGGGCTCCACTTTTATCCGTTGCCGAGATTCCTATTTCTGAGGATCATCATTTAACGTCTAGATGGAAGATCATTTCCCAGTATTCGCAGCATTTTTTGGCGACGATGGTCCAGGGAGTACTTAAACTCGCTGCTGCAGCGTACTAAGTGGACCGCAGTGTCCAAACCAATAAAGCAAGGCGATGTTGTTGTGATCAAGGGTGTGAATAGCCATACTTGTAAAAAATTATGTAAAATAAAAAATAACAAATAAGAAGAGCATATTTGTATTCTCAAGTGCAATACACCCTCCTACCAACCATCGCAATATGCAAAAGGCGATATAGGAGAAACAAAGATTTTTTTACTGCCAAATACTGCATCTGCAACATTGAAGTGAATTAGCATTAGAGAGAAAATGTACAAATTTATTCCTTATTTAAAAAATAAAATGTTTTTCATTATTTCATTACCCAATAACTTGATACGATAATTCAATTCCACTTATTAAGCTATTATGTTTAATTTTCAGCTAGTGATAGATTTTGGAGATGATCTGATTTTGTTTGGAAGCATTCACAGTATCTTCGACACAATGTTTCATCGCCCTGACTTCTTTTCAAGTAGTATCAGAAGCTATAGATCTAAAATGAGGAGTCCAACTTTGAACCTTAATATCTCGGCAATGAGTCTGCGGATATGAGTCGGTTTGAGTCATTGTGTTCCGCTTTAGGCATACAATGCCTCCAAGATCATAAAGGCAAGATGGTAGCTCAAATATCCGGTTCTATGACTGGGGCTGTACTGCGAAGACTGGTCATGTCTTGTTTTGACAATCATTAATTGTAGATAAGTAGGGTGGGGAGTGTTGCCGCTGCTGCAAAAGCGCCAGGGAAGATAAGGTCCATCAAACATGGGTGATAGCCTATCTGTGAGGAGATAGTTGAGATATAGAATTATCGAGTAGGTTTTTGGGTGACTACCTTTTAGGTGACCTGTAAAAATGAAAAAAATGATAATTAAAACCAAAGAAAACTTCTGAAAAGACAACAAATCTCAAAATTAATTTATACAAAGTTTTTTTTTTTTCTTGATCTCTGCGAATAAGAGTCATAAGGTTCTTGATGACAAAGATTACTTCTTTTTTATAATATTTATTATTTTCTTTTTCTAAAAGGTTAATGTTGATATAATTTTAACTGATTCCCAAAGCAACTAAATGATCTTGATTTTTTTGTTCGTTATTCAGCTTTTGTATTCAACTTTCCTATACCTTCTTTCCCATCGTCATTCACCAAAAAAGGTAATTTTAGCAATTGAATCTCAATGCCCAACTTCCTTCTTCAATTACTTTGAAACTAATACTTATTAATAATATCATTCCTGGTGTCTTACTTTCATGACAGGAACTTTTTGGAGTTTGAGGCATACATGACTTAAGCCTAAAAAAAATATCTGTTATCACATGTCCTATTTCGGTTGTTTCCTTCTCTCGCTAGGTATGGTTTCCTTTCCTATAGGAACACCAAACTCAGACTTGGAATGAGACAATATTGTACCGTACTTTTTATATTTGTCAGATCTGAATTTTCAATATATTTTTTATCCTCTCAATTTATATTTCCATTTTTTTTATGTATTTATATATAGTTATTAAATACTAGGTTGTTACAAAAGTGTTTGTACGAACACAACCTTTAACTCCAACTTTCATAATTAATCCTATAAGAACGTTTTTGTGACTACTGTTTATCTTAATGTTTGCTTTGAATTGCTATTTAATTCCTTCTGAATTTGTGTTAGTTTATGGTATCATTTACATTTCTGAGACGCACGTGGCTTGTCAGAAAAAAAAAAGTTTGAGCTCAAACGCAGCCGCCTATAAAAATTGTACCCAAGAAGGAGAGTAAGTTATCCATTTAAATACTGCCGCAATTTGTTCCATTTGAATCGTTTTGAAAAAAAAAAAAAAAAAAATTTAAATTTTAAATTTATATTATTCAATTAAAATTATTTAATTACTTTATTACAACTATATCTTTGACTTGACTTTACTACTATTTTGTTTTCTATTATCTAATTAACTACAGATTTTTTTTTCTTGTTTCTTTTTCATTTTTAAATTATTTTTATTATTTATTTATTTATTTTTTTAATGTTTATATCATCCTGGTCACATCCAATTTTTGTCATTTTAGCCCTGATGAAGACCTGCAAGGCAGGTCGAAACGTTGGCACACCAAAATATAAGGTTTTCATTTAAAAACTGGCTGTGTTTATTCAACCTTGACTGCACCCCTGACAAATTCATCTCCTTAGTAAAAACTAATCATTTTTTTTTTTTTTTCTTGTTTTACCTCTTACAGTAACCCTGTAAGAGGGGCGTGTATTTAGATATCTGTAAATGTTCCATGCAATCAGCATATTACATGTATCTAACATGTTTAGTATTTTATAAAATATTTTAAATTTAGAAGTAATTTACATTTGAGTATTCATGTTGAATTTTGAATCGGTACAATAAGCAATGTAAAAAAGAAACAAAACAAAATTAAGTGAAAATTTCATAACTAACACAAAACATAAGTGAATAAACACAAAACAAATAAAAACAAAACTATAAACATCAATGAGATCGGCTCCACGTCGATGGTCGTCTTCTTTACTTCTTTGAGGAGTTCTGAATCACATTCAGTGATAATTTTTTTCATTTCCTTGAGATATTTTTTAAAAATATTCTCTGGAAGCGGCCAATCGTCTCCTTTTAATAGTATGGATTTTATTAGGTGTACTCTCTTGTTGTCAAATAGAGGGCAGTTGTATAGAATGTGATGAAAAGTCTGTTGTGTTTGGCTGTCGCAGTGGCATTTAGGTGAGTCAGTTAAATGAAATCGGTTCAAGTAGGCATTACTTTGTCCGTGTTCGGTCAAGAATTGGGTCACTTTGTAATGTGTACTTTTAATTTTATCGTAATTGGTAAGTGTGATATCTGGAATAAAGTTGTGTAGAGGTCGTCCTTTTGTAGTTTGTTGCCAGTTTTGATTCCAAAAATTTATCACGTCATTCAAAATACATCTCTTGATATAGGTTATAGGGACTCTGTCATATGTAATCGGGAGGAAACTATTTCTCGAAGCAGCCTTAGCCAACTTGTCGGCTAGTTCATTTCCCATGTTCCCATTGTGACCCTTAATCCATTTAATTGTTACTTTCAAGTCCATGTCCAGTAATTTTAATATATTTTGTCTTATTTTTTCTGTCAGTAAGTCATGAGATTTGCGGTTTCTATCATCATATCATCATCATCTATCATCTACAATCATCATCATGAAAAAAAAAAAAAGATTTTGTTATTCTATGAAGCAATTTCTAAACAAAAAAAAAAAAAATGGACAAAAGATGTGAGAATGCAGTTGAAAACAAAGTACTTTACTTTGCAGATTAATGTACAATAATGTTTAAAATTTGTAATCTGAAATACAGCGATACTTGTGATCGAGGACTTTTGTAAGAACCTAACTCTGAAGAATTTGGAAACATTTTTTTTTTTTTTTTTTTAATTTAGATTTATAGGTTTGATGAAAATTTTCGACATTACTTAACACCATCTTAATTGAAAATATAGATTTTAACAAGGAAAATTTAAGTAAATGTTATATAATGGCTCATTTGAGAAGTTCCTCATCTGAAGCACTCCCAAACCGGTCACACAGATTTCCTTTATTTACTGATATATTTGCGATGGAATCGATGTGACATTTTGATTTGAAGAGTAATAGAAATTATTTATATACCATAAAGAAATCTTAATAACCAGTATATAAGATATGGGACTCTGACGGATTTATCTTCAAAACTAGTTCCATATAACAAAATTGAATGGAATTTTTAAACTCGCTATGTCGGGTCCGGCTCAGGCAAGTCCCATTGAACTGAGAAGTGATTCTAGCCAGTACACACTTTCCTGACAAATAATTAATATTCTAAAATTAATTAATTATTATTGTGAGCCCCGATTCTCACTTTCCAGGTTTGAAATTTTTAAAATAATTTTTTTCTAAAGAAAAAAAAGTGTTTTCAGGATATTAAATACAGGAAAAAATAATCTAAATTACTTATTGAGTGAGTTGCACTCGATTAATAGCAATGTATATTGATCAAATGGTTTTAAAATGATTAATTTTGTTTATCTTGGATTTGAATAAAAGAATAAATCAACAAAGAAACGATTGTAAAAAAAGTAAAAAAAAAAAAAAAAAAAAAAAAAAAACAAAACAGCTTCATTAGACCACGTGCAGAAATAGATTCAATTTTGATATTACAGAGATTCTCAATTTTGAGTATAAATTAAACAACAGAAAAATATTGAAAGCAATTTATAAAAATTTATAAAAATGATAAGGAAAAAATAGGGACACATTACGCTAATATAATAGATAAATTAAAAATATAATAGAATGCTAAAATTACTTAAGATAAATAAAAAATAATAATGATAAAATGAAAAATTAAATATTACTAACAATAGTTTGGAAAATAAAATAATTCAAGTTAATTTTTTTTTTTTTTTTTTTTAAATATACTTAAAATCGTCTAATTTAGTAATAGTTGTGTGCCAATCATAGTAAACAGTTGTAGACTTTTGTAACCATAGTGTTAATAATAAAAAACACTGAGGGTGTAGTGTGCATGAAATATGCGATTATTTTGGACCTCAGGGCTTTGTTAGCAGTAGTTAATAGATGAACATACTAAAAGTCCACGCCCCTGGGGGGTGAGCTAACGGTGGGGGGGGGGGAGAGAGGAGATGGTTACATTTTTAGGTTATTCGTTTATATCTCGAAAACGATGGAGAAATATTTGTCACAAATAAAAATTTAAGCTTAATTAATTGCCTATAAAATTGTTTATATACATATTTGGCGAGCATATTTTACAACCGTTTTCGAGATCTAGTTATTGAAAATGGATAATTTCGGCAAAAAAAAAATTCCTGAAATATGGAGTGAAAAATGGGTTTGATTTACGCATGTTTTTTTTTTGCCATCCTACGCGTTAATGAATAGTGAAGAACAGAAAAATTCACTCCTTATACAATAATCACTTAATTTAAAATACCAAGGTAGAGTACATTAAAATATTTTCAAGCAGTGATTATAATAAACAAATACACACTTGCCCACTATTGCTATTCATAGAACCATTTTAGTCGTAGGTATCATCCCATCTACATTTAGTTCTTGTTCTAATGTTTAGCGTTCATCGTCAAGTCTACGTGCTTTCAATTTACAAATAATCGGATCAATTACATATTGATAAATTTATCCTGCATTGCTCAGGGCGGCGTAATTGATCGAGATATGCAATTTATATTTTAATAATTAAATTTAAATGCACTAAATAATTTCCCATTAGTAAGGCACACAAGCTGGCCAGCAGGCGAAGTAGCCTTGAGAACAATTGCTATGACGTAGACATTTTCTAATCAAACGAAGACGATGTCAGGGAAATATTGAGTGACTTCTTTCCTTGAAAAACTGAAACGGAAAAGGAAAAAAATAATATTCCGTACCAACGACTCAGGGCAATGTTTCTTTCTTGTTCTATAGTCAAAATTAAAATAACCTGAACTAGTCTCAAAAATTCGAAATTAAATGAAAAATTATGGTTCTAAAAGATTGATTTTTAGAAAACACAACTGGACCCTCAACCATCATAAACAATAATAAAATTATCACTTGTTATATTTTATTTTTATTGTTTTTTAAATAAAAATATTTAAAGCCCTGTCACATCTATAATCTAATCTATCTAATTTACTATGAAAGGGTTGGGATCTGGTATGGGCTAAATTAGGACTATATGGAATATTAAGTTTATTTGTGACGAAGTCAGGAGCATTAAGGATTTTTTCAAGGATTTTGGACTGTAAGGATTGGAAACGAAAAGAATTGGAAGGTTTAGTGGAGCCCTAAACCTCAACGCCGTTTGTCTAAATAGGTCTAATTTCGTAAAATAAATTTAAAAATAGCATTTAAAAATAATATTAAAAACAATTTAATTAGTTATAAAGTATGTATAGTTACAGTAAATAATGTAGAATCAACATAAGATAGCAAATATATTGAGTGCTATACGCTGATCAAGAATTTGCTTAGACAATTTAGATTTTCAAGAGTGTCCAAAAACAATTTTGATTTTTGATTTTCTTTCATAATTGTTGTGGATACCAAGATCCATTTGACTGATAGCTTTGCGCCCTAGGCCTTCCAACTACTGGTCATACCCTGACCTTATCCGAGCTAATTCTGAAGAAATAATCTTGGGATCAGTTTTATTGACAAAATAAAAATATAATTTTTAAATTACTACATTAATTCTCATACCTATTGTATCAAAAAAATATTTAAAAAAAAATACCGATATAGGAATTGATTAGAAGAAGAAAAGCCATACGATGTATGGAGAGCCACATTTATTTTAGAAATTAAAAATAAGGATTTTTTAAAATGAATTTTGAAAATTATATGTTTGATAGAAAAAGTAATTCTTTTTTTAAATCATTGTATTGAATCTCACTAAGAAAATATTTTATTAAGTCTGTTTTAGGTTCTTCTAGGAATTCTTAGATATTACATGCTGTATCGGAAACCTCACTCTCTAAGTTTAAAAAATACAGTATTGCATAAATAAATTTAAAAATGAAATCGGTATTAAAAAAAAAATGGTTGAAAGTTCCAACAAAAGGTTCTCACTAAGGATTTAGTTGTAAGAAATTCATTTATTTTTTTTATTCCTTCAAATTGGCTTTAGGTTATTGTTTTAAACAAGTATTTAAAATGTTATATATATATTTATCTTTAATATCTGTTAATTTCCCTATTTTAACTGATTCTTATTTATCCAAATTTTAAAATTATTATTATTTCTATGTCTTTTGCTAAAACTATATGGGGATAATTACCTTAAATACTTCCTTGAAAACATATTATCTAACCACAATAAAAATAATTATTATGAATATTTTTTATCAGCAGGAAATACAAATATTTAATTCCCACGCCCATTAATCCTGCATAGAATGGATCAACAAACAGATATGTGTATAAATATTTTTTTTAATAATTAATCAGTTAACTTCTTAATAGCTTAAGGCTAGTGAAGTTCCAATGCTTTGATAAGCGGTGCAAGCTTTTATTTCGTAGAGAGAGAGAGATATATATATGCTATATTAACATAAAAAAAACATACTACTGCTCAACTTTATTGGCTTGCTACATATGTATAGCATACCAATCTTTCTAACTAAAGATAACACTATAATTCATAATCTTTATAATTTGGTTATAATTCTAGAATATAATACTTAATATTAAATACTAGACAAACCTATAAAAAAATATTTCCTTTAATTTTTTTCCTCTCTTTTCCTATTTATTTTATTTCATTCTTTCCCTTTTATTTTATTTCCCTCCCAGTATTAAAATCTCTCGTTTTTTTATTTTTTATTCCACTCCCCGAGTAAATATATGTTTGTTCTAAGTACATTATTTCTTTAATAAATATTTAAAAAAAAAAAAAATTTTTTAGAAAAAAAAACAAAAACCTACTTCAAGATTAAACATAAATGTACAAACATGAACTAAAAAGTAAAAAAGATAATATTTTAATTACTTCAAAACAAAGAGAATTAAATGGCAATCATCGAAATTATCGAAATTGAAATTTATGATAAATTATTTTTGGAGTCGGTGCCAGCCAAGAAGTGCAGTTTAATCCTGTCGGCAACAAACTTTCGCATGACCCAAGGCAGCGTTGTGGTGGTGATAAAATTGAGGGGAGATATTTACCATCACCATTTCGTTTCTAATTCTGTTTGTTTTATTTGTTGGCACCGACTCCAAAAGTATCTGATCATAAATAGTGAATAGGTATGTAATTATCGATAATGTCGATGATTTTCAATTAATTCTCTTTGTTTCGAAGTTATTAAAATATTATTTTTTTACTTTTTAGTTCAAATTTGTACATGTATGTGAAGTCGGTTTTTTTTTTGTTTTTTCAAAAATTATTTTTATTTTTAATTATTTAGTGGTGAGTATTTTTGTTTATACAGTCAACTGAATCCTAATCATATAAGTATTAATTTTAAAATATTGATTTGTTATGGATAAACTAGAAATTTGGAGATAACGTTAAAAAAAAGTCTTAAAAGGTAAAATTAATGTATTGTGCTAACATTACACATTTTTTTTTTTCATCCACATCCCTTAGCCCTGAAGAAGACAATGAACTAAAAATATTTTCCCTAAGAAACTGAAACGGAAAAGGCATATCGTTTTTAAATATATCGTATTCCGCTTTATCACCTTTTTGTTTTTTTAGTTCTAGATAACGAAATAGTTTTTAAATGAGTGGAGATTGACAAGGGGACGTTTTGACTTGTGACTCAATTTGAATGCCGATTTTTGTGTGGGTAGTAGGGATCTGTAATAGTGCAAAACTCAGCTATCATTCAAGATAGAGAAATGATTTTTTCATGTAAAATTGTAGTTTTTATGCTATTTGAAAAAAAAAAAATACCTAATATATATAAAGTCTAATGAAATCTTAATGAAAAAACATTCGACAAGACCAAACAGAGATGAAGATATTCGCAATTACCAACATGATGGTTCTAGTTACCCAAAGAAGCGGGTTTTCCATCGTCTGCCCCAACATAATGACACCTACCTTTAGTGTAAGCTTGAAGCAGATTCAAAACCAAGCTCTCTAATTTTATAAAATTAATTATCCAAGTGACAATGAATGATACCGGTACACATATCTTATATATTTTTCAATTTTTAATATTATTAAGATTACAATATTTTTGTATAAAAATGGCCATTTCATCAGGGCAGTATAATGAATAAAAAACAAGAAACGGCTTAGAGATACAAGTAGTTCTAAGTAAAGCTGAGGTTATGACAGATGAAGGTTCATGACCTTCATAAAGAAGGTTATGAAATTTATCAACAATTTTACTATAATTTTAAATTTTTATTTTTCACGGTATAATGCAGTCCAAAATACATACTTAGGTTTTTATATTTAGTTTTTTAATAAATAGAATAATCGATCTCCCCCTAGGCCATTACAGTTTCGCTTTGATAAATGAGACACCTCGCTTTAGGTAGGGTACAGTCCGTTTCAAGTGTTTTTTGTTTGTACTCTTGATAACTAGCACCAGCGGATATTGGTTAACATTACCAAGAAAATCTTATCGATGTTCTTATTCAAACATCCTTTGAATTAAAAAAAAAAAAATAGAAGGAAATGTCTAAAAAAATAAAATTGGATATACGAGACGTCCGTCACATAACTGCACTTAACTCAGCAGCAGGAAGCCATGTGCAGGAAATCTTGTAGCATTATAGAACATTCTGAACGAATGTTTCATTATAAATGAACTTGCCCTTTGTTGTACCATTATTCTATATTAAATAAATTGCGTATAGTTTTTCCCTCTGCATGATTACCAGTAAAGATCTCAGAATAATCTGTACCAGTAAAAACTACACCCAAAGATAAAAGGAAGAGTGTAAATAGTGAAAAAAAGTGGACTATGACTTTGGCCGATTAGATCATTGCTTTTGTTGAAATTCGGGTGACATCGGCAATGTTAAAGGCCCTTCGTTCATACATTTATAGCTGTCTCTGCATATACGAGTAGCTACGGGTTTTTGTATACAGTCGTGGACATAGAAACTGCATCACTCGGTCAAACTTTTGTTTTTTCATAAATGAACATCATTAACAAGTTTTTAAGAAATTGCATAATTTTTGAAAGAAATTATTTAATAAAAAGTCAAAAAGTCAAAAAAAAAATCAACAGTTGTTAAAAATTTAACTGTGTGAAAATATCGTATCTTTCGATCCATTTTTCTTTGTTGAACAACCTTTATCCTTTATAACGGCAGCAATTCTGGTCTTCATGGTTTATTTGGAGATTTCGTAGTTCCACACCTTTTTAATTGTTTCCTTTAATATTTTTTTTTATTTTCAGGTTTAACTTCGTTAATTGTTTTATTTATAATTAACCACAAGTTTCTATGGAATTTAAATTGGCGCTGATCTACGGCTATGATAACATTTAGATCCCCTTTAAAGATGAAAAATTAATTACCTGTTCAAAAACACAATTGTAAACTAAACTGATGTGCAAGAATTTCAAGCGGCAAGATAGCTTTAACCAATTAGTACGAGTACTTACAGTTTTGGCTCTGTGGCGTGGAGCAGAATCGTCTTGAAAAATGAAATCCCGACAAGGCAACAGGTGGTTTGTCATTGATGGTATCAAACTCTCTTCCAAAATTTTTATATATTTTTCGGCATTAACAGCCTACCAGTAACAGTCAGTTGGCCAATTCCAGAGGCATGGTTACACTGTTCTGCATCAAAATACTCCCTTCAACAAAAATGTTGTTTTCTTATGTTTTGAAGTGTGCTGAACACGAATTCGAAGTCGGGAAATCTCGATCAGGCACCATTTTTTGTCAAATTTGTATTTTATGTCAAAAAATGAGGTTTTTCGACATTTCGAGCATTTTTTTATTATTGGAAGATTTAACAACAAATTAAAAAACCTATTTGATTTTGAATCTTTTATAATTTATTACAAAATGAAAAAAATCGGAGAGCATAACTATTAGGCTATGCTTTATAACTGACATTGTTGAAGAATTGCTTTTATAATGTAAGATCCATGGGTTGCAGTATGTCCTCAAAAATTCATATTTTTTTTTTTTTTTATTCCTATTTGAATTTCTTCTCTCCCAACTTGGGATCAGTTTTAGATGAACACGGAGAACGATTTCATCAAGAGATAGCCCAAATGGAAAAAAAGGGGCAGCTGTAAATGCAATGAGAAGATTCTTGCCGACTATTGTTGGGCATTACAACGGGAGACACGTGACGTTGATTACAAAAGGAAAATATATGCACAATGATTATGTTCACTATTAAATATTATTATTTAATATTACTGTTTTTCACAACAAAAAAAAAGTGTTATAGAAATAGATGAAAAAAAGTGCTTTAAAAAATAACGTATATTTTCTCAAAAATGGTGCTAGATAGAATTTTTTTCCTTCAGAATCGAATTCAGCACTCATGGAAATATAAAAATCAGAAACAATTTTTTTTTTGAGCTGTGTTATTTGTTTGAAGATTATAATTGAATATCCAATTTTGAATTATAATTTGTGAGTAGCTAATCCAGTTGGACAGAAACTATTAAGAAAAGCTTTCGAATAATGGACTACATTATGAGCGCTTACAACTAATAACCCAGTCAATAAGCATATTGCATGGAATATGCGATTACTTTTGACCGCAGGGCTTCGTTAAGAGAAGTTAGAAGAGTAACATACTAAAAGTCCCAGCCCCTGGGGGGGGGGGGGGGGGGGGGTGAGCTAACACTAGGGGGGAGGGGAGAAGGTCTCATTTTTAAGTTTTTCAATTATATCTCGAAAACGGTAGACTCTAGAAAAATATGTTTTAAATCACAATTAAAGCTAATTATTTTTTTCTATAAAATTGATTTCATACACATTTGTCCAATTTTCAACGGTTTTCGAGATATATGTTATTGAAAATAGATAATTTTCGCAAAAAAAAAATTTACCTCACTTTTGGTCGAACGTTTGCTTCAAGTGCCAGAGAAATGTATTTATGAAATTAAAGTAAATTTAATGCTCTACAGTTTTGATTTTGACATTTGTTTTGGGAACCGATCGTGGAAGGTGCTAGAAGCAAATGTTTGACAAAAAGTGAGGTAATAGTTACTTTTTTGTGAAAATTATCGATTTTTAATAACTTCGTTCTGATCCCAGTTAAATGACTGTAAAAGTGAATCTAAAATAAAAATTATAATCAATAAGAAAATGTTTTCATTCGATCAACCCTTTTTTTAAGCAAGAAGTATGTATGAATAAATATGGCCGACTACAAAAACAGCCGACTAGTCGGCTCAGAAGTGTTGACAATACACTACGGTCTGTTAATGAAGTATGACTTATTTATTATTTTTTTTTTTTTTACTTACTGCCTCATTCAAGGGCAATAAGTAATATGGACGACAAATACTCCATTCATACAATATGTACAATGAAAATATATATTAAAAAAGAATTAACCTCAATCTATGCAAAATAAAAAAATATAATATTTATAATTTATGAATTAGAATTATAATAGTGTTTAGATTTAAACAAAATAGAGAAAGAAACAAAATTAAATACAATAATTTCGGGAAATTTCGAAATAAGTTTATCCCCGAAATTACGGTAGGGCAAACCATGCTCAAAATCCCAGCTCTGCTATATCAGCTGCATTTAACTTACCAAAGAGACTTCTAAAAGCTATATTGAAATATTTCTGGGCATGAAGAGCAGAACTTTGGCATTCAACAGAACGCGTACTCTTAAAAAAAAAAAAAAAAAAAAAAAAAAATCAAACCTCTAAACAAGAAATGAATATCTTCTGTCCACTGTTCATTTTAAATCAAACCTTACTCCATGCTATGAAAATCCCTACTGTTATAACTTGCATACACAATAAATACAATACATTTCACTGTTCAACCCACATCTTGCCCCAATCCTCAGGCGTCTAATCTCGTTCATGCTGCCTACTCATACAAAGATTAAAAGGGCAATGACCCAGAAAGCCGACTACCTAATCAATTTTTTTAGTTTTTTTGTAGAGGAAATTAAATTTATTTATAATAAAAAAAATAAATAAAGATCGGGCATACATTTTTATATTTAAATAAAATTACAACAAATGATTCTCATAACCGACTCCATGCTCGAGACAGTTGAATTATTAAATAATCAGAATAATAATTCATATAAATATACTTGAACAATAAGGAAAAAAGAAATGCCAAATCATCAGAAATATGTTGTTACGATAGACGATAATTTGTAATCATATGTGAGGTCACAGCTTGATAAGCGTGATGTAATATCGGAAATGTATTACTGCTGAAATGATTTCAGAAAAAATAAAAAAATCGGTCATTTTATTTCCGTAAATTAAAAGTGCATTTGGCTAGTTCATGCTAAATGATATATACATGACGCTAACAATATACAAAACGTACCTGTCACTTGGGGTGATGTATGTCTAAAATTCTAAACTAATGTTCAAATAAAAATAATTCCAATAGAAGAGCTACTTAATTTAAAAATTCTTATTAAGTACTTGTTTCTATGTCTTACATTTCCCCAGTTCGATTACGGCTACCTATTGTGTGCTGGAGGCAATGCGGATCTCGATGATAAATTAAAACGTTTGCTGAGCTGTTTGGCAGATTCGTCTTCGACTATTATTAACTATAGGCTTGAACTGTGGGGGACTGAAAAAACGTCGAATATCGAACTTATTCAATCCTTCAAATCTAAAGTCCTTCGTACTATTGTGAATGCTCCATATTATGTCTCAAACAAAACCCTACAAAATAACATCGATATACCTTAGTTCTACGACCTCATGCCCCTGAAATTCTATCACAATCATACCGACCCTCTGGAACCATTATCCAGTTCCTCTGATAATTATAGCTAGCGGAAAAAAAAATGGGAAGTTGGAGTTCTAGCTGTGACCTGCTTTTCCACTCACGCACTGAGTGACTTTGCTATGCTCACTCAGCCTCTGGGTTATGACGCCAGAGACACAGCCGAGAAAGCAAGCGCTGAGATCTCTATCATTAGAAGGAAAAATTTGGTTTGAAGATCCCTAGGCTATATATGTATATAAGAACCCGTATTATTTTTGCACCAACCAAATATATATATATATATATATATATATATATATATATATATATATATATATATATATATATATATATATATATATATATATATATTTGTTGGTGCAAAAAAAATAAAGGTTCTTAATTATTATTTTATCATTAAACACTGATAACCCTCCAGTGTAGTCAATGGATTATAAACCATAGTTATTGTTGTTTTCCTTAAAGATTAGTTTAGTTTGTTTTACATTTTCTATGAGTAAGGACCTCTGAAATTCACCCTGTCAAAACAATATTTTCGTCAAATTTTTCTTTAAGAGTTCAATCTTTGTCGGAGCGAGGCCCATAGATGTTGTTCAATCAATAACAATAACATCAATGGGTTGTTAAGGAACCATCAGTGAATGTACAGTGGAAGAAAACCGCTACCACCCGAGGGCTTTGGTAGAAGGAAACCCTCACAAAACTACCCGGGACATTGCGAGGGAAGTTATCATTGACCACTGAACATTATGAATATTTAATTTGTTTTATGTATTGTACAATTAGAGGTTTTATTTTTTATTTATTTTTTTTACATATTGAACGAATGGATTCGTTCCCATCATTTCACTAATTGCGTATTAATAGGGCATATTTGCTCAATTAAATGTTTAAAAAATCTTCTTGAGGCTCTTATGTTACCAATCAAATTGTTTATGCCCCTATATCCTTAAACAATATTTCCTCGGTATTTTCCTTCACCATTTCTATTTCTTCACGTTCTCTTTTCCATTTTTTTGTACTTGAATTCCGATCATCACGTACTCCTGGAATCAAAAGAGCTTCTCGTTCCGATCTGTATTCTTGTTCCAGTGAACTTATCGCGGAATACTTCCTAATCCGCTTCTCGAATGTCTGGAATTCTCTCCCTCTCAATATTTGTCATGCTGATTCTTTAAAAACTTTCAAATCCCTAGTTTTACGTTAACTGTTCACTCTTCAAAGATATGCAAATTAGTTAATGAACCTTTTAAATGATTTCTATTCATGATTAGAATGGTAACGGTTAATCTTGTAAATTGTTTTACTCAATATTATTCATTTATTTATATTATGCATTTTTTTTAATTATTGTTACCCACGTAATGTAAGGATAATCAGTTACTATCCTAGAGGAATTACGTATCAGAATGAATTAAATATTTTTTATTCAATGCAAAAATATATGCTGACAAGGAACTAGGTGAAATTTGTGTCAGATTTTGACTATTAATCTACTTGAGCTCAAGTTCTACATAATCGGTGGACGTGTGTCATGTGAAAAGATATTCGATACCCAGGCATTATCTTGCTGTCCCTCAACCCTTCAGATATCAGGAGTAGAAAGGTTAGCAATAAATAACGAGACAACAAAGTGGAAGAGATAGAAATGTCGGAAGGGCAAATGTGCAGTTCTAATGTCACGGTTCTTATATAATCTTATCAATATTTCTTTAAATTATTTAATAATATTAATAATTTGTATTAATAAATAAAAAAAAAAGAAAAAAAGAAAAAAAAAAGAAAAGAAGAATATTAATGTTTAGGCATAATGCAACCAAGTTGGCAGGAAAACGTATCTAACCAAGGGGAATGCAGGACTGTTCGTCGCTTATGTTATTCAAAATTATTTTGTGAATCTACATATAAAAAAATACATTTTTTTTATATTCGATACATGTTTGCATTACTTCTAGGAAAAAAAAAAGGTTGGTTATGTGAATTAAACGACGAAATTATACATACTTTATTTCAAACAGTAAACAGGACGAAATCGGAAATATGACGACCGGAAATAAGGCTTTAAAATCAAACATACATTCATGCACGAAACATTGCATTATTCGTCGGTGTAATAGAATTTATCTTTATCATTTAACGTCAAGGTTTTTTTTTGTATGTTAAATAAAAATCTGCCATTTTTATTTTTTTATTACTATTAAATTTTTTTTAAGGTAATAAAAAATAATAATATTAATATACTCGTTAATATACAGTTTTAATTTTTTAGCTGCCGGAATACAGTTTTTTTCGCGCACGTGCTTTTCGACGTCTTCATTGTTTTCAAATCGTTTTCCTCCAAGTGATTCTTCCAGGGGCGCAAACAAAAAATAGTCACAAGGGGACAGGTAAAAAAAAATTGTTGCAAGAACTTTTCCGGCTGAGAGACGAGTTTTGGCTTTCACTGGGCAGCCTTCATCCTTCCTTCGCCACTCCTTACTTGCCATTTTCGATTCGGGGGTGTAATGGTGGACCCACGTCTCATCACATGTGACGATGCGCCTCAAAAAATCTTGGAGGAAAACCATTTGAAAACAATGAAGACGTCGAAAAGCACGTGCGCGAATGGTTAAAAACTCGCCCTCAGTCTTTTTATGAACAGGGAATATTCAAGCTTCCAAATCGGTGGCAGAAGTGTGTAGATAATGCAGGAGACTACATTGAAAAATGTTGAAGGTATAGTTTCTGTATAATATTATTCAATAAATATTATTTTGAAAATTACCGTTTATATTTGATTCACCCTCGTATTTATAATCTATATACAACGGCTTGAAAATGTGGCATTAGCCATGAAACGTTAGCTAGTTGTAAATATTTTTGGGTTATATAAACAATTATTTTCAGGAATTTCGCTATTAATTATTGACCTCTTTACATATGATATGTCAAAATGTACAAAGTTAGTTTGGTCAATAATGTTAACATTTAAAAAAAAAAAAATATGTTTACAAAAATAATTGTTTTATTTTGTAATTTTGTATGTAATCTACTCTAATCTATAATAATGCTATATTTTAAAATGTAAACGTGAAATAATTTATAAAATAAGAATTTTTCTACGTATTTTATTTTTCAGCTACTAGGGTCCATTAGGCGAAATGCAAAAATATGTATCAATTTTTTTTTTTTTCGAAGTTGAATCACTTTAAAAATTTTGATCAAAATCGACAATGAGCAAACAGGTGGGTCTCCTTGTAAGACAAGTTTTAATAAAATAACCAGTAAACATGTTATGACGCCTGATTTCGCATTGGACTAATAAGTAAACCATCATTTATTATCATATGAAGTTTATTTTAATACATTGAGCTAACATTTTTTAAAAACGTTTATGTAAATATTTGCAGGAATATATTTATTTTGATTTTTCCTATACATATATTGTCTCACTTAATTCTGTGTCTCAACTTCAATTACGTACATTATATCGTGTTACATAATCGTAAAATTTAATTATTAAACTAAAACAACTAGATAAATAGACGATAAAAATAAAATAAAAAGGATTTCTAAAATATTTTAATTAATGATAATAGTTTATATATATATATATATATATATATATATATATATATATATATATATATATAGCGTTATACGCACATTGAGGCTGAAATAATTATATATTTATAAGTAAAAAAACAAGTTATTTTATATCTATGTTTATTATATACTTTTATTTTAAAAAGGAATTAAAAAAATATAATACAATGATGTTGCATTAAAGTGAATGTCTTATTTGTTTATTTTTTCCCTGATTAGGATATTTTCGAAACATTTTTACCGTTAATTTTTTTTTTAATGCTTTTTACTTTCATTTCCTTAACAGCTTAAATGTTGTAAGGGCTTTGTTAGCGAGAGCGTGTATTAGATTTATTTTAGTTCTACACAAAAAGGAATAACGGAACACTTTATTGTATTTTTACACTAATATTGCGTAATATAGTACTTAATAAATTAAAAAAACAACACAATAATACACAATAATGATAAATCTTGTTATATAAATAAAAATTTTTTTTTTTATAAAAATCAACCACATAGATTGCAATAAACATTATATAGGTAAAAAAACATTTAGATAAAGTAATCTTATGGCATAAAAATGATTGTAAGAAATATAGATAGGTAGAAATTAGGACACATGTTTGTTTTCAAAAAAATCAATTCTTCAAGAATACTAAATTTTGAGAATAAAACCAAAAAATTATATTAACAATAAATAATGCTGTAAACTATAAAACAGAAGCAGACAAAATAGGTACAAACTAGGTAATTGAAATTGAATTAAAGTTGTCAGATAGTAATATTAATTAATAATAATGAAAACCAAAAATTTAAATATAATTAAAACAGTTAGTTGAAAATATAAATCTTTTATTGTAAACAGAGACAGTACGTTTGACTCCACAGATCTACGTTTGACTCCACACTGTAGATTTAAGCACGAATGAGATTAACAAATTATTAATAAGACATTGTTCTAATAATACAGAATATAGAAATTTTTTAAAATGTTGACATGTGGACACACTGTAATAGTTGAATTAAATTAATAATTATTGTAAAATCGATTATATTTTTATATATTTATTGTTACATGTTAGTTTAATTGTTTTCGAATGTTGGTCCTGAAGATGGGAAACGATTTAACCCTAATCGTGTAGAATAATGTTCAATAAATTCTTTGAGGAGTACTATGACAAAATAAATTATTACCCATATTGTATCAAAAGAACTTTTAATGTTAACAATTTTAATGCTGTAAATAATGTTTCTATTTTAATCAATTATAATCAAAAAATCATAATACTGATAGCCAAAACAAGGAATCATGTGTTCTGAAGTAGTAATTTGTTTTATTTATAGTAACAAAATGGGTAATATTAATATTATTTTATTAATTATTATTATTTATTAATAGTAACTAATAAAGGATTATTATTAATTTATTCAAAGGAACCGACAGTGTGGAGCCGCGGCAGCTACGAAGCGGGAACTCAGTTATTTCCTCGTGGCATGTCCTTGCTATATCGTTAGCACTTGTATATCCTTTCTTACTCCCGTATTTTTTCCAACTCTTATTCCTGGTATTAAATTATAAATTCTTGTATTCAATTATGAAATTGAGTTGAAACGTAATGTTAAGGGAAGAGGAAGTACACGACTCAACTGTATAATTGTTGAAGCTCGAATTTATGTACAACAAAAAACACTGAATATGCTATAAACAGTTGTAGAATATTCAGTATAATATATCATAAAAAGTAGTGAAATATGCAGTACAATATTCGACCAAGTGAAAAAAAATTAATGCTGACATAATATTTAACCATAAATAGGTACATAACTGAAGATTTTTTTTGTTATTATAATTTATAAAGCAATATAATTTCTTACCGACTGCTCCACCACTTGCTAGATAGGCATTCAAAGCTACCACTAAATTACAAAAGACTTATTTACATAACATTAATTGGACCAATTTGAATATACGGAGTTGAGGTTAGGAGTTCCATTAAACCTTCTCGTATTGAATCCTTACAATCCAAAATTCTTCGTAAAATCCTGAATGTTCCTCATCAAGTCGCAAACACACTTATCCATAAAGACCTTAATGTTCCATATGTTGCTGATTTGGCCCAAACCAGATACCTGTCCTTTCATACTAAATCCCATGCCTACTCGAATCCACTAGTCACCCAACTTGCCTCACACTCCATTCCGATAATCCTCCAAGGCATCTGGAAAGAAGATGGCCACGAGTCCTTCTGTCGTAGAACTATTGAAGTGCTACTTGTGATTAGTTCTTTACATGTTATTGTAATCATTTTCCTCAAATTTACTTTTTGTATATAATGTATACAGGTGTAAATATCAATAAATAGTTATTTTTAAAAATTCTCATATTCACAATTTTTAAATAGGTTAAATAAAAACTTTTAAAAATAAAAGTAATTTTTTCCTATTCAATCATCAGCAGCCCCAACACCTTTCTGATTTTAAAATAAATATTGAACTATTGAAAAATCTTTTTATCACTCGTCTTAAAAAATGCCACCCATTCAATTATTTTTTTCCTTTTTTATAGCTTTATACTGAAAATGCATCAAGTAAATGTAAAGATGACGTTCATAATTTCAATTGCTTGTTTAGTTCCATTTATATTACTTCAAAAAAGTTATATTTTAGTAGGTCTCGAGGCCATATTCTTTTCATAAGTCTAGGAGGGTTAAAAAAGAATGGGAAGTAAGTTGAGAGATCAGTGGACTTGAATCATTATTGAGTTCACTATAAAAGGATAGGGATCTGGTTTGGGCTATGTCAACAACATATGTTACAATAAGATCTTTGTGGCAACTTTTAAAACTGAATTAAGCAATGTAAGAAATGAATTAGGTAATGAGTTAGGTAATGTAAGAAATGAATTAGGTAATGAGTTAGGTAATGCAAGAATAAATTAGGTAATGTAAGAAATGAATTAGGTAATGATTAGGTAATGTAAGAAAGAATTAGGTAATGAGTTAGGTAATGTAAGAAATGAATTAAGTACTGAGTTAAGTAATGTTTTAAAGATAATTTAAGTACACTAGAATGTAAGCTAAGTACTGTAGAAAATAAGTTGATGGAGACTGTGGGACAAAAAGTTAGCCGATGTAGAGTGTAGGTTAGGAGAGAAGGTTTGCTCGATTGAAAATGACCTAAGTTCATTTAGGTCAAGGGTAGAAGCCCTGAGGAACGCATGAGCAACCCACCGAAGGACGACAGCGACAGATCCTCCGAGAGCAGCTCTCACAACACCATTCGGCTTGATAAGTTTTTTTGTGGCATAATAGGGAGCATTAAGGATTTTGTATGGTTTAGTGGAGCCCTACATAGGAGAGCTACATAGGATTGTTCCCTAAAATAAATACAGCCTCACCGTATGATATTAAAGAATTTTATTGGCAGCAGCGGCGTACATAAAACCTATATGTAGAACCTGCTGCTGCCAAAAACCCCGAATGCCTAAAAAGTAGGGACAGAAAAGAAAGAAGGTTTAGTGGAACCCCAAAACTCAACTCCTTATATCCAAATAGGTCTAACTACTGTAATGTAGATAAGTCTTCTTTAATTAATGGGATGGTTCGAACGTTTGTCCAGTTGGAACTGAACTGAAACTGAAACTGAAATCGATGAACCGTTTCTTGTTTTAGTCTTGACAAAGATCTGTTAAATGTATATGTAAAGGGAATGTAGATTGGCACTATAGACAAAAAAAACTGCAAGAAAATTTTTATCACAATGAAAAATAAAAAAAATATTTTTAAAAACATAATTACTGATTAAAAGAAAAAATTAAGTGTATTCACAGACTTGGCCAAATATACAAAAGATGTTTAACAAGAAATATTAGTGGAATGTTTTAGCGCAAGAGATCCGCATCAACTGATATTTAAACAACATAAAAAAAACATTTGAATCTGGGCCTTAGCAATCTTTAAAGATGTAGCATTAATACTTAATTATAAACTTGAATTTGGCTACATAATGAGCGAAAATGAAAATCAACCTAATGCTCTACATCCCTGAATCGGACAAGGCTTACCGTTAAACAGGGGTCGATTGTCTCCTCACCTGAGTGGTTCGGTGGGCCTGAAGAAGACCTCCAAGGCAGGTCTAAACGTCGGCACTCCATAAAAGTTTTTTCTTTCTCCTGACTGCGTCCCTTATCATTTTTTTATTATATTACTTAATAGTCAACTATATATTTCTTATTTTTACATTTTTGTTTTCCTTTGCCAATAAGAGTACACAATCAATATGAATACACAATTTATTTCAAACTTCTAATTCAATAATTTTTTAATGTTAGCTCTAGTATTTGTCAATATAAAAGACCAATCAATGTTCACGAGTAGAAGAGATTAAAAAATCTCTTTCAGTAGTGAGATATGGGCCTCTCGAGATTTCTAAACAAAGCAGTTGTTTGAAATCTGTTTCAACTCGGTAAGGCAAACATCTTGTCCATCCAACCCTCTTCTAAACACTGACATCTTGCTTCAACATCTTTGCCCCAAGCGCCGATAATACCTCTGCATTTGTGTTTTACCAGCCAGGAAGTCGAACCCAATGGATATTCAACAATGTCATAAAGGCATAAATGTTTCTAGTACGATATACAAGGCCTGTGAAGGGTTTGAAGTCCGGGCTGGACAGTAAACTTTCACCTCGCACACTACTGTTTGAACTATTGAGGAATCAACTATGTTGATAAAATTTGATCTTGAATCTTAGGTATTATTGTATTAGAACTGTTATATACGCTAAATATAGTAATAAATTAATGAAATATACAGACAAATTCATACCAAACGTGTTATCTTCACATTTATTCTTTGCCCTCAGTTTGTCGTATGTAACGGGACGACCTATACTTAATGCCAAGGTTCTTATTTGGACATAATTGGACGAAGGAATGCGGGACTTTCTGCTTGTAAAACTGCAGCTTGTGAATACTCTTTCCAGATTCGTCCGTCGTTGAAGTTAATTATTTAACAATTAATGTGATTAAGCAGTAATTATTATATATAACTATTATATATGTGTCAGGGTACTGTATTGGTCGTATACACTACCGGTGATTAGGATACTAGGATCCCAGGCCCTGGTCTAGCTGAAGTAAAAAAAATATTCTGTTATCTCAGAATCGACTTAAAGGTCAGAAGACCCTCCTAGGGTATGCCCAGCCTCTATAAAATGGGTACCCTCAATTGGGGAAACACCTGGTGGTTGGACTTGATTCTGCATAATTTCTTCCTTTACAACCTTTGGCCTATTAATGGTACACCCTTTTATTTACTTAACATTTATTTAATAAATATAATGATCAAAAACAAAAGTTACCTAGCAATAATAAATTTAATTTATAACGGATATTTATATTAATATTTCAATTGATGAGTATTACATGCAACGGAAGTGTTATTTAACCGAAAATTGGCCACTCGAACCAAGTCCAGTCTCTAGGCAAAAAAAAAAAGTAATTGAATTCTGAAAAATTATAAAGTAGTTTTTTTTTTCCAAATAATATTTAAGTTTTATTTTTTTAGATGTAAAATTCGAGTTTCAACATTTCCCCTCGAAAAAAAAAAATTAAAAAATGCTATGCACTAGAGACTAAATAGTTGATTTAACAAAAACATCTTTAATTTAGAGTATATACATATCCCAAACAGTGATTATACCTGGAAAACCTCACTCAACTTCACTACCACTCTCGCGAGGAGTACCCCAGGGATCTTCTCTTTCACCTACCCTATTTTCTATTTATATTAACGACTTGCCGAATCGCATCCATTACTCCCAATACCATCTTTATGCTGACGACTTGCAAATATATTTATCCTTTCATCCTTCAAAGAGGCGACTTGTAAGCTACAGAAAGACATAGATAGCATTAACCTTTGGGCAGTGGAGAATAAATTAAGTCTAAATCCAGAAAAAACAAAGACTATTCTCATTGGGTGAAAACCTCACCTAAAAGCTCTTCCCTACTCTCCACTGCTTTTCCTAAAAAACCGTCCAATTCATTTCCAAAATTCCATTAAAAATCTGGGAATAACTTTCGATAAACATCTTGCATGGAATAGCCATATCTCTCAAATCACGAGAAAATCTATTTTTATTCTTAAGCAACTTTCACATTACCGTGATTCATTACCATTAAGTACTCGAAAACTTTTAGTATCATCACTCATTTTTCCTAACTTTGACTATGGATGCGTAGTACATGGAGGACTGTCGAGATGAGATGTAAAAGAGTAATGAACTGTTTTATTAGATTTATTTTCGGGATCTCCAGACGTTCTCACATATCTCACAGGTATTCTGAAATCGGGTGGCTGTACCCCGGTTTTCGACGTCAATACTTCCTGGGTGCTCTCATATTTCAAACCTTGAAAACCAAAAATCCCACCTATATCCATGACCTCCTACTCTGCGCTCCTCCATTCACCTCTTAAATACTAGAACCCAACCCATCAACCTATACACTCCGGCGCATCGAACTGCATCCTTCGAGAAATCCTTTATTATCCGTGCTTCCTCGTTATGGATTTCATTGCCCATCACAATTCGAAAAAGATCCACTCTTACTTCCTTTAAACATCATTTATTCCTTTACCTCCTTCATTTTCAATCTTCCGAACTAATGTAAAACGTGAATATTTATGTAATATACATTATAATAGTATACATAAGATGTATCATTTTACAAGATGTCACAGTTATCTTGTAACATATAATTTAATTTTTTATCAATTTTTATTATTATCTATTGTTATTATTTATTATAATTAATTATCAAAGCCAGACGATTGTCCTATGTACTGTAATCATATGTTATTCTTAGGGGACAAGTAGTCCCAGAATAAAGTTCATTTTCTTCTTCTTCTTCTTCTATATATATATATACAGGGTGTTCGGAAGATCGTTGGCCAAAAAATTATCTCGGGTAGGGAGGTTCATTTTGGACCTATTTAAGGTCACTTACCTATATTCAAAGTCTTACGGGTTTTTTTTTTATGAATTTTTTTGTGTAAATGGCCAAATCCAAACATTTATGCCTTATAACTCCGTTGTTTACTGATATATCAACGCCATTTTTTTTCCTGTAATTACTAATACATTTTAAAACAATTTGGATTTGGCTGTTGCGCTTAATTTTTTTTTTATTGAACCTAAATTTGAAGTTCATAATTTTTATTTTTGCCTTTGACAAGATTTAACGATCTCCCGCTTTTTTGGTATTTGTTTTTTGCACCATATCTTTTTTATTTTACATGGACAATGTATTAGTAATTACATTTAATTATATACTCTAAATTAAATTTCATTATATATGCACTCTAAATTGATTTTCGTTTATAAAGCTGTTTTTTAAAAAAATATGTTATTATTTTTTGCGTTTATTAGGAACGCTCAAGCTTTTCGTTATATGTTAAAAAACATATAATATAGACAATAATACGTTATTTGCATTTTTACAATTGAATATTCGTTTAAGTATTTGTGTTCTGGTATACATTCTCTATAAAATTAAAAAAAAAAAAAAAAAAAAAAAACAACTTAAAATTTAATTGAGAAAAAACGTTTAAATCTATTTTCCTTGTTCGACTACCAAGTTACTCATCGTTCTCTAAAGCATAAGTAGTTAATTTGATAAAAAAAACCTATATAAAAATGTGAGAGATTTTATGCATTTTTTAAATAGATTTTTTAGAAGCCAAAAAAATTGTAAACAATGTTTAAATTATTTTTTATTTATTTATTGTTTTTGGGCATTTTCAGAATTTTCTTTTTGCTCAAGTTTTTAAAGGGGTGACGATGAAGTTCGGACCCCTTACCACAAGAAAAACATAAAAATAAATTGAAAATGGAACTTTTATACTTTTTCTCTCCGTCAACTTTCTGGTTAATGGATTACACGTGGGAAACGTATTTTATTAAGGATTTTAGGTCACTTTAAAATGGAGTTCACACGTTTTTAATTATTCGCTTTATAAATTACAATTACAATTGT
Organism: Euschistus heros; assembly: GCA_003667255.2. NCBI lineage: Eukaryota > Metazoa > Arthropoda > Insecta > Hemiptera > Pentatomidae > Euschistus > Euschistus heros. The sequence goes on along the minus strand of RCWM02000345.1, from coordinate 392,456 downwards.
CAAGCTGCTCTAGTTCTCTTATAATCTCCTAACCCCCTACTGCTGGATTGCGGTAGGAGGTCTCTTGAAATTATGATAAAGATTTATATAATTTTAGATTTCTTATGAATTCTTGGAGAATTGAGGAACCATTAAACAAGAAAAAAAATCAAGATAATTTAAAAAGTTTTTACAGCTCATCAAATTTATAATGATAAATCTCTGTTTTTGTAACATAATTTTAATTTTAAAAAAATAACATCATAAATGTAATAATTAAATATATTATCGTTTTTATTTGGACAATTTTATAATGAGCAGTAAACTTCTAACATATTAATGGAATTCCTTTCTTGCTTTTTTTTAATTTTTTAACAACACCTACCCAAGTGGTGGAAAAGAAAAAAAATTGGATTCAACAAAAAATTTATTTCATCTCGAAAAAAAATACTTGTTGTCTTGTATATAGCGATATAAATCTGTCTCATTGTAATTTATTATTATAACATGAATATTGAATAATTTATTTGTTTATTCAGAATTAAATATTCGCAAAACAAGATTTAGGATATGGTCATTATGGCTTAATTAATCAATTCTTTTTTTTAACATTAAAGGTATCTAAAAATAAATTTGCTAATGTTTTCAGAAATATTCATCATTTTTAGAAAAATTACTGTAATTACATGGACAACAGGAAATTATATGGAGAATAAACTTATTGAAATTACCTTTAATATTTTTTATTTAGAATAGAATAGAAAAGAAAAAAAAAATTATTTTGGGACAAAGTCTCTTAAGAATAATAGTTACATGACCAACCTTAAGGTTATATCTCGACTAGAGATTTTAAGTTAAATAATAAAATAATATAATTACATGTAGATACAATTTCGGAATAAAATAAGTAATTAAATGAAAAAAAAAATCTATGCATATATATATATATATATATATATATATATATATATATATATATATATATATATATATATATATATATATATATATATAATACATTCTCACTATGTACATAAACTATATTTACAATCGGCAAAGGAAAAAATATTGTATAAGAAATTGATTGAACAAAAAATTTTCTGATGTTAAACGTAGTAAAGGATTTATGTTCTTATGTTCTAATAAGTGGTGAAAAAAAAAAAATATGTTTATAAAAAATGTACATATTATCCATCTCAACTAAAATTCTGGGTCGCTTGTATAATTTGTATGAATGATATAAATATTTGAATTAATTATTCAGTTTATTCAGAATTAACAAAAAAAAAAAAAAAAAAAAAAAAAAAAAAAAAAAAAAATTAGGAAATGTACATTAAGGTTTAATAAATTAAATCTATTGTTAATTTTAAAGATATTGGCAATAAATTTTCATTTTAAGTGTTCAGCTATAAATAAATATATATATGTATATACATATATATATATATATATATATATATATATATATATATATATATATATATATATATATATATATAAATATATATATATAGCTAAATAAAAGGTTCACGGGGCTGAGTTTTTAAAAGAGATTTTATTGAAGTACATACATTATATCAAGCAAAAGCACAAACTTAAAGCCTATTACAAAACTTCGTGGAACAAACTGACATCATAACGGGTGAGGCAGAGTGTCCCCGAGGAAGGTGGGGGTGCCCCTTTTATACAATTATCTAGGAGAGGGGATAGTGTACATTTATTTATTATTCCTTAATACCATTGGGTTTCTATAACTTCTCCCCCCCCAAGTTCCGAGGTCTCCGATGGAACAAATATCTTAGTGTAAATAGGTAAGATTCTATACAATAAAAATAAAAGGTTTGGACCTTATACATTTCTCAATACCTTTTACACTAAGTCATAACATTGCAATAGATAATATTCTATAAACAAAAGGGATTGGACCTTATAATTTAAGTTTATACAAAAATAAAAGGATTATAACTTGTGTACTAAGTTCAGGATTTGTACTATAGTTTTAAATAAAAAGATTAAACTCTGTACTGAAATACAACTATCAGCTTCCTATAAACAAAAGGATTAGACTTTGAACTTCCTGTTTATGAAGTCAGGATCTGTACACTTGCAAAATAAAAGGATTAAACCTTGCCCATCTCTTAATATTAACAATAAGCTTAAACTATAAAATGTTTATACATTACAAAATTCCTTACATGCTAAAGTACAATTTTCCTTATAACTAAAAGATAACAGGATATTTCTTAGTACTAAAAAATTCATATCTATACATTATTTAAACAAAAGGACAAATAAAATAAGAGTCTTTGAATTAGTTTCCTCTATTGCAAATAATACTTTTAGCTTCAAAATTACTCAATTAAAATAATAATATTTTAAATCAAAATAATAATTCAAACACTCCTTTACAATAATTACAATTAATAATAATTTCAAAATAAAATACACACTTTTCATTGATCAATCAAAATAATATTTCAAGACAAAATAATAGTATCCTTTATGATAGTGATTTCAAGATATTAATTACAAAATAAATCGGACAGAATATTACTGTGAAATAAAATAATAATTTGAATGATCTTTTACATTATTAACATTGAATATAATATTTTACAACAAAATACAAAAAGTCCGACTTTATTAAAATAACTACAGCATTGTCAATTTAATACAGATAATTCCTTCAATATAACATAAATATTACTCCTAATACCATTGCATTTATTATATTTAAAATAAAAGATTTTTAAAACATTTTTATATTGTTTAAATAAAATTAAATAGTTTTAATCAGAACCACTGTCTGAATCGTAATTATCTGAGACATCCGAAATATTCACGCGAATGGATTCATTATCGTCGTCCGAAATAGATTGTTTCTTTTTCCGTTTTTTCCTATTGGGCCTTTTAATATTGTCGATATGAGTTTTAATTGGTCTTTTGTCTTTTACTACTACATTTACTTTTTTAAATTTGTCTCTACTTTTTATTTTCGCTTGGGTATTTTTCAAATATTCTGTATCCCCTAATTGTTTCTGAATATCTAAAGGGTCTTCTCTATTTTTATTTAATTTTTCCGTCCTTGTCTCTTTTTCGTCATTTATTTTAGATCTAATTAGTTTATGTAATAATTGTTGGTCCTTATGATATTTTAATACATATTGTTCTGTCAGGTCGATGTTTTCGTTTGATTCTAATCTGGAGGTTCCAAAAGTAATTTCGTTAGGAGTTAATTTTAATTTATTGTTTAAGGTATTATTATACGCTATTACCGCTAATCTTAATTTTTGTTGCATCGAACATTTATCTTTTTCTTTTCCTATTATTCTCAATAATTCGTTTAGGGTAGAGTGGACTCTGTTCAATAATCCCAAAGAGTTTGAGTGGCTGGCTGAGGTATAATGTAAGATAATATTATTTTCTTCACAAAACTGTTTTACTAAATTATTTTTCATTTCCGTCCCTTGGTCTAATGATATTTGTAGAGGTGTGGGAAAGTATGTCATATAGTTAGTCAGTGCGTTACAAATATTAATTGCGTTCTTTGATTGTAGAGTTTGAACAAATAAATGTTTCGAAAATGTGTCTACTGCTGTGAAAATTATTGCGTTGTTAAAATTAAAAATGTCAATCATTAATTCCTGAAACGGTCTTTCTGGTGTAGGTGTAATTTGAAATTTGGTCTTTATAGGTTTTCGGTCATATTTCGTAACTTTACAAGTTTCGCATTTATTAATATACTCGGCTATTTTATTTTGCATCCCTGGAAAATAATATTCTTTTTTAAGTTTTTCGAATGTTTCGTTTATACCCCTATGCTTTGTTTTGCCTAAATGATAATTATCTATAATTTCTATTTGTTCATTCGGGTTTTCGACGTCATTTACAATTTGTTTATATTTTTTCAATTTAACCGATGGATATTCCGTTTCTATTATTTGCTGTATTGTTCTAAAATAATCGTCATATAAATTTTCGGTTATTTCGTTAGGTGATTTACAAATTATCCCGTATGTTTTATTAGGTTCGAGTATTTGTTCTAATAATGAAGCGATATCTGATTTAGCATAAATGTTTAATTCGTATCGGCGTTTCCCAAATGGTTTAGTGAAATTAATTTTTTGTATTTCCCCTTTTTATAATTATTTGATTTTTTTCTATGTTTATACATTTTTCGGGTTCACAAATTCGTACTTGTTCGTTACTAGATTCCTGGGAATGGATTGTCTCTAAATCATCTTCCGGCGGTACTTCTAAGTCCTCTATTATCGCGTCATACTCGGAATTGTTTTCGTCCGCTATTTCCTGATTTAATAATTCTTCGACGTCCATTTCCTCCACGTCGCTATTATGATTCAATTCGTCGCTTCCCCTGGAAAGTGCATCGGCCACGTAATTTGTTTTTTCCCTGAATGTGTTTGACTTCGAATTCAAATTCTTGTAATTTCCAAACCCACTTCATTATGCGCGTGTTACCATTTTTCATTGAAAAAATCCACGTTAAAGGTTTATGGTCCTTCTGGTTAAGGTATTGGAATACCAAAGCGCTCCCAAAGACTTGAAGATCTGCTGATGTATTAGTACTCAGCTCCCAATCTTCTCATGCCAGTGGAAAGAGGTCTCGCTGTTCTGTACCTGAAATAAGATAGAACTGCCGCGAAGTTACGTTAACGCTTCCAAATGTCCCTCCGTTCGGGCGCCAGCTAAATAAAAGGTTCACGGGGCTGAGTTTTTAAAAAGAGATTTTATTGAAGTACATACATTATATCAAGCAAAAGCACAAACTTAAAGCCTATTACAAAACTTCGTGGAACAAACTGACATCATAACGGGTAGAGGCAGAGTGTCCCCGAGGAAGGTGGGGGTGCCCCTTTTATACAATTATCTAGGAGAGGGGATAGTGTACATTTATTTATTATTCCTTAATACCATTGGGTTTCTATAACTATATATATATATATATATATATATATATATATATATATATATATATATATATATATATATATGTGTATATATATATATATATATATATATATATATATATGTGTAGTATATATATATATATATATATATATATATATGTTCTATAATATTCATCTTTTGTTTTTTTTAGTGAAATTAAAAGAGTCAAACTAATTATAATATGGAGAATAAACTTGGTTTATTTGAAATGAAAAACCCTTTGTTTCGTTAACCGTATTTTTTAATATTTCGCACAAGGAAACAAGTCACAGTAAAAAATGTTGTTTTGGATTCAACCTCAAATTTATATCATCTCAAAGAAAATTCTCGTTCACTTGTATTTAGTGACATGAATTTCCCTTGTTATAATTTTATTATTTTAATAAAGACATTATTAATATTAAATATTAATATTTTTGTATCAAATTTTCTAGAAAACTGAATAATTATTTATATGAATATTCCTGTGAATTAATTATTCAGTTTTAATTTAATATTCGCAAAACATTTTTTAGGAAATGACCATTATGGGTTAGTTAATTAAATATAAAGATATAAGGTTTACATTTCCTAGTTTTTTTCATTATTATTCGTTATATTTTGTTAGTGGAATTATAAGACAGAAACAGGAAGAAATTCAGAAGATATTATTATTTTTTTTTTAATTTAATTTAATCATCAATGCTAATGGTTTGTTATGAATGAGTTATTATTAATATTAGTACAATAGCATGTATTTGATATAACAAATACTTCTATAATTAAAAAATTATTATTCTTAATAGGCCCTATAGAAATGTCATAAGGAGGAAGGAAAATGAGAGATAATTAACAGTAAATTGTAGCAATAACTTTTCAATTAAGGCATTCAGCCATAAATATTTTTTTATTTTTTTCATTAATATTCATCGTTTTTTTTTTTAGTGAAATTAATAGACTGAAACAGGAGGATGAAATTTGTTTATTTGAAATCAAAAACCCTTGGTGTCCTTAACCGTACTTATTTTTTTTTAATGTTTCGCACAAGAAAATAAGTGTTGGTAAAAATGTTTTGGATAAAACCTAAAATTTATATCATCTCAAAGAGAATTTTTAAAAATTTAATTTAATCATCAATACCTATGGTATGTGAAATCTGAATAAATTATTATTAATATTTGTACAATAGCATGTATTTGATATAACAAAATACTCTCGGCTCCGAAATAGTAAGGTATTACCAATAAATTTTCCAGAGTTTTTTCCGTTATATTTACCTTTTTTTTGTTTAGAGGAATTACAAGACTGAAGCAGTATAAAATATAGAGAGGATTTTTTTATTTTTATTTTATTTAATCAATAATATTATTCGATTGTGATATCTGCACAGATTATTGTTAATAATTCTATAATAATATATATTTGATATCACAATATACAAAACAAAATACCGAAATATAGTCGTATTTCGTTCAGAGTAAATTATATTTTAGCCCTTAACAAGAAAAATAAAAAATTAAGAAACTAGAAAATTAAAATAAAATTTAAAAAAAAAAAAATGATAAATCGAATTAAATAAAAAATCGAACAAGTGCCTGGTTACTGAACTAAGATTTCACGTAACGTTACGGATTTCATTTTAGAATATGTTCTTGTGAGAAGTAGCGCGTTACGAAAGAGCGTAGGAAAGAGACGGAGAAGAAGGAAGTGGCAACAATGGGCGTGTGGGTGCTGAGATGGGTTAGAGGGAGCAAGGTCGCTAGAAAGGAAGTCACCGGTTGCCTAACCTGCTCGCACCGATTCCTTTCACATCTCTTACGTAAAGCGGCTACATAACGCTAACATAACGAGCCGTCTTTAATTCCGTCTCGGAGCCGGAAACGCTGGCCCACATCCCGCGCCTTCGCATCCCCAACGCCGGCGTCCCTTGGCGTTACGTCGCCCTCACTGACCTAGCTGCCATCCAGTTTTAGGTACACTTCTCAACTCCTACTTAGTTGAGAACAACTACAAAGCTTTGGATATGAAAAAAAAAAAAAAAAAAAAAATCATGACTCTGTATCGAATTAAAATACATATGCATCAAAACTTCCCATTAATTAATGCAATGGACGCGATATATCTTCTTTAACGATTGAAAAAGGAGGTGGCTAGGTCAGCATCCATGCATAGTCCTTAAGATTATCTCCAACCCAATAAAGGCTACTAATAGTGAAGGGCCGTTCCGACTTAAAAGTGGCATGAGATTTTACGTTCCGTTCCACTATTGGAACCAGTTCCAGTTTTCGTTCCTTTCCACTTATCGTTCCACGCCGGTTTGACTAACCTACTATCTACTCACTACACAGTTTCGTTTCATCCCTTGTTGTGACTAGGCTGTTAATCACCTTCGATTTTATAATTAAAGATTGTATAGGTACTATAATATTAGGAAGATTTAAATAGCTAAGTATACCTATTAAAAAAATTTAAACTTAAAAATAGTTTTATTCATTCGACAATTTTTTTTTTTTTTTTTTTTTTTTTTTGAATGTTAGTTCGAGTATAGTGCACAATTGAGCGAGAATTTTTCAATTATTTTAGTTCCGAGAATAAAGGAGTAATCAACTCTTGTGCACAGCTTTTGAACCAATAAAAAAAAATATTTAATTACGTATTCAGTAAAACCTTGTGTGGTTCATTTCTCTAAATCCGAAAGAAGAAGCCGAGTTCAGTCGGTAGAATAGAAAATTTCAAAGAAAGCGGTTCGTTTTTAAGATGCCCGTGCGTGGGGTGGTTGGGTGATGGAAAGGGTGGAGGAAATCAAGAGCGGCAGGATCAACGCAACAAAGCAGTCGGAACGACCTTGGGTGGAACGAAACCAGAGATGCAATATACTCTACTACCCCGGGGGACGGAACTTGGAACTGTTTTCAGCCTTGGAACACAACGAGAGATCTTTTGGTGTTGGTTTTCGTTCCAGGTGGAACTAAAAACTTGGGCTATACGTTTCGTTCCAAATCGGTTCAAAACTGGAACCAGTTTCAAGTTCCTTCCCACCCAGAACGACCCATCCCTAGCTACTAACCCTTGATTATATGCACTTAACAGACTTTGCATGTGCCCCCCCAGGATTGATGTATAGCAAATTGATTTTACATGTCTATAATCTGAACTGGGAGGAAATTCCTTCCTGAGCTATTCCACTTTTTTATATAGTTATTACATGTAGCTGAGGTTTGTACAAAAAAAAAAAAAAAAAAAAAAAAAAAAAGGGAAGATTAATGAAGTAGAAGGTGAAAACTTTAATGTAATGTCGAAGGTTTTTTTTACAATAAATAGAAAATAAAAAAAAAATCAGGAAAAAATACAAGCTATAATATTTACAAAGAGGCGGCCAAACAATATTCCCCAACTGACTGTAAACAGAACGCCTGTACCTTGGTCAACTCAGATCAAATATTTAGGACTCAAGATGGATAAAGGACTGACGTTTACAGCACACACTGATTATGTGTGCAATAAAGCAAACAGGGCTCTGTGTACTATATACCCATACTTAAATAGGAATACTAAGCAGAGCACAGATAATATTCTATTATTATATAAAGCCTGCTTAAGACTTTATATGCAAGCCCTATATTTAGTTTCATGTCTAAAACTAATTATAAAAAATTGCAAATATTCTAAAACAAATCAGGGTGACGAAAATTTAATTACTTCACAAAAATTGAAATTGTTTATACCTTATATTAATGTATTCTTTTAAAAAAATATGCAAACAATTTTTTATTAACTGTAAAAAGAAATAAAACCCATTTATAAAAAATATTGGGAACCATACAAAAAAAAATATAGTACAAAGCGGTATGTATATAAAATAACTAAACATTTATTATTGTAGTATACCAGTCTATTTTATTTATTGTTATTTTTAATATACTTGTGTATGTATGTATATGAATATATATTTGCATATATACGTATATATGTGTGTGTGTGTGTGTGTGTGTGTGTGTGTGTGTGTGTGTGTGTGTGTGTGTGTGTGTGTGTGTGTGTGTGAGTGTGTGTGTGTAGTGTGTATGTATGTAGATGTGTGTATATAGGTATGTATGTATGTATATAAAACTATATAGATATTTAAGAATGTATAGTTACAGTTTTTGGTTATTTTCTTACAAGGATTTTATATGTTTTCCTTTTTATTCTTTGAAATTTTTTTTAAATTTTTTTTTTTTCTTTCATTATAAATTATGATTACAGCTACATATATTTACGTATTCTATTTCAAGTTAGAGACTGGTTTATTTTTTCTTGGTACAGCATGTAAATGTTTGAATTATAAAAAAAGTATGTAAGAGATAAAGAAATGCAAAACGTATTGTAACTTCCTTGACTTCATACAGGAGTCGATTCTGGGCAGGATCATTCACATTATATTCTATATAAACTATGGCTGGATTCTCTTCCATATTATGTTTTTTTCAAAGCATTATTTCATCTTGATAAATTGTCTTCATTTCCCGAACTACAACAGCAATTTAAATATGATAATTAGATAGGAGATTGAAAAAAAACTTTAAAATAAGGTCATTTAAACTTTAAAATGGCCACATATAGTATTTAACTTGGTTTATGTGGTGCACATAACATATAGCAAGTTTCCGATTTCGTTCCAAAACATTGACTGCAGTTTTCTCAAAAATTTGGTTATTAATTACAAAATACTGGGGTGATGCAACATTTTGAAAAATATTAAAAGAATATTCAGAAAAGTAATTCAATCACAATTAGCTCTTTTTATGTTACTCAAATATTTAAGATCGTTTATTTAAATAATTGGTTTATAAATATTGTTCAAACTGTCCTCCATTTTCTCTCAGACAGCACCAATTTTCTTATGACTTCATCTACTACTCGGTGCAGTTCATCATGATTTTGCCGCGTTGAATTGCAGCACAGCTATGTTCCACCGACTCTTCTCGGGTTTAGACGAATTGACTCCTATAAAATTCAAACTATACATATATATATCGACTTTTCTAATTTCATATAATAGAAATAATGACAATATATTAATAACTTGATGACATAATGATTTCTAAAAGCTATGTGGCTCATTCTTATTTTCAAGGCTCCACCAGACCATTCCTTCACCATGCCTTCCGTTGGTCTTTGAACATCTTTAATTCAAATATTCAATGTATTAAAAACCAGCAGAGCCTTTCAACCCGGCTTGTATTCCCTCCTCACCGATCCAAACTAATCCGCTTCTCAACTTATGGAGTTCTCTCCATCTTAATATTTCTCAAGCTTCGACTTCCATTGCTATCACTCCCTTCAAACATGTGTAAATTAGAGTCTAAACCTAATTAATTCGTTTCAGTTAAATTTTTTGTTCATTTATTTTATATTTTAATATATATATATATATATATATATATATATATATATATATGTTGTGTTTTGAACGTTTTCCTTGTGATTGTAATAATAGATGGCGTCACTTCTTGATGGTTTTCCAAAATAAATCACATTTTTCATTTTATTTCAGATAGTCTTGAATTTAGAGATTTTTTTTTTTCTATATTAAACAGTACAACATACAATAAGGGGGTAGCCCTTGTCTATAAAATTATTTTAAATTGGTAGTGAGTAGGTGTGGACGATCAGTAAATCAAAGATTGAAAGGACGTTTAAGGGAATACAATAATAAGACGAAGAAAACCAACTACACTTTCTATTTAAATGAAAATAAATACAACAAAGACTCTATTGAACCTATTAAATCGTGTGGAAAATAATCTGAACTTACATATTTACGAATCATTAGAAATAGTAAAATCGTTCAAAACGAATCCATTTTTTTTTTTTTTTTTTTTTTTTTTTTTTTTTTTTTTTTTTTTTTTTTTTTTTTTTTTTTTTTTTTTTTTTTTTTTTAGATAGTCCCATTTTATATTTGTTTTCAGTGGGAAAAGAAAAACCCAACCACCCATAGGGGAAACCTAAAGAATTGTTTTTCGTAACCTTTCGTTTCTTAACACTCAGTCTATTCTATGTCAGAATATTTAATTTTGCATATTTAGATGTGATCAACATGTTTGATTTCTTGACTTAGATTTTTAACAATTGAAATATATATAACCATAGTGATGTGGGCCGGGAATATTACCAGTGGGAGGGAACTTATAAAATGAAAATATTTCTTTGGCCTGGGAAGATTCCCAAAAATTGGGAATTCATGAAACTTTTTAGATTAACACTTACTAGCATTTAAAGAACCTTAAAACTATGTTGACTAAGTAAATTCATACATGTAAATCCAAGAATTATTATTCCATGCATAAATTTCCGGTATGAACAATATCCTGGGAATTTCGATTCCTAAAACATTTTTAAAAACGCAAACACTTAAAAACCCAGCATTTTTTAACAAGCAATTTCTCCTTGGAACTCATTTTCCAGTATAGAACCTCCAGTTTAAAGACATATCCATGTAAAAAAAAATTCATGTTTACAGAAGTGATGAATGTTTATACATTCGATAGAGAGAAAAAAATCCATAGTGTCCAATATAATTTATGAATCCATGTATGCACTGTTCATGGTAAGATAAATATTACTCATTCGTAGCAAATTTATTTTATTACATAACATGTTCGATGAAGAAAACAGAAGATTGTTGTATACAATTATGAGATAGTGGAAGAGTGGCTGGAGTGGCCGAGAGTGAGGAAGCCGGCCGAAGGACAACTCCCAGCTGGGCGGACCGTTACTCAGCTGATCGCCTCCTCGCCTTGCGTAACCTTAACGCCGCTAAGTCCCTCCCTGCAAAAGGAGTTTCATAATTAATGTAACTAGGATCATATCCGTATGAAGTTACACTAAAAATCTGCACCGTGCTGGATATATATATATTTTTTTTATGGTAATTATAATATTTTGGAATTCCGTTTATGGTCCAGTAAAATAAGGTTTCGCTGAAGAAAAAACTGCCGAACTTTAGCGTGCTCATATATAATAGTCTAATAGTAAATATAATTAGTTTTAAGATGAAAAAAAGTAATCTAGAATCGGAAAAATAGTTTCGGAGTTATAGACAAAAAGTACGTCAAACATGTTTTCGCGGATAAGTGGGACGGACCGCCAGTTGGGCAGTTTCTACACTTTTTTCCAAGACCATATCTTCACGTTAAATAGCCCGATTTAGAAGGAGTTTTTTTTTTCATTTCGTAGGTAATAGTTCCAGCTATAACTAATATTTGAAGAGTTTCTTCGAAAAAAGCGTTTTCTGTTTCTGTTTTCGTTTTCGTGTTATAAGTAAAATGTTTTTGCGATTAGGGGTATGAAGCCGACGTCTGCCGTGGTAGCAAACTTCAGATTCAGATTTAGCACTCCAAAAAAACAAAGATTGAGAATAAAAGTTCGGCAGTTTTTTTCTTGAAAAAAAAAACGGACTTTTGTAGACTCATTTTACTGGACTATTAGGTATAAAATCCCTATCCAGTATTATAAAATTCAACTAATAAAAAAGTTAGTTAAGCTCTTTGGTTTTTTATGTGAATATGAGTTGATGGAAACCTTTTATTTAACAATGAAAAAAAAACAACAACACTTTATTCCGGGTTACAAGTAAAATTAATAAGGAATGGTGAAATAATAAGTGCACAAAACTAAAATGATTCGAAAATCGTGTCATTGACATAAAGTAAACCACTATTTACTTTACATCAATAACGAGTTTCTATTAACTTACTAATCATACTCTATGGATAAGAACTTCCCACAAAACAAAAATTAATACTAAATAAAACGAAAACGTTTATAGAAATGGGAATTTTTTTTTCATTTAATTTTGTCTACTTCTCCTTCTTTACCAGCTTTACTCCCTATCAATCACTCCAATTAGTCACCCACACTTTTATTAGGTTCTATTCCACGTTAGCAATCCAACTTTTGGGGGGACGTCACCCTCTTCTTTTTCTAGGGAAGGTTCCCTGAAAAGCTTTTCTGGCCATTATTTTATCTAGCATCCTTTCTAGATGATGTAGCTAATTCTTCTTGATTTAATAAACCTTATAATATTTTCATACCGTTCGTAACACGTACACACAAGGCCGAAAATGCTTCCATCGTTGTTTTTATTTTTCATCGGCTTTGCCGACGATTGGTTCGCCATAAATGATTCTTGGGTGCAGATCATGGCCAAGGAATTTGAAAAATACTGGATTTCTATTTGAAGAATTGTTACTGACTGACAGGGTCATTTATACAATTGGGGCGCCTTAGTTCTTTTATAGCCAGTTAATATATATGTTTTTTTATTAAAAGGTTGGTTTGAAGTTATACCTGACGCATTGATTGAACAAATAGGCTGCTATTTTCTGAATTTTGTCAATGCTGACAATGCTGTGACTTTGACAATTCTGTCAATTAGTAAAATAGGAACATTCATTCTTTATTATTCTCTAAATATAAATTTCATTTGTTCGTTATCTGTTCCACTATGAATAGTATAAGGAACACTTGAGATTGCCGTGTTGAGTGCGGACATCCTGACTACCTTTTTTGGAGGGAGATCAGTTTGCCCTTGGACAACTGCCGGATACCTTTCTAAACTCTAGTTTCGTAGTCGAGTAAATAGCACCAGATTACAAGTCTCAAATGCCTAGAACATTTGAAATAAGTTATTATATTATGTAGAGTGAGCAGGTACTTAAACGTATAATGGAGCCTCATGGTGGGGAAAAAACTGGTTTGGGAATCCTCAGACATAATGTAAATATTGTAAATCAGCGTGAATTTTCAGTTTATTTTATTTATAGCATTCTATTTTTCTCCTTCAATTGTTGATTAATTTTATCTTATTTTATAAATTTCCTTTTTTTTTACGAATTCTATGTAAATAAGAGATGAATGAATACTGTATATTACATTTACTTACATTTATTGTAAGAATTGTAAAAATAAAACAAAGAGCAGGTTTGTCAAGAAATCCTTAAGGTTGTCTCAATGGGTAACTTAGAGAACACACATAATTTTTAGTCAAACTATTGGTTTTGTATTTTTTACAAAAAAATCTAGAGGTTGAGGCACTCGACTAACAAGTGAAAAATAAAGAATATTTGTTTATTTGAAAATAAATAAACGAACTTGAAGTCAGAACATGTGGAAAATAACTGAGCTTACAAATTAAATGCATGGAATGTAACTTTTAACTTCTTCATGACTAGCAAGATAAAATCAATTGCATTTAGAAATATGTAAAATATTATTAAAATATCTATAGTAACAATTTCAATAACCATCCCTAGCAAAATTTAAGGAAAATAATAATCACGAAAATAAATTAAATATATATTGAATTAAGTAGTAATTTATAAAGAAATTACAGATATATTGTATTTATATTTAACTAGAACTAAGCAATTAACAATACAAATTTTAAATATTTTATCTTTGTTTAAAAACCAAACGTCCTTTTTCGAATGAGAGAGTCTTGTTTTTGAGAGGCACGCCCCGTTCTCCCGACTAATCCTCTTAATACCTCCATTTGCCTCGTTTTAGCAATGTTTGTCAATTGTATGCTTTTTTATCAATAGGTCTCTACCTTTCAAGCTAACTATGGTTTGAAACTAAGATAATATTCTCAATTTCAAACTATAACCGAGGTACAAAGAGCAAGAAAAATAAGTAGTCGTTTTGAAGCAGTGCCTTAGGTTCAGAGCTAAACGAAATTTCCCTATTCCTGCTAGGACCCTAAAAAATTATACGGTCAAGTGGGAATAGTGTAAAACAATCAATTTTTATTTTTAGAAAAAAAATGTATTATATCGTATTTTAATAGTTTACTATAGAAAACCAACAGTGTTTAACCATTATTTTATGCTTGAAATAATATAAAAATTATACTTAGAAGCTAATTACTTTTTTTAGTTATCTTAAATCAAAACTTTTTTACAGTGTGCCCCAGGAGTGGGGTACAGAATAAAATCATGGAGTGCACGATAACAGTAGAATAAACATACTTGAAACGATATATAATATGAAAAAACGGAAAATTCGTTAAAACTATATTAGTTAGAAATTGCAATAAACTAGTATTACTAATCAAACACAAACTAATAGAAAATTATAGGGGAAATATACTTACTCACCAGAGTCATTAGTTTTCCTACAGAAAAAAACTTCCCTCACCAAATTGTTCACAAATGTTTAACAAAAAACATGTCAAATCCGTTTTCCTAGAAATTTTAATTTCAATGAGAGCTGTTTGAGATGGCGGCACGTGAGATTGACGAACATATAAACACCAAAGTCAAATTAAAAAAGGACAGAACTAATCATGATATCCTGTACCCCTCACAACCCTGCTAAAAATGTTACAATAAATAAAAATTAAAAAAATGTAACCTACTGCTCCGATTTCAACCAGTAGATGATAACCTAGCTTCAACTTAAAGGCCTATTTACAATTGTCACTTTAGATGAATCATCGAAATTGGCAAATGTAAACTGCATTTCATCTTCAATTCCTCCAGAGTCATCATTGAAAGTGAACGGTGAAAGATATTAATGCGAGATTGATTCTGGATGAAAGTCTTTCACTGTTTCCGGGTAAAATGTCTACTCTTGTGTTTCAACGCAGATTGAAAAATGTGAACCTGGCAGTGAATGTTGTGTTCACATCTCTCAGGCATGTCGGCCATCCTACACGATTATTTTTTTATGCCGATATTTTTAGCATTGAAGATTTTTTACCGGTGACCTAATTGTTCAAAAGCGATACTTTATGGGGAACGCGAGGGCGTTACGCGTAGTTCGATAGTTTGATATTAGGAGTGTAGAAACAGTAAAACTCAACCATCGTTATATTAAATTACACTAGCTCACTAAAGAGTGAGCTCCTTTTTACTTTTTTTCTCCTGATACCAAATAAAAATTTTTAACCTAGATTTGACCTAAATTGATTTGGATATAATCAATACAATCATATAAGTAAATGGAAAAAAAAAAGAACATATGAGCATAGACGGCCAGCAGGATTAATCTATTTAATTTGAAAAGTTATCTCCTACAAAAAACTGAATCAAAGGTAGGCGAAAAAAGAAATAGAAAACATATCGTCCGTGAGATTGCCAATTCCGGTATGTGAATTATAGCACCTTCTCTGACATTAAATACAAAATGTGCTTTGATGCACATGTGTAATTATTTTATGGGCTAAAACCACAAAAGTGTTTCATCAAAACCTTAACCAAGCTGAATTTGCGTATTCGGGTTTTTACATTATACGGAGAAGTTCATTTTAAATCGAAACTTAGAAAAAAAAAAAACTAATTTGAAAAAATGCACATAACGGAATTGGGAATCTCATCGATGATAGACGATAAGTCTATCATTGACGGTCAAGGGGCGATCCCTAATACATGTTTCATGTTATTTTTTCTATAGCCGACCATTTGTTTGTTTATTTTTCGTATTTTCCATGTCGTTGAAATGGCAGGGTAGTCATATGCTCCTAGCTTTCTTGAGCCGTACCAGAGGCCGGAATTTCTATGGAATGTTAAATCAGCTGAATAATGTAAAAAAAATTTAAGGTAAAAAGCCTATTTAAATTATGGAACGTCTGAATTTACACAGATTATCAATCGCAGATGTCAAAAATTAAATTAAAATGGTTCGTATTCGGTACAATGGCAGAACTCGACAAGATCAGAATCTCGGAAAAAGTGGTAGCTATTACAAAATGAAGTTCTGGCTACTGCACTGAATGAAACTGAACGGTAATCTGAAAATATGTGAACACGGATTCACTTTGGTTGAATCCCTTGGGATGAATCACTCCGAATGATCATCACAGATGAAACAGTGTGAATCCAGGATTATCCACGTAACGCGTTAGGATAAATAGAAAGGAGCCGAATCCTTTATATAACTTCATTACTTTTAACTCTTAGTGATCCGGTAGAGGTTATTTTGAGTATTGTTCATATCTGTTATTATATGAATTCAAACGTATGCATATAGTGCCAAATATTTATACATTTCATTATAAAAACACTGCAGATTTTTTTTATTTTATTATAATTGAAATATTATATATTATTTTATGGTTCCAATTGATTCTAAATGAAAATAATAATAAAAACAATTATTTACTTATATGCCATAATTTTCTATGTCTTAGATATTTAGAAAAAAAATCACTGCCTATTTAAAAATTAGAAATGGAATTACCAGCTAGAGGTATGCGATGATTCATATCGGTTTCCGCACCTCTTCCGAAATATGTAAATAAGGGAGACTGTTTCGGACTTTAGTTGGAAAAACGTGGGACGGTTTCGAAATGGCAGCGACACTTCCGCGCACCGACTACCGACTTCTCATACAAAATGAACTTCTCTGTTCGCCTCACAGGGGAATTATTCGTGGCATTTAACAAACAGCGGGCTCAATGACTGAATAACCGAAGCTATTTGAAGTGAAAATCATGACCGATATCTGAATTAGGAAACATTGATGAATGGTTTAATACAAAAAATAGTTGAAGTATAAGTATATGGGGACCATCATATTGCACTGGAATCTAATTCAACTAATTTACAATATATTGTAACATAATGTTGTGTAAAACAAAAGTCTCTAAATTAAAAAAAAATATATATATAAGAAATGTAGGCGTTCGAGGAAAGAAATCGTGGTTTCTTAACAAGGAAAGTAGTGAAGTGGTTATTTATTTCATTATATTAATATATTATTGAAGTATATACATACTGTGGTACAATAATGAAATACTTAGAAGTACTGAATAAGGAAAATAAAGTATTTAAAGAAATTTTCCTTCTTTTCTTTTTTAAAAAAAATAATTTATCCTAGCACCGTGGAATATGAGCCTTTATTCACCCTTTTGTCCTATTTCATCTGATCAGTCCCGTTTCGAGTAAGAATTTTCAGTTCAAAATATAAATATATTTGTAATTCAATAATAATATTCACTATCTTAAATTAAATTAAATAAGATACTAATTAAATACCTCACTAATCTCACTTCCGCAAGTCCGACTCTCCGGGTAATCCGACCCTCTCGCGGAGTCAACGGGGGGACGACAATATTTTCGAGGAGTCCTTAATTGCTCAGTTAAATTGTAAGTTGTGGTAAGAAAAAAATCGGGTTTTTTTTTTTTTTTTTTTTTTTTTTTATATGTTGATAGAGTTGTACTTGTGTACGAAAAGCCAAATTTTGGATCTTGAACTTTCTTATTTACAAATTTCCTGTGTTTCCCTAAAACATCTGCTGCAGAGTTGGTTCTGAAGAAAATTTTGTTATATTCAAAACCAGGATAGATTAAATTCAATACAATTAGAGCAGAAAGTAAACTCTAGCTCAAACGGGGACTAAGATGCAGACTTTTAAATATTACTGAAATAGTGTTGTTGTTTTTTAAAGATTTTGCTCTACACGTCCAAACGAATCAAAATGCGGCAACATTTCGATGAATAACTGAATCTCCACCTAAAGCTCAAATTTCTTATTAGCCTTTGCGCTTTTTTCAACTGATATAGCACGTGATTTTTAAAATTGTAGACGACTGCATAAAGTGAAATCAAATTAAATCAAGGAATTAAGGATTAGTAAACATTGGCATAGATAGTAGGGACTTATATGTTTAATTAAGAGATTCGAGTCAAAGGTTCTGTTCATGCAAATGGGCTTTCGTAACAACCTTGTATTTTATGATAAAATTAAACAGAAAATTTATATTAATATTAAAATATGGTTAAACAATTAACACCAAAGGTCTTAATTAGTTAACCTCTGTTTAAAAGTAATATGTTCCTACGATAACCCGTTTTGAACGGGACAGTTTTTGAGAGAAACAACCCATAGTCACAACAAAACCTCTCGGGGCACCCTTTTTGCCAGTATTTTTTGCTTATAAGCTCTTTTATCGATATGTTTTTATTTTTAAATTTTTTATTATCCTTAACTCATTGTGCTCAGTTAAAATAATATACATTGCGTTTAACTTATTCAAGAATATGACATTTTTAGAAAAATTAATATTTTATAAAAACATGAATAGTTCTTTTTTGATTTTTTTAAACAGAATTCTAAAAGCTTACTCGGCATTATGGATGGGTATCGTAGGAATAATATCAGTATTCCATAATGAAGATTTTTTCACGTTTTTCCTTCGTTTGTAAATGTTGGGGCTATTTATATTCTAAATACAAAATTTATTTTTCATATTATATTTAATATTTGATTTTTTTTTTAATGTTTCGATGAACAAATATTGTATGATGCTATTTATTATTTACTTGCTAGTTCCATAAACGATATTAACGATAATGTGGCTTCCTATTACGAAATTATGTGTATTGTTTGTTTATTGGGGCTTAACGCCGTTATGTACTGTCACTAGTGCAGGAAGGACGGGTTATCCTGCAGGTTACCAACCTATCCTTGCCAAGGTGGACAGATCAAGCAAGATTCGTTTCGTGGGGCCCGCCACGAAATAGGTTCAACCCGCCCAGGTGGGATTTGAACCCACGACCTTCTAAGACCCTCACCCCAACTTGGTCAGCCATCAAGTCCTATATGTGTATAGTAAATTACCACTTAACACGCTTTTACAGATAAGAATTTAGTGTAATTCGTGTTTAGTGCCTTTATTTTAAGAAAATTGTTTAAAGAAAAAGGTAAAAATTAAAAATAATTAAAAGATCTCTCTCTCTCTCTCTCTCTCTCTCTCTCTCTCTCACTCTCTCTCTCTCTCTCTCTTTCTCTCTCTCTCTCTCTCTCTCTCTCTCTCTCTCTCTCTCACTATCTCTCTCTATATATATATATATATATATATATATATATATATATATATATATATATATATATATATATATATATTATATTATATTATATTATATCATATATACTCCAGGAGAGCTAAGGATTGTAGTGAGCAAAAAAGACATTGGCGAGTAGTTCCTGCTTCCTGTTCCTTACAAAGCGTGGGATTGGTCGAGCTCGAAGTGGTTGAGCTATCCGTTAGTCGATCCAAGGTCTGAGCAACTTCTCAGCCAGCGAATGACAAATCGAACATTTTTCTTTATCTCTCAACATTCGTGTCATTTACAATTATGTCTACAACCTGAGGACATTAATTTTGTAACAAAATATAAATAAAACCGCTTAATATAATTTGTTTGTTACAAAAACTGTTGTGATGCATACGGATATGGATTCATACTTAAAACAGTTTAAAAAAATTAATAAATTAAATATATCTAATGGCCTAGAGTGATCTAACATAGACCGGACAGCTCTACTAAAAGGATTTAGTGGCACTTGCGCCGAAAAACCTGTTGTATAAAATAAAATGTGAAGTATTCTACTGAGACGTGAAACTTGGCTAATGTAAGTAATGAAGAACGAGTCGTTTTTGGAAAATAAATTATTACCCAGAATACTTGGTCCTATGAAGAGGAGATTTCCAAGATGGACACTCACGAAATATAATGGACGTCATAGCATTACCGCTACAGTAATTACGTGTAAATTAGCAGAAGAAAACTTAGTATGATAACTTTGTAGAACTTTGTACAAAACTTTGTACATTAATGGGTAATGATTACTACTTATTAATAGGTCTTAATTTGTAGATTTGGATTTGGACGGATTACAGTGAATGTTGGTATGTAAGCTAAGATCCAAAGATATGTCAACGACATAGTTTTTGTTAGGCCATTTTATCATGAATATGACCTCTATTTTTTATTCTATCTATTATAATCTTAAACTCTTACAGATTTTATATGCGGTTCTTTCAAATATCATCTACGAATCTATACATTTCTAGCATTATCTAAAGTTAAAAGTTAATACAATAAAGATTTTTTTTTTTTTTTTTTTTTTTTTTTTTACAAAAATGTGATGCACAAATATGACAAAAATGTTGAAATCATCCTGATATACACTCGATTAACACATTGATTGCTTCTGGATTTTTATTAGAATTCCAAATGTTTAAGATTACTACACACTTTTAAATTTTGTTAAAAAAAAAAGAAAAAGAAAGATGAATAATATGACAATTTGATGTTTTACTCACGATGGACAGTTTGCTTTTGGTTTAAAATTATTAAGGTAAATAACTTCAGTAGCTCAATATACGTAGACGTGTAGTTGATAATTCCTAATTTAGTTGCTATTTCATTTGTGAACGATTTTTTAATTTTATTTTAATAATAATTAACAGGTCACAAATGAAGAAGGTGAATGTGGTTGGTTGGAAATTATTAGTAAATCAATCCCTCTTTCAAAGAGAAAGAATCCATACCTCTTTCTTGAGTTTGGGGTACAGGACTGATGAAATTAGCCTCTGAACTAGAAAGCCTGACGAACACGTATAACGAAATCCAACAATGGATTCCTGGGCATTGCAGACTCGATGGTAACGAGAGAGCACATCAGCTGGCCAAGGAGGGAGCACAAGTAGCATTTGGACTGTGTCCTCAGCCTTGAAGAAGTTAAAACTTTCAATAAATCCACTATTAATTAAAGAGATGGACATGAAGCCATCCAGATCATGGCCCAAAAGATGCTATTTACGAGCTAACTCGACTAGAGCAGGCTTTGATCTTCCGCTTACAAACAGGGCATAATAGACTCAGAGCCTACCTATTCAGGGAGTTTTGTATTGGTTTCAGTCCACTCTGCAAAGGCGGGGAAGATGAGCAGAACGCCGAACACTTTGTTCAAACTTACAGATTGTGTTTGAAAACAAGAGGAATCATCTGGCCCCCTCCGACTGAGATGCGAAGAAAGCTCATTTTGAATCCTGACTTGACCATATTGAGGGAAGAATGAAGAAGTGTAATGTGGTAGAATATTTAATAATAAGACATGTGTCTAATAAATATTTTGTTGACGGTAGAAGTAAAAAGCAGGGATCTATAATTATCCCCAAGTTAACCATATTATTTCCAGGGGGTCATTTTAAAAAGGGAGCTAAATAAAAAAGGCATGAGTGCAATAAATATTATTATAACGAAGTGGTGAGACATTAGAAATCTATATTATCTCCTTGCATTTATTAGCAAGTAATGACATTAGATTGAAGAAAAAAATTTATATTTTTCCCTCTAGGATAGGAAAAAAAGGATAACACCCCTTCATAAGAAGTAACAACATCGAAATAAAGCGTAAGAAGGTAACATAAAAGGAAAAGGTGTTTTGGTTGCAGGGGCGGAGTCGTGCTTCAATATCGTTACCATGTATGTATTATTTAAAAATAAGTAATACTATCTTGCCGGGCAGAAACGAGTTTACAAGGATAGAGCGACACCGGCAGAAAGAGATGGATCGCAGCTGAAAGGACTTGTTTTCATCGAACAGGAAATTAGATAACCAGAAGATTATCTTAGTCAAGTTAATGCCGTGTTCCCTTCACCATGGATATTTACATCGCTGACCTGAATATGGGAACTGTGTGTGTGTTCTTTTTATAGGAAAACATGACTCCGGTTACTTTTTCCCATTTCCCATAGAGTAACAATCTGCGAAGGTATATACATACATACATATATATACATACACTTTGGTTTTTGAGCCATTAAATAGAATTGTAGTGAACTATCTAATTGTCAACGCTGTTGAATGAAATGATTTTGTATCACTTGCAATGAGAAAAGAAATAAATTAAACATTAAACTTTTGATAATATTGATCTTCTTAAATAATAATTAGAAAAAAACAATTCACTTAGCGCACCTTACCTTAATTTTAACTTATAACATATATTATATATTTCAGGTAATAAGTGCTATTTGCTGTTCATTATTTCATTCCTTAAATTATATTCGGTTTTATAATGACATTGTTATGTTTCTTAAATATAATATTCATAATCCAGTTCATCTCATATCCACTCTAATTATAACTAATTTACTTACTTATCGGTATTAGAAAAAAAAAAAAAAAAAAAAAAAAAAAAAAAAAAAAAAAAAGGTACCGACTCACCGTACATAGATATATACCATAGGTGTATATATTTTTCAGAATAAATAAAATTTCAAATTTTTACCTGGAAATGACTGGAAGTTGCTGTGATGATAAAATGATATATGGGATACAGAATATTTTCATATATTTTAACCTAGCGACTTGTATGCCATATTTCCAATGAGTAAATGCAATTTACATTATAATGTAAAATCTAGGTTGGAAATATCCTTATTTTATGGAAATTTGAATTCGAATAACAGAGTAACTGGGTCAAAAAAAGGTTCACAAAAGAGGAACGCTTGTTATTTAATACAAAATTAAGAACATGTTTGAGATTTCTGTTACTGGAAATGAATTATGAAAAAAAAAAAGATTATGTCTAAGATTAAGAATAGAATGTTTCCTTTCTTAGCGGAAGGCGGTAGCATCTGCTATTACGGAAGACAAACGCTTGAAACATCTGTTACATAAATAGTCTTGACCGATTTGCATATGTCACTTAACGCCTATCACGGCTTTGTTAGAGCGTTAGCTATATCGCTTGCAAGGGAACAAGAATCTACTTTCAATATATAATTAAATGATAGTATCTGATCAAATTATGATAGAAAAAGTTTAATTTTTAGTAATCAATGACTCGGAAGAAGATCCAAATTTTGATCTAACTTTGACATCGAAGACGAAATACTCATGAATTTAAGTTCAGCTGTTCCATAAGTTTCGCAAAAAAATAATTTTTACCCATACGTTTCTGGCGATTGAAGCAATTTTTTTAAAAAAAGTGAGGTAAAAATTATTTTTTGCGAAACATCGATTTTCAATAACTTATATCTCGAAAACAGTTTTAATTTCGACAAATATGTATAAGAAAATGTTATAGGAAATTTTATTAGCTTTAATTTTTATTTGAAACACATTTTTCTATAGTTCACTGTTTTCGAGATATATACAAAAAACCCCAAAATGGGACCTTCTCCCCTCCATCTCCACCGTTAGCTCACCCCCCCCCCCCCCCAGGGGCGGGGACTTTTAGTATGTTTATCTTTTAACTACTCCTAACGGAGCCCTGGGGTCAAAAATAATCGGATATTGCATTCACTCTACTATATGTTCATTGACTGGACTATTGCTCTTCCTCTTTTTATTTGTATAGGGAAATGCATTTACAAGAAAACCATTACAAAAAAAAAAAATTATATGAATTATATTTAACTTTACCGCAGCTAATTATTCTACAATGACTTGTAATATCGTCTAGATTCGTTTCTAGTTACTATTAGTAACTCTGGAATAATATCTTAAATTATTATTATCAACATATTTTTATTTAATAGAATATTTTAAGTACTATTAAAATGCATTATAATGTAATGATACTTACTGCTTATCCATATTGAAACTCTAAGGAAGAGCTATTATAAGTATTTAGATGGAATTGGGGGCGGCCTCAGATTCCATGTATTTAGCTTTTTTTATTATACACGCCGAGCAGTCGTATGATGTGCCTATCAAGAGTAAAATGGATTTATCTGCAAGGTTGATATTATCTAATTTTTTTTCTGTCCATATAAGTCCGCAAAAGTTAAAATCGTTCAACAGATTTTTATTTCATTCTACGTGAGTGTATGAAAAAATGTTCGATGTACCAAAGCTATATATGTCACAGAAAACTATTGTTTAACTGTCAGTAGCCATGAGACTTCCTTAATAAATTGATGACTCTATTTTTAATTTGGTTACGTATTAAAACGATTTTGGAAATAAAGACAAAATTGCAAAACCGAAATTATTAAGTCAATTAAGAGAATCCGTTCCAAAGATTCATTAAAATAATTTCGACGGTGGTCCCGAAGGTTTCTCTCTCAGCATTGTATTTAAATGATCTCCCTACGTGAGCGGTTTGCGGAGTGACTCAAGATGGTTTCACGAAGCCCCGAGCGGTTGACACCATGTTGATATGCTCCGCCCGCCGATCCGGTGCTGCTTTAATATTTCACGCAGCCACCTGTCACGCCCAACAATCCCTACAACTGATTTACAAAGCAAACAACAGGAATTCATGTTTAATATGCGCTAAATATTAAATATACCACAATGAGAGAGGGTTTTAACTATCATAAGCATATCATCTTATCATTGATTGAAACTGGTGTCCCGACCCATCCAAGCACTGTGTTAACTACGTACGCTGGTGACACGTGTGTTCAAAGTAATGGCCCTTTTCTTGCATCTCAATCCCTCCATTCTCATTTAATAAATCTTCCAGAATGATGTCAAAATTGGATAATTAAAATATATCTTATCGAATAACCTACGAGTTCCTGACCTACTGTATCCTTCAATAATATTTCTCTGAATCTTGTTGAACAGATATGCTACTTTGGACTGCATCTTGATTAAAGTTTTACTTTTAATCTATAAATCAGACATAAACGACAAGAAACAGCACAGGGTATCGACAACTCCAACATATATGGACATACGTAGTTGATCTGTAAGGCTCATCTAAACTTTGCAATTTTTCTCATATCTAATACTTACAATCCGAAATCCTTCGTAAAATATTCAATGCTCCTTATTATATTACCAATAAACATAACTGTAATGATGTAATCGTTAAATATTATTGAATTGCTCCTAACGATCAGTTTCGTTACAAGTTATTAACATGTCATTTAATCATATTTCATACACATTTACAAGATGTACATACATATTGCAAACATCTGCAAATGTCAATAAATAAATAAAAAATAAAATTGTTAGCGATTTAGCGATATCATGATACTTCAGATAAGGTCGTTTAGTAGGGAAAAGACAGATTTACCATTTGTTAAATCTATCTTTATCATTTGAACGATAATACAAGCACTGTTCGCTATTCGAAGCTATAAGATATTGCAACCACCTGATTTATCTCTTATGTCGATGTACAAATTTACAAACCCGAAAATCACTCTGATATCTTTTCCCTCCAACAATCTAATATAAAACGCTTTCAACCCAAAGTGCTATTGTAAATGTTCCATATTATGTCTCCAACAAAACCTTACACAATGATCTCAATATACCTTTTGTCCTTGACCTTATACCCATTAAATTCTCCAAATTCCATCAAAACCTTTCCAACCATCCCAACCCTCTAGCAAATTCATTATTCAGCTCCGCACATCCTTATAACTCTCCTCGCAGATTAAAATGGCAATGGCCCCGAGACGTATTGTAAATATTTAATTTTGGAGTTCTGGTAATTGTCAGCTTCTCTACTCAAGTCCTGTGCAATTGTGGCGCTCCCTCTCAGCTTCCACTAGATTTTCACACTGGTTATGAGGCTAAGAGAAGAGCATTGGGATTACTGGGGACCTAGCTAGCCCTCCCATAAGTTTGGGGACAAGATTGGTTCTGGGGTTTCCTGGGATGTTTGTGTACATTGTATATATTGCGTGATTGTGCTTTTTATTTATTTTTTCTTCTCCTTTAGTATTACTATTGTTTATATTTTTATTTTATGATTTTTTTAAAAATAATAATATCTTGTATAGTTAGAGGTTTTTTATTTTTTATTTTTAATTTAATTTAATTACATAGTGTATGAATGGATTCTTTGTCATCCATATTATTCATTGCTCTTTAAAAATAGGCAGCTTGTAATATTTATTCAATAATGCAATTTATTAAAAAAAAAAAAAAAAAGTTTAGGGTCAACAACAAAACGAACAAACCCTTTCAGACCAAAGTCCTTTTGGACTTTTGGACAATAGTCAGTGATCCATACTATGTAGCAAACAATACACTACAAAATATATACTCAATACTTTATCTGATTTAGAATTTATTCCAATATAATTTAGTAAAAACCTTCCTCATTATTATATTCATCCTCTCAACCACTGAGCAGTGATGGATTGCCTTTAAGGTTGGACCAATTGTTCTTTTCTTCTACCATCGCCCTCACCCTGCCTTAGTTCAGTCCTCGCTTCTTCATCGCCTCCTGAACCTATTCCTTTCAGATAATCTAAAAACCTCATGCATCTTTCTAAATCTTGGCCCAATCCTTATCTAGCTGCTTCAGCACTCTTATCAACTTTGAAGGTTGAAACGGTAGTGGCCAATCTGCATGCAGGAAACCATACCAATATAATTATTATAATTTATTTATTTTTGATCTGTACTTATAAAATGCGCCAAAGGAATAATCTGGGAGTTAGTTTTTAATGCTGTCCATAATATCTTCAAAGAATGCCACAAGAGTGAAGAAACATTAAGTCTCCACTGGCTTTCAATAACATGCGATCGTTAGCGATGAACTACAATGTTCTGAATTATTTTTATTAAATCCAGTGGTGGAGTTAGGAACTTGGTTAGGAGAACTCCAGGCTGTGTTTATGATATTTAATTTTAATTTTTAATATTATTTATTAAGATTTATTTTTTTATTTGTCAGTAAAGGGGTTCACTTAGTCTGTTAATTAGGGGTTAATAATTACAATTAGATATTTGACAATAAAAAAAACAGTTATGGAACATGCAACGATACAGAAGTAAACATAAAAATAAAGTTTAAAATGAGTTTATGCTTCCCATGAAAGGTCAATCATGCTCGTTAAATAAATATGTTGAGTCAGATTTTTTAAAAAAAGTTATTTTTAGATATAATAATATGAAGCATTTAAAATAAAATTTAATTTGTCTTCAGCTTTTTTCGCCTATAAATGAAGGCCAGAACAACGTTTCCTACATAAAACTTCACACGCGTTAATTAACAACATTTCGATTAATTGGCTATGCCCATGTGAAGGTGTTTACATATTGCGTAAGATACATCAGCAGTGGTTCTTATGTCCTATCAGCTGATACTCTCTACAGGGAAACGAAAAGAAGCTGGAAGGACAAGAGTTAGAAAACCTCCCACAGGCAATATAAAGAGAACTAACTTTGTTTTTCTTTAAATTTATGTTATGTATGTTAATGACACATGTATGTTATCAGTAAATCATGACCCATAAATATCATTGCATCCCAAACACTCCAATATCATATCATAAGCCTTTAAAAATTATGTTAAAATTTGAGAATTAAAATAAATCCAAACAAATTTCATCAAATAACGTTTATCCTTCCTTTCCTACAGTAGCCTTTAGTAGCATTCCGCTGATCCCTG
This sequence comes from Euschistus heros, assembly GCA_003667255.2. NCBI lineage: Eukaryota > Metazoa > Arthropoda > Insecta > Hemiptera > Pentatomidae > Euschistus > Euschistus heros. The sequence goes on along the minus strand of RCWM02000345.1, from coordinate 364,383 downwards.
TTAAAGTGATCCACTATCTAGGACCCCAACTAGACAAACGTTTGACTTGGAATTCACATACATGACTAAAACGACAGGAAACTGCTGGTCGATTACTTCTTCAACATTTACGAGGCATTCGTTCAAAACTACCGATTCACTACAAAAGACTCATTCACATGACAGTTATCAGTCCTAATTGACCTAAGGAATTGAGTTTTGGGGCTTCACTAAACCCTCAATTCTTCTCGTATCTAATCCATAATCCAAAATCCTTCGTAAAATCCTCAATGCTCTTTATTATGCCACAGCCAAACTTATCCATACAGTTTGTAATGTTCCAAATGTTGCAGATTAGGGCCAAACCAGATACCTATCCTTTTATAGTAAACTCTATACCCACCCGAACTCAATACTCTCCCAACTTGTCTCACACTCAGGCGTCTGAAATGAAGATGTTCAAGAGATCTTATAATGTTATTGAAGTGCTACTAGGGAGTAGTTAATGAGATGTCATTGTTATAATTTTCTTCAAAGTTTCTTGTTGCATACAATGTATACCGTTGTAAACATCAATAAATAGTTAAAAATAAAAATAAAAAAATTCTTAAGCCATTCTGATCCTCATTGGATAGATTTGTAGAGAGGTCTGGATGATATATGGACATACCATACATTGTATTCAACTGAGAACACCGGTGACGAAAATTAGTAAGATACAATAGCAATGGTAGTTTAAGTCTGATGAAAAATGAGCATCGGTAAAAAGGTGGATGAAGCTAGACATAAAAGAATATAAAAAGTTGGCCATATTGCTCGGCAGTCCAATGTTGCTGCAAAACGGATCTGTGGTCCAAACTAAATAAACTACTAAATGTAAGTTGATTATAAAAATTGCTTTTAAGTGTACCTGTGTTACAAAGTTAACAAACTAAAACTACACCTTATATAAAACTACACACTATATAAAACTACACTTACATTTATTCAAAAATAATTAAAATAGTTTAATGTATTTACTTATTTAGTATCACATTGTATGCCCATCAATCCGTTCTCGTCGGGTTCAGAACATTGTCGGTTAATTTGATGTTTATAAAGATTAACAAATCAAAATTTTATTTAAATAAAACTCTTTCCATAAAATGAAGCATTAATATACGTCATAATTTACATTGTGAATTCCCCAATCGCTTAATAATATAAAGGATTAGAAAAATCAATTTAAATCATTGATTTTAGATTATTTTACTAAGTTCATATATTCGTAGTAAACCAACGATCTCCTGTCCTACAGTATCCTTTAATTATATTCAACTAATCCCAGTTGAACAGATCCGCTACCTAGGACTCCACTTGGACAAACATCTTACTTGGAATCCACATACAAGACTAAAACGACAAGAAACTGCTCGTCATTACAGACTACTTCAACATTTACTAGGCAAACGTTCAAAGCTCCCAATTAATTACAAAAGACTCATTTATATGACTGTGATTAGACCAATATGGACGTACGGAGTTGAGCTCAGGGACTCTACTAAACCATCCAATTCATCCCGTATTCAATCCTTGCAATCCAAAATCCTTCGAAAAATCCTCAATACTCCTTACTTTGTAACAGATAAACATATCCATAAAGATCTTAATGTTCCATATGTTGTTGATTTAGCCCAAACCAGATACTAATCCTTTCATAGTAAGCTCCATAACCACTCAAATCCACTAGTTTCTCAACTTGCTTCCCATTCAATTACCGATAATCCTCCGAGTCGTCTGAAAAAAAGATGACCTAGAGACCTTTTAGTGCAGATTTTATTGAAGTGCTACTGATGAGTAGTTCTTTTCAAGTTTTGGCATGTTATTTTTAGCGTTTTTAACACATTTACTTGATGTATATTTGTACAGTTGTAAATTTCAATAAATTGTCAAAAATAAAAATAAAAGTTCATATATATTATCTTAAGGTTAAAATCAAGAATGCAATTTTATTATGCTTCTTTTTATTTTTTTCAGAGTCCCTAGTTTTAATGAGATGCCATTTGATGTGGTATGTTGTAGTAATTGTAATAAAAAAGTTTCAAAAATTAATTTATCTAAAACAAATTTCAGAAAAATATAAATGATTAATTTTGTTTTGAGATTCGTTTTGTTTCGTATAATTTTAAATTAGTAATTCAAATGCATTCCTCTCAAATGTATTTTTCTTTTTCTTTAAAACAGTCTTCTTCCTCCTCGAGCTGGTTCTTTATGAAACAATTCTAGTATTGTTGTTATTGGAAGGACAAACCTTCTGGGAGGGATATTATCCAGATGTGGAAATAGGAAAGCGAGTGCCGTTACGGATACAATTAGGCAAAGCGCTCGGTGGGTCCCGCGACCTTCACTACGACACTTCCTCGATCCTACTTCCTTCTCTAAATCCAACTCTTGCCGTCATTTATTTTTCTTGCTGCCGATTCCACGAGACTCTACGGACCCCACTAGAACAGTGCAGTCGAATCACATAGTATAAATCTTTGCTTCTACATCAACCTAACACTTTTTGAAGAACAAAATCCTATATTCAATACTAAACATTTTATATTTGAATATCTATTGGTATACACGTGTTAGTGTAATGTGAACATTATTTTAGATAGAAAAATAATATCTGATATTGTATATTCGGTAAATACATCTTAATTTACAGCGTAGAGAAAATTTACAAACATTTGTTTAGAATAAACTTCCGGTCATTTAGAGTTGGATCTTGACCGATAAATACCTAAGTAAGAACACAGCCACAGAATTGAAACCCCTCTGAGGAATTCTTGAAAAAACAAAATAGATCGTGATGGGAATGACGGAGTTGAAGGTGAACATAATAAAATATGTGGTCGTGAAAAATATTAAAAAGACGCTGTTGGTTAGGACAATTGTACAGAATGGAGAGAGATAGAGGATTTGCAGAAATTACAGAATACTGCCCAATTGTTTGTTCGTTCGTTCAAGATTTAGGGCCTAAAACCACCAACGCTCAATTTTCCTGCAAAAGAAAAAACAAAAAATTAAATAAATAAAAATAAATAAATAAGTTACTATTAAGAAAACTTTTTCAAATCCCATTGGTCCAGACCCGACAAAGTCTTGAGCAGAACCAGAGCCCGGAGTCAGTGGATGGTGATTATTTTCGTTAGTAGGACAAGAGAATCGATCAGAGTATGTGGATAAAAACCATTTACCTCAATTATATTTGTATAATCCACAGATGTTTAGAGCTTCGTATATAGAAAAGTCCAAATCCTACCGAATTCACAAAGCTAAAAGGCACTGAGGGCTCACCTATGCCTCCATAGCTTCCCGCATTGGCTCCAGAGACCTCAACTGCCCAACTGTGTATGAATTGAAATAAATAATTAACTCTTGAAGAAGATTCGCCAAGTAATCTTTGTTGTGAATACACTAGCGGAACTTACAAAAGAAGAATAAGAATGATAAATTAGTTATAAAGATACATACTTCGTGAGTTTTCATTGTTCCTAAAATTAAAAAATAAAATAAAATTATATAAAGTTGTAATTATCAATAAAGTATGAAAATAAAAAAAAATATATAAATATTGCTTGCTTTAAAATCTTTATTTAATTGATGTTTTAAAAATCCTAATACGTTCCATTTGCTCTGGTTAAAGAATATAAGAACGTAAACAACTAAAGAAATATGAAACGCTTAGCCGAGAAAATAAAAAAAAAAAAAAAAAAAAAAAAAAAGATTGGGTGTAATTTTTTGCCTGTCAGTGTACACATAATGAATTGAGACAGAAGAAATGAATAAGAATTTCCAAAGCCAAAATAATGACAAATAATGAAAAAGACAATGGTGACTATAGAAGGGGGTGGGGGTAATCTTCGTCGCATGGGGCAGGTTGTTCCCGACGCAACCGCACTTACGTAACGCGTTGGCATTTAATTCCGATTCGTCACCACAGGGACCTTCTTGAAGCCCATCTCTAGATGTAGGTCCTCAGGTTACCCAAAATAAAAATGTGTCCATAGTAGTATTTAAATTTACATAATTTTATTAATTTTGTCTAAAACAATATTTTTTATCGGAACTGAATTATTTTTACTCTGTCCTTGCATGAATCAAACAAACTGCTCTCAGCTTGAATTACCGAATCATTTTCGGATCTTGGGAAGATAAAGAATCTCAAGAAAATAAAAAGAATGTAAAAAAATTAACAGAACCTAATCGGCGATAAAATACGTCACAACGCTTGTCACTTCTTCGATGTTGAAGGCAACTCTAGCTCGTCGCTACAACGATCACTTGCCGAACTAAAAGTAGCTCAAAAACAATTCAATTTCTTCACGAATATATTTTCAAAGGTAAAATATTCATAGAAAGGCCATGTTGTTTGCCAACAAGAAAAAAGTTGCATCCGTGATTTTTAATTAGTCATTTGCAGGCTTTGTAGGATGGTAAGGGTGGCAATTAAGATTGGGAATTTTATCAGTCACAACCCCGATAGTTGCAATGGCAATAAGTACAGTAAGCGATCCATAACTGTTAGCAGTTATATAAGAATAAAGAACACAAAATCGAGAAAAAAATTAATTTTATAAACAAATACAATGATTGAATGAGTGATACGATTAATAACATAAGACACTAAACTCAAACGAAACTAACCACTAACAGCACGCCGATTATAGTCATCATGTTACAAGATCCAACTTTTCCGGTGGAGGTTTATCGGGAAGAGGATAAGAAGAGTGGTCAGAAGAAAGTTGATGCGGGAGTAGATGGAATTTTTTATGAAATATATCTATTTCGGGCCAAGTCAGTAACGTATGGCACACAATGGGTAATGCAATTTGTGTTTTAAAGTAACCAATTGTTTGAATCACCAAAACAGAAAGCATACCCATACCGTGGGGGTATAAGGGCTGGTGGTCATGAATTCGGTGAAAAGAGGTTTTTGGTTGAGAGGTTTTTAGAAACATTGAAAGGAGTTTAATTTTTTGTTTTATTATTTCATTGTACGGATGTCTTCATTTATTGATCTTTTTCCGACTTTCCCCACTTGTTTTTTGATAATGTTATTTTTGCCAAATTTGATTTGACCGAGTTGAACGTGTTTCAAACGGACAGAAATATTAACGAAGTCTAGGGTGATAGCAGTGTGAATACAAGCGCGCTAGTGTAGGCGTGTGAGTAGTTGTGTTCAGGAGGAAGATTTCAGCCTTGTAGACCAGAAAGATAGTTGATGAAGATGTTCAAAGAGCTTTTGTCGGAAAAAAAAAAAAAAAAAAAAAACCAAGGACAAGTAGTTAACTGCTCGCCAAAGTCTCAAATATGACTTCATGAAACTCATTGCGGCTTGGGCCATGTGACCCTCCTTCATATATCCCATACTTCAGGCTTCTTGCCAACCGACTATAGGCACCTCGGCCATTAATCAAATAATCAAAATTCGATACAGGATTTGTTAATACACAAGACTCAAACTTCTATTCACTGGGTATAGAATATTTACTAACTCATTTGCAGAAATTGAGAGCAATAAAGAATATTTTGACTAAAAAAAAATATTTTAGAAAATTTGTTTTATTTTTTAAACCCATAATATTTGGCTAAATTTCCGTATAATCCAATAGTTGCAACACAATGTGCTTTAAACGCGTACCTTTTGAGTGGGTATATTATACTTGTTTACGTTTTTCCACATTCATCAATTTTTTCCATCTTGAACCCTTCGTGGTGACAATGCGATTGATGCAGAATTGTTCTGTTGCCCCACTATCATCTTCCATTCTGGAAGCGAGAGACGATATGAATTGTGTTTTTCCCAGCGGGAAGAGTGACGAAAAATGGTAAAAATAGACAGAGATTGCTCAACTGCTAACCACTTCCTCTTCCCAATCATAGCCCTGTCCTCTCCAGGCCCCTGTCACGTGGCTCTTGATTCCTCGATCGTAATAACGGCACTGCTCGCATACTTCTGCTAACACGTAAGATTGATCATTGAAGAAGGCCTTGGATCGCATTCTTGTTGTGACCTATCTTCTTATAATGATATTGGCAGTTGGTTCTTGATGATAACAAGGCTTTAAGATCATTAATTTTTTAATTCTGAATTGTGAAGAACATACTTTTGAAATTTTTTGTTAGATAAAATATTTTTCCACGATAATTTTGAATAATTCTGAAATACCCACGCCGGGCCACTGAACATGTCAAAATGGTCATATTTTGTCGAAACATAAACTTTCAGCGTGCTGTTGGCAGTATTTTTCGGGATTTAATCAAAATTAAAGTGACGAAAAATAATTTATAATACAATGATAAATAATTTCAGATATCAGGTTTGATAGCAAATGTAAGCAGTTTTCAGATGAAAAAAAAGACATTTTGGATCGGACAGATTGTTTCCGAGCTATAGCCAAAAGAGCAGACACACGTGTGTTAACCGCAACTTAGCCAAACACAATTGTTTGGAGAGCTGTATCTCCTCAACAAAATAATCTACAGAACTGCGGTAAGGATTAGATTGTCACAAATTTAGTGCTTTTTCGCAGTATTTCGCACTACTACCAATAATAATAATATATAAATAAGGCCATACAATAACAAGATGCGAAATTCCGACTTCGCTATCAATTAAAATCAAGAAAATAACCATAAATTCAACGAAGACTCGAAAGTGAAACTAATACATCAGGCAAAAACAAACATCTAAAATTAAATACTAACGAATCTTGAGATATCATAAAATCATTTAAAAAAAAATTAACTATTTATAAAAATTAATAACTGAACATTTATTATAGTTGATTGAACTGGTTTCGCTGCAGTAGTTTTACTGCGAGTTTGATGGCTTGCATTGGTGAGTGGTATCTTTAATTTAGCCGTCTTATTTTTCTTTTTGTTTGGTGGACTGCCCGCTCAACATAGGATGCTGTTTCGGGTTGAATTCTTTTTGACTGGGATTCAGTTTCAAAGATTTCCGAATAGGGTGCATCTTCTTCCGATTTGTCATCTGATGTGACAACTTCAATTAAAGAAATAAAATATGAATAAAAACAAAATATATATAAATTAAAATAATGATAATAATAACAATCACACAATCTTAACTTAATACTGATATGGTTTCTTATATAAGTAAATTATTTAAATAATGATAAGACAAAGAAGATGAAATAAAAAAATTAAAAAAAAGTCCCAGGAAGATGAAAAATATATATGTCCAGTTTCAAACGGCAAACAAAAGAACTATCAACACGGAACTTGGCCTTGCGAAGAGGGTGATGTATTTTATGTAGTATCGAGTAGGGTTGCGGCAAGCCAGTTGAACTGCTTTTTATTGTTATTGTTCACAGTTAATTTAAATGTTATCACTTATCTCACTGAAAGACATATAAAAATTTAATATTGCTAATAGTGTCACCTTATGGTAAAGATAAGAGCTAATCTATAGTTAATACACTGTTTAAGTAAGTCACACACACACACACACACATACACAGAGCGCAATTAGGCGTGTAATATAGGTGCGGCCATCTTGGCATTACTGACTGTTTAAAACAAATCAAGATTTTTGTTTAAACGACCAGATAAATATTTCCGAAAGTCCTATTTTAAATTTGTTTTCGGTAGGGAACAGAAAAACCGACCAGTCATCGAGAAAACCTGAGGGATTGTCCGTTTATCAGACTAATAAACGTATATATCAAAATGTATTTAGCTAACTACCCAACTTCCTTTTTCATTGTTTTACACTCAGTTTAACCTAGAGGTCTTGGTATGTTTTAGAGCAGGGCTTATGAGAGATATTTTGCCTCCTTAAGTGACTATCAATTTATTAGATTTCATGTCTTACATAGTTAAAATTTAATATATACATTCTGTGTAACAAAGCTAATGTTTTGAATTTTTTGCAAGAACTGATGATGAATGTTTAATATTCGGAACTGGTCTTCATATATAAAAAAAAATCCATACGAAAATTGGCAAGTCATTCGTCAATCCCAATCAGCAAATTTATTAAAAAATGACACAAGATGATACTTGATATTCATCGAATTATTTCAATTAATATATTTATGTTTTAAAGTTAATTTATTTATAGACACAAAATGTCCTGTTGTACAGGTTTGTTTTATTATTTTTTTTTTTTTTAAACTATGGTTTTCTAGTATTAGAGGATGGCTGACTAACCTCAAGCCACAGACCCCCGACACCAGGCGGCAGATCTTCAAAGTGGACAGTTGCTGTGTTAATGACCCTGCGGGTGCTGCCGAAATCACCTTCCAGGTACATCACCTCATATATCTTGCTTTCACTCAACTCAGCCAAAATTCATACGTTTCAAAAAAAAGTCTTAGAATTCAATGACTACAGGGAAAGTCTTGATAATTAACAGTAGAATTATGTCTAATAAAAAAAAAAAAAACTCTTAGGAGTAGGAGAGTAGGATTTGTAGCAAAAGAGGAAAGAAAGAAGTTCTATACTTATGAATTGAATGGGTGTGTATACTGGTATACCATGCCGCAGCTTCTCCCGTTCTCATAAGTAAAGAACATAGATAATTTTAACAAATAATTACAGTTTTATTTATTTATCAATACAACTCTTTAAGTTTATTTCGTTTAATAACAATGTAATTGAAAATAAATAACTTTTTAGCTCTATATAACACCGTACCTTTATAACCTCTCTTGAATGATGCTCGCTACCGATCGGTCGATTTTCAAACCACCGCTCACTACCGTAAAATGGGGTCACATCAGTACGGTGGTGTAAAATTGGTACACTTTTACCAAATGAGAGCCCACGAAACGACTCATTCATTTGCTCTCATTTGGTAAAAGTCGACACAATAACCTGTCAGAAGGAAATCACCACAGAAATAATTGTGTACCAATTTTACCCCACCGTACTAATGTGACCCCATTTTACGGTACATATTTATCGCTTTTTTTTTTTAATAACAATTTAATTTTTTTAAATTTCATTATTGCTAAACCTTCCTTGAACAATGAAGATGATGTGGTTAAAATTTGGTGCAGATAGGTTCAGTAGTGTTCGTGGTTAATGATCACAAACGAAAAATGGCTTGTCTTATTATATAATACTATAAATTTGACATTATATGATAACTAAAGTATGACAAGTGACGTATGATATCTATAGTAACATAATTACTTAATCTTGTAAATCTTAAGAATTCGTGGCTTCAAACAAAATAAAAAATTTTCTTTTGTTTAAATACCGATATTCTGTCTGCACGATCTCTTCATTGTATAAAAAATACCAAGCCTGAAACATCTAACTCCTCTCCGTATGTACAAATAGGTCTAATTACTGTCATTAGATGAGTGTCTTGTCGAAAACGATGGGCAGTTTCATTTCTTTTTAGTCTTGCATGAGAGTTCCCAGTCGCTTGTTCAGATGGAGTCTTAGGTAGCGTTTTTTGGGACATTAATGTATTAACATATGGGACACTGAGGTCATTTCTGATATTTTTATTTGATACATAGAGGAACGTCAAATTACATAAAACGATATAAAAACAATGTAGCTAAACAACCAATAAAGAGTCGACGTTCTGTAGTAAAGATGAACTTGACGAACAATACGGATAGTAGGGTAGTAATCTCCCATAAACAGTCAAGTTTTCTCCCTAACTCGTTGAAGAATCAGTTAACCATTTTATATTTGTATACCAGGCTGGTCTCCAGTATCCAGGCTGATATAACAGGAAATATATGTTCTACTGAACCCGGTTTCCAGAAATGAGTCAAGTGATCACTCGCTCTCCGTAAAAAGAGCTGACTCGCATCGAATGAAATCGAGAACATTGCGTCCTTAATATATTCCACATTTTATTATGTTATTTTGCAATAATATTTAGTTTTAGTTTTAATTTCACTGGATATATTAATTATCCTAATTTTTTGTAGTAACTTTAAACTTTAAGGCAATTCTACGCCGAAATAAGAAAGTACGAGCAAAATATATAGTTTGCTTCGGTGTAAAGTTGCATAAAGATGGGTATGCAATGACTTTTACGTCTGCTTAGCCGACATCATTTGATGGGAATGGTCGTTTGCAATGGAAAGTAGTAATTATGATTTGATCTATTGAAGATTATTTAAGAAGAAGCCAACGAGATGCACATTAACGATTGGACAATGTAAATAAAGTATTTAACCCATACTTAACGCAAAGTTAGAGCAACGAATTCTACTGAAGAGAATTGGTCAGAATCCATCCCTCACCGAGAAATGTGGCGTACGTAAGATCCCGAGCTAATTTGAAATCTGTAGTGGTTCGATCAATCATTAGTACAAAAAAAAAAAAAAAATATATATATATATATATATATATATATATATAATATATTATGTACACATTATTTACAAACAATGTTTGCTTTCTAATTTTCGTTTTATTGATTGCCTCTTAACGATTCGATCCCCCAATCTCATGGGATCCTCTTCAGAACTGGAACTATGCCAATTATGTTCGGCACCAAGTCGACCCATGGAAGAAACAGAACAAGAAACAGATGCTACATTTTCTCCCTTCGACCGGATTCGAATTCCAGCTCCCGAGCTAGGACTTCAGTGCCACCAGCTACTCCGCTCAATAGAAATATGTAATAAATTATTTGAAAAAAACAATGTACTAAGTAAAATAAGCTCATTGCTCTCAATACAATGCATACATTTCTGCCAACGTGATGCTAGCCACCTACCTACTGAACCGAATTTTGAAACTTAATTCATGAAAAGTTTCTTACTTTTTCAATTGTTTTTTGATATTAATTTATTTATATTTTAAAAAGTTGTTACTCTGGAAGCAAGAAATCTGTTAAGTAGGGCGTGTAGTGTAGCAGAGTCCCATAAACAATCTGTAACAATATCATTATGTTGATTTTTCTGATGATCGTTCAACTCAAGTTTCGAGATTTTCTAATTGATTTGGGAGACAGCGGCGGTCGATTTGCTAGCTGAGAGTTTATCTGCAAGTTCTAGAATATTTGTACTTTACTCATCCTTCAAAAGGCACAGAACGTCAAGGAAAGAAGTCCTGCCAGGACCACCTTCTCTTAAAGGCTAAAATTTCCCTCTAGAATTGTTTTAAACCTAACTAACTATCTTAAACAAATTAACAGAAAAAGCCAAAGTCACCGTTTATGATAAGGAATTTAGTACCGTTAAACAAATAATAAAATTCTAAAAAAGAAAATAACAAGACACAAGAACTCGGGAACAACTAATTTCGGAAATTCAAAATACGCGTGCTTATCATAACGAGAACCCACTCGATTTCTTAGAACGACTGTGCCAGAAAAGATGTGACTTATACGCACGCATTTATTCCGACAACGAAATAATTGACAAACAAGACGAAATGTACAGATACGACAAACAAATATCTCATCACGCGGTTCATGGTCTACACCCGCCATTAACAGATTTTATTTACCATATTAAATTCGACAGCTTAGAAGACCTCGAGGAAATACTAAGAAATAGCGCGGCTCACATCGTACACAGACTATACGGAGATGAAAAACAATATAAAAATTATTCGGCTCAAAATAATTATAAAAAGAAAAATTTCGAAACTAAAAATCGGGAATACAGACCAAATTTCAATAACCATCTTCACTACCAAAATTACCGATCCAAACAGTTTCACCGCGAACAATATTCAACATTTAATAATTATAATAATCCTCTACACTACTGACCGCAACAGTATCAGCACGAACATAGTCCAAATTTTAATACCTTTAATAATAATTAGCATAACTTCCGGCCACAACAACGAGCTATCGAATATCAAACCCCAATTTATAATCAACAATGGGATCCTCAATCGCAACATCGATTTTTCAACAAACCACCCTCTAGAAAGTTTAGACAAAATATTTATCAACCTCAAATAGATTCTAATACGGTTTCAATGAGAACGGTATCTAATAGAGTTCACGCAATAGAGGAGGAAAAAGACAAACAAATAAAAATGTTACAAGAACGAATTGAATTATTGGAACAAAAACAGGATCATTTTTCAGAATTAGGCTCAAGCACGAGCAGACCTCCGGACTTAGACCAAATATAAGTAATGAATTACATAATAATAAACAAACCGCCGAAAATAAACCCAAACAAACTACAGAGCGCAATATAGAATTAAATGATTTAAATTTAAATAATGATTTGCCCAATCTAATTGAAAAATTAGGAAATAAATGGTTAATTTTCGAGTGCCACAAAAAATTATATACACCCCGATCACATACCACGTTATTCGGAAATAATTAAGAAAGACTTCACGATAAAAACCCCTACAGGAATAGCGGAAGGCTCACAAAGCGTGATAATTAACCTAAAGCCCCTGATAGGAATCAATCAAAAAGTTAAATTCCTAATCTTTCCGTTTAGCAATAGGTTTCAGTTTTTATTAGTCCTTACTAATCCGGCATGAACATATAAAACCGGAAATAAAAGATGAACTAATTGAAATTATAAGCCAACATGGCGAAGTATTAAAAAGAGACGACGAAAATTTAAAATCAACGGGATTAATCAAACATAAAATAATAACGACGAATGAAAATCCAATATACACGCGTAATTACCGTTACCCGGAACAATTTAAAAAACAATTAAACGACGAAGTACAAAAATTATTAAAAAATGGGATAATTAGACCTAGCAAATCGCTGTATAATTCTCCGCTTTGGATAGTGCCAAAAAAATCAGACGCGTCGGGACAAAAGAAAATAAGAATGGTCATCGACTATAGAAAATTAAATCAGGCCACAGTAAAAGATAAATTTCCCTTGCCGAATATCCAGGATTTATTAAATCGATTGAAAGGATCAAAAGTATTTTCCACCATAGATCTCGCATCAGGGTTTCATCAAATTGAGATGGATGAACAATCTATAGCGCAATAGAAAAAGAACTGTTAGCAGTTGGGTGGGCGACGCAGCATTTTAAGCCTTATTTGTATGGCACAAGATTTCTTTTATGCACAGATCATAAACCCTTAACATGGATCTTCTCAATAAAAAATGGTAACACACGTATAATGAAATTGATATGGAAGCTTCAAGAGTTCGAATTCGACATTAAGCATATCCAAGGAAAACCTAATTACGTAGCCGACGCACTTTCTAGAGGAATTGACGAAATAAATCATACCAGTGATGAGGAAGAATTGCTGAACCGAGATATTGCGGACGAAAACAATTCGGAATATGAAGATCTACAGGCACCATCAGAGGAAGGTTTAGAAACAATTCACTCGCAAAAATCTAGCAATGAACATGTCCGAATTTGCGAACCAGAGAAATGCGTTAACATAGAGGAGAATCAAATAATCATAAAAAGGGGAAATAGTAAAATCAATTTTACTAAACCATTCGGGAAACGTCGATATGAATTGAACATTTACGGAAAATCAGATATCGCCCCATTGTTAGAACAAATCCTTGAACCTAATAAAACTTACGGGATAATATGCAAATCACCTAAAGAAATAACCGAAAATGAAACACAATATCCGTCGGTTAAATTAAAAATAATATGCGGAAGAGTTCAACCGCAAGGTGCAAATAGTCTCATCACTCATCAGAGGAAGATGAAAAATAGAACTCTACGCGCTCACTTCCCATTATGGCCGCAACCTGGCTATCTAAGGGAAGATCGCAGAAGAAGAAGAAGAAGAATTAAAAAAATTCAAACAGATAGTAAATGACATCGAAGATCCAAATGAACAAATAGAAATAATAGACAACTATCATTTAGGCAAAACTAAACATAGAGGTATAAATGAAACGTTTGAAAAACTTAAAAAAGAATATTATTTCCCGGGTATGCAAAATAAAATAGCAGAATATATTAATAAATGTGAAACATGCAAAATAACCAAATATGTCCGTAAACCTGTAAAAAGCAAATTTCAGTTTACACCTACACCAGAAAGACCTTTCCAAGAACTAATGATTGATATTTTTAATTTTAACAATGCAATAATTTTCACAGCAGTCGACACATTTTCGAAACATTTATTTGCCCAAACATTACAATAAAAAAATGCAATTAATATCTGTAACGCGTTAACTAACTACATGACCTACTTTCCCACACCTCTACAAATATCCTTAGACCCATGGACGGAAATGAAAAATAATTTGGTAAGATAAATTTGTGAAGAAGATAACATTCTCTTGCATTATACTTCAGCCTGTCATTCAAATTCGCTAGGATTACTAAACAGGGTTAATTTTACTTTAAATGATTTATTAAGAATAATAGGGAAAGAAAGAGACAAATGTTCAATGCAACAAAAATTAAGATTAGCCGTCATGGCTTTTAATAATACCTTAAACAACAAATTAAAACTGACACCCAACGAAATTACTTTCGGAACCTCCAGATTAGAAATAGACAAAAACATTGACCTGACTGAACAATACGTATTAAAATATCATAAGGATCAGGAATAACTACACAAATTAATTAGATCTACAATAGATAACAAAAAAGAAACAAGAACTGAAAAATTAAATAAAAATAGAGAAGAACCCTTAGATAGTCAAAAACAATTAGGAAACATAGAATATTTAAAAAATACTCAAGCAAAAATAAAAAGAAGAGGCAAATTCAAAAAGGTGAATGTGCTAGTAAAAGATAAAAGACCGATCAAAACCCATATTGACAATATTAAAAGGCCAACTAGGAAAAAGAGGAAAAAGACGATAGTGAATCTCTTCGCATAAATATTTCGGATGCTTCGGATAATTATGACTCGGACGACCCAGATAGTGGTTCTGATTAAAAATATTTAATTTTATTTAAAAAATATTGAAATATCTTTAAAAAAATTTATTTTAATAAAATCCAATAAATGTAATGGTATTAGGGAAAGATGTTTATTTTATATTGAAAGAATTATCTGTATTTATATTATACTGATAATGCTGTAGTTTATTTTAATAAAGTCGGACTTTTGTATTTTGCTGTAAATTATTATGTTCAATGTTAGCTAATGTTAAAAGATCATTATTATTTTATTTCAGAGTAATGTTATGTTTGACTAATTGTAATTATTTATTTTGTAATTAATATTTTGTATTCACTGTAATAAATATTAGGACATTATTATTTTGTCTTGAAATGTTATTTTGTTTAATTGTTTTCATTATGTAATCTATAATTAAGAAAAGTTTGTATTTTATTTTTGAAATGATTATAAACTGTAATCAGAAGAGTATTTGAATTATTATTTTGATTTAAAATATTATTGTTTTAAGTGTGTAATTTTGAATTTAGAAGTATTATTCGTAATGGAAGAAGCTAATTCAAACACTCTTATATTACTTTTCCTTTTGTTTAAAATAATGTATTGTTTAGTATTAAGGAATATTCTGTTTCCTTTTTGTTGTTGTTTCAAGGAAAATTGTACTTTAGTATGTAAGTAACCTATGTATAAACATGGTATTTTTGTAAATAGTCTTAGCTCAGTATCCAGAAAAGAACAAGGTCTAATGCTTTTGTTTATAGGAAATTGACAATTATATAAAATCCTATTCTAGTGTTAGACATACAAAGTTTAATCTTTTTATTTATGTAAAACTATAAATAGTATGAATCCTAACGAGAGATTAGGAAGCATTCAAAGTCTAATCCTTTTTTTTTATAGGAAGTTGATAATTGTATAAAATCCTATTTCAGTACAGGGTTTAATCTTTTTGTTTTCAGATGTACAAATTCTAACTTAGTAAGCAAGAGATGTACAAGGTCTAATCCTTTTATGCTTGTATAAACTTAGTGTATAAATTCCAATCCCTTTGTTCATAAATGTTATCACTTAGTGTAAAAGTACATGTTTCAAACCTTTTATTTATTGAAATTTTCAATTGAATTGTATAGAATCTAACCTATTTACACTGATACTTGTTCCATCGGAGACCTCGGAACTCGGGGGGGGGGGGGGGGGGGGGAGTTATGGACACCTAGATAGCATTAAGAATATAAATAAACAATGTATGATATCCCTTCTTCCAAACCCTATATAAGGCTACCCCACCTAGCCTTGTTAAGTTTTAAATTGTGTACTTGTTCTTGTATTAATGGATGTCACTCAATAAATCTTCTTTTTAAAAACTTCAACCCGCGATACCTTTATTTAGCTATATATAATCAAAGAAAAATCGATATTTTCAATATATTGTGTATCGAAACCTATTCCCTAACAGAAGAAAGCCTTCATTGTTTCCCAAACGACCATATACACTCGCATCTTGCAATTAGAAAATACTATACAATGTTTGTAATTGTGCTTAAGATTCTTACTAACGGTTTATTATATATCAATTACTTTTTTCTCTTTAGAAGTCTATTAACTATGTCAGCATTAAAACATTAAAAATAAGAACTGAACGTGTAGGTGTTCATGGAAGTCGGACATTAACCACGCATGCTAAATAGTTGGATTGACAATGGGAACTGCCATATTACTTTTTTCTCTCCTTATTAATTTATTGTCCTGAAAGCAGTCGTATTGGAATAAATTCCTTATACTGGTGTGTACCTACAATCCTTATACATTCATTCTGCTGATATTTCATTAATACGATATATTTCTATTATTATTCCAAATTCAGCTGAATCTACTCACCTCAGGAGTTGATTTAATTTAATTTTTTTCATCCCTTTAAGGAATAGTAGTATATGTATATTTAGGGAAACAGGGATGTTAGTCCTTTTTCTGTATTGATTACACTATCAGGCCCACTGGGATTTTATTGTTGACTTAAGGAATTTGGTTCAGAAAGATAATATTTTAGGTGATGGAGTGCATCTAAATCATAATGTAGGAAACTTAAAATTTAAACTATTTACACTATATACAAAATTAACAGGTGTTAAGCATTAGAAGTGACACATTTGAGTTGAACTAGACCCTCTTCACCATCCGGAAAAAAGAATGGGTTCGGGTGGCTTCAAAGAATGAGAAGGGAAGTTTTCGAACGAGGATGCTTTTTTGCCGAAGAGTGAGAAGATCCGGACTGACAAAGGAGGTGGAGTGTCCGGACTACCTGGAGTAGGTGTCACTTAGCCCGATGAGGAGTATACCTGTGTCCTTCGCTTCTCACTCCACTGACCCCGAAGAATGGAGCTTGCTGACCGTTCCCGCTTCCTTGGCCACTCACCGGTCCACCACTTGCATATCTGTTACTGTCCGTACCTGAAGGGTTTCCGTCAAACAACGGCTTTAGGAATGGCTGTCGACGGTAGCAACAATTCCTATAGAAAACATACTTTACTCAACAAATGAACAGATTTGTTAATCACGATTTACGTGTTTTCTCACTGTAGCAGTGGGAAGAAAGATTGAGATGGTGATCAAGTCTGATTCCTAAGTACACTATGGAGTAGGAGGGAGCTAGTTCCATGTCAGCCACGTTTAGCGCTCTCGACAGTGTGGTCCTCTTTGCTTGATTTGCTTGATACGAGATAGTGTTCTCGTAGTGGAGGTACGGATCGCCCCTGAGTCATGAAAATATTTATGTCGTCTCTAAGACAAGCGCTACCCAATATTGAAAAAAAAAAGTGTTCTCGTTTGTATTACATTTATTATTACTTAAATATGTTTGAAAAATGTCAAAGATTTGTCTAATTCAAAACCTAAGAAATTAATTGACTGTGTACTTTTAGTGAATATAATGGCTTGTGTTTTTGGTGCATTTCCTTTAATCATCCAGTCCGTTTTTACCGGATATACTTTAATGAGATACTCCTCAATAACTTTCACAGAAAGATCCCTGCCACTCAGAAAGGATACTATGATGTTATAGAGCTACTCCAGGCAGCCTTCGTGCAGTCTATTGAAATCATTGCAGTCGCCGTATTTGTGTTGAAGACTCTGTTCACCCCTGTCTGTAACTTCATTAGATGGTGTTTGGTACTGAGGTGGGCCTGAAATCTAGCCTGTTCTTACTGGACTGCAGAATGTTCTTTGCAAAGTCTATGAGATAATAAAATATAATATTCTCGTACACTTTTACTAGATGCGGCAGGAGAATTATCGGTCTGTGGGCAGGTTTGTCTCCGGTTTTGTTCAGCTTAAATAATGGAAATAGGACGGCAAGTTTCCATTGATCGGGGAAATATCTCAACCTCAAGCACGAAGCTTTTGATCAGCACCATGATGTGTGGTGGGGTCTTTATTTGAGAGCTGAATTGATTATTTATAAGATTATTATAGGTACATATAATATATACAGTCATAACCAGTGGCAAACATGGGTCCTGATAAGAGTCATGCAGAGACGGCTATGTAAATGGGAAAGAAAAAATCTTAGGAAAATATATGGGCCAATTTAATTTGAAGGAGAGAGGAGGACTAGAATAAACAATGGACTAAAATTTGTATGACCAGCCAGATATTTTGAAGTTTATAATAAAGGGAAAGGTGGCTCGGTCATGTGGAGGGAATGGTAAGCGATCATCTACCAAGGAAACTGCTCAGTGAAAAGCTGGGAGGGGCTCGAAAATAGAACAAATAAAATAGAAGAAGATTTAAGTCAGTTGGGAGTGAGACGATGGAAAGCTGCTGCTTTCGATAGTCAGCTTGGCAGGGAATCTGTGATAAGGCCGATGTAATTAATATAATAATAATAATTTGTAGACTTTTTAAAATATTCGCTGTCTTATATTTAATTTATATTTTAATTTTTCTAATATGTTTCATATGACCTGTTGAAGTATGCGGAGATATAAATACATAAACATACTGCAACTTTTAGCCGAAAAAATGAAGAAATCAATTGGGTGGAAATTATAGTCTGTTAGTTTATGTTCTTATTTAGGCTATTTGTACTTTCGTTAAAAAAATTAATAACTTAATAAAATTATCAAGTTAAAGCAAAGTCTTTATTATCTTGAAGTTAGGATATTATAATTGTTTGTAAGTTTTTATTAGAATCATTAGATAAAACTTTCCCAGTCTGCTGATTTCGAAATAGAGGCTATGGTGGTGGGACTCCTCGGCAAAAAATTACGCCCCCCCCCCCCCCCCAGCCCCCTACCAGCGACCCTAAAACTCTTATGGCGTTCCTTACCCACGACTAATCTTCCCGACTACCTGTTCCTGCAGCCCTACACAGATACCATCACGATACAACCCTCTGAAGAAAATCAGCAATTAAACTAAATTAACACTTGCCTCTCATTCCTTTATTTATGATTTTTCCTGTGTTAAACACTCATATTAAATACAGCAAGCTAGTGAACGTGATGGCATATAACCATTGTTCAATTTTTTTTTTTTTTTTTTTTTTTTTTTTTTTTTTTTTTTTTTTTTTTTTTTTTTTTATATAATTTTACAATTCACAATTTTAAATGCTGTACCAAAAATAAACCAGTCTCAAAATTAAATAAAATACTATTAAACAACTTAAGTATATACTGATATAATCATAATTTATAAAGAAAGAAAAATATACAAAAAAAAACTTTCAAAGAATAAAAAGAAAAATAACATCCTAGTAATAAAATAAACAAAATTGTAACTATACATTCTTAAATATCTATACATTTTTGTATACATACACACATACATACTCATACATACTTACATACACACACATCTAAATACATACACTCACACCTAATATATACATATGCAAACATACCGATTTGTTCAGCTTAAATAATGGAAATAGGACGGCAAGTTTCCATTGATCGGGGAAGTATCTCAACCTCAAGCACGAAGCTTTTGATCAGCACCATGATGTGAGGTGGGGTCTTTATTTGAGAGCTGAATTGATTATTTATAAGATTATTATAGGTACATATAATATATACAGTCATAACCAGTGGCAAACATGGGTCCTGATAAGAGTCATGCAGAGACGGCTATGTAAATGGGAAAGAAAAAATCTTAGGAAAATATATGGGCCAATTTAATTTGAAGGAGAGAGGAGGACTAGAATAAACAATGGACTAAAATTTGTATGACCAGCCAGATATTTTGAAGTTTATATTATACATAATATACATGTTTATGTTATATACATAACATGCATAAACAAGTATATTTAAAATAACAATAAATATAATAGATTGGTATACTACATTAATAAATGTTTAGTTCTTTTATGTATATATCGTTTTGTACTATTTTTATCATAGTTACCAATATTTTTTATAAGTGGGTTTTTTTATTGTTTTTACACTTAATGAAAAATTGTTTACATATTTTCTCAATGATTTCGTTAATATAAGGTATACATAATTCTTTATGCATAGTTTTAATTTTAGTAAAGTATTCATACTTGCCAATAATTCTTAAACATTTATTTTGGAATATTTGTAATTTTCTGTAGTTAGTTTTTGACATAAAGCTGAATATAGCCTTGCATACGTAATTATAGGTCTTAAGCAAGCTTTATATAGTAATAGTTTATTTTCTCTGCTTATTCTAGAATTCCTATTAAAGTATGGGTATATAGTACACAGAGCCCTGTTTGCTTTATTACACACATAATCAGTGTGTGTGCTTTAAACGTCAGTCCTTTATCCATGTTAAGTCCTAAATATTTGATCTGAGTGGACCAAGGTACAGGCGTTCTGTTTATAGTCAGTTGGGGAATATTGTTTGGCCGTCTCTTTGTAAATATTATGGCTTGTGTTTTTCCTGGTTTATTTTGATTTTCCATTTATTGTAAAATCGTTCTATTTCTTTTAGTGCCGTAGTCAGTCTATTGGTAATTGTGTCTGGTCTATAACTTGAAGTATAAAAAGCCGTATCATCGGCAAACAGAGATCTTTGAACTTTGAATGAGTTAGGAATGTCGTTTATGTAAATACTATAGAGCGTTGGAGATAAAACCCCGCCCTGAGGGAGTCCGGCGGAAAGTGTACGTACTGTGGAGTAGTGGCCATCTATAGATACTTTTATCGTGCGGTTTGCTAAATATGATTTTATTAGTGCTATTAAATATGGTGGAAAATTGTAAAGCATCAGTTTGAATATTAGCCCGTTATGCCAGATACTGTCAAAAGCTCTTTGCACGTCGAGTAATACCATACCTGTGTGTTGTTTATTAATAAATCCCTCGGTGATGTGGTCGGTCAACCTGCCTAATTGGGCTATAGCAGAATGTTGATGTCTGAAACCGAATTGTTCGTTTATAAATATTTTGTTATTTTTAATAAACGAATTTAATCTTTGAAATATTATTTTTTCAGCTATTTTGCCTATAACACACAATAACACACAATAAGGTCTGTAGTTTTCTACAAGTTTTTTATCTTTATTCGGTTTTGGAATTGCTTTAATTATAACCATTTTCCATACTTGTGGGTAGTATTTCAGTTTTAGCATTGTATTTATCAGTTGTACTAATCGTGTTATTCCTGAGGGTGGTAATTTTTTTAAATATATTGGGAATATTGCGTCATAACCAGGGGGTTTTTTTGTATTAGTTTTTTTCAGAATCTTAAAAATTTCTGAGTAATTACATTTTGCATTTTGGGGTAATAAATAAGTAAGAGGTGGGTATTGGTATGTTCTGCCTTTTTTAAAAATTCTATGTATTGACCATAGTTTATCGGTTGTTTTGACTTTACTGAGCATTTCGTTCCATTGTTTATTTGTCTGTTTAAATATTAGTTTAGACAAGAATATTTCTATTGTTTTGAATGTTTTGATTAGGTATTGTTGGTGTTTACGCCTGAACATAATCTTTAATTTGATCAATAAATCAATATATGGATTTTTATTATTGCTATTTCTTTTAAAATTTAATCGGTTAAATGTTTGCTGTGTTGATTCGGCTATAGCTGATAGAATATTATTTTGAAAATGTTCCACTGCTTTTTCAAAATCAGTTTTTGTTACTAATTGAAAATCGTTTTCGAGTTTTTTATTTATTATTTCTTTATATTGTTTCCAGTTTATTTGTGTGTTGAATTGTTTATTATTACTGTGATGCTTAAATTGGAATTTGATCTGATACGCTAGTGGGTTGTGATCCGAGGTTAGTTCCGCCACTGAGTGAATTTTGTTTGTTGTTATATTTTTTGTTAAGACTAAGTCTATAGTACTTGGTTTCCTAGAGTTATCAGTGGGATAATAAGTTGGTTTCTCTGGTGCATTTATTTTTATATTATGTTGTAGACAATAGTCCAGTAGTTTTGTGCCATCACGATTATTATTAAAACAATTCCATGCAAAATGTTTTGAATTAAAGTCCCCCATGACAACTAATCTGCTATTTAATTTAAAAATATTGTCCAGGTTTCTTAATTTTAATTTCTTGTGTGGTGGTTTGTAACATGAAACTATTGTCATTGGATACCTATCATGTTCGATTTCTACTGCTATAGCCTCTAGGTTCTGTATATTAGAAACTTTAATACGGTGGTGTTTAATGGATTTGTGAATGATTAGGGCCACTCCTCCACCATGCCTATTTCTATCTGCTCTGTGTACTATATAACCCTCAATAATTAAGGAATTAGCATCACTCAAATGTGTTTCCACTATACCCGCAATTTGTACATTATTAGTTTTTAAAAACTCTTTGAAAATTTGTTTTTTATTTACAATGGACCTACAATTCCAAAACATAACATTAATTTTACAATTTTTGTCATATTTAAGCAAATATTTCCATAATACCTTCAATTAAAACACTTATTTTATCAAAGGGGTCATTACTTATTTTTAATTTTCCTATTGTTGTTTTGACTGTCTTTATAATACGGGGTAGGTTAAATGATGTAAATAAGTCTTTAAGTTCTTTTAGAAAATTAAATTGGCCGGTACCTGTAGTATCATTATTTTCAGTAGTTGTAGAGAAGCCCTTAATTTCCTTGGTGGCTGCTAGTGGTGGGTGTTCTTGAGACCTAAATTGGAATTTTGAATGACTTTTTTGGGTTTCATTTATTTTCCAGACGCATCTTTTCTTTTTTGCTTCTATTTGCTGGATTCTATAGGGGCACTCTGGGTGGTTTGCCACATGATTTTGTCTGCAGTTTATGCATGTCGCCATCTTGTTTCATGCATTCCTTTGTTTCGTGTTCCTGGGCACATTTCAAGCATTTAGGTTTTCTATGACAGTTTTTGGCAATGTGAAAAAAAGATTGACACCTAAAGCACTGTGTTGCTTCTTTAGAATTTCTATATCGCTCCCTTCTGATATGACATTTGCATACATATTTGATTTTTTTAATTTTGCTAATTTCTTCCATATTTTGTAGCGTAATTACATAAATTGGTAGTTTAATTTGATTTCCTTCTTCAGTATTTTTTATAAACTGAGTTGCTTTAATAGCTGCAACATCTTGTGTTTTTAAGTCTTCAATAATATCACTTACCTCTACAGAAGGAGGCAGCCCCTTTAATACAAATGAAGGAGTTTTATCTTCATGTAAAGTATAAGTGTGGTATTCACCTTTGTTCTCTGCTATTAAATTTTTTAGAGTATTAAAATCTTCTTTAGTTGTAGTATAGATTAGCATTCTGTTGCCTTTGTATTTTAAATGATACTGATTTTTTATATTCTTATTTAAATGCTCAAGTGAGCTTTTATAATTTTTAAATCTATTATATAGGACAATCGGTGGAATTTTCGGTTTTTTATTAGTTGGATCTAAGAATTCTTTTGGAATGTCCTCTTCATCATCGCTCATACATAGATGTTTTTTGAAAGTATTGACGTACCTTCTATTTTTTTGTTAGCAGTTAATCTTTTTCTTTTTGTTCCTTTTCCTATTTGCACCTCTTCCCATTGTTCCTCACTATTTGAAGCACACAATTCCATTGTACTGATACTTTTAAAGAACAGTAGAAAACGGAAAAAATGAAGAGAGAAAATAAAATAAAAGTCAATTTCAGACGCTGCCCGTATAGATAGGGCAGGGTCTAATCATGTTGTATTGGGCACGGCATTATCACTGTTCACTGTACACTGTATGAACACATACCTACCATTGTTCAATAAATTATAATGGAATAATATTACTAGTGATGTGTCTGTACCAAAATTTTGCAATTCTCAATACAGATACCGATTCCAATAAATCGGTTATCTATTCCCGATTTAGGGTAAAACCAACCAAATCAATAATAAAAACATATGTAGTTAATTCAGACAACGGACAGACAAGTAATTTATTTTACAAATTCTTCTTTAACAAGAAAAACATTCAAAGCTTCTGGGTTTCTTTTATTACTTAAGGATAGGGAAATATTACTAAAACCCTTCACTAAACACGGAAGGCTGTACTGATATTTCTTTATATGTTATTATTATTATTTCAATTTATTAATAGTTATAACTGTATAAAATAAGTAAATGTGTGGTAAAAATATTAAAATGACATGTCAATAACTCGTGAAGAATTACCATTGGTACTTAGCATTTCAATAAATGTTCTACATAAGTCTCTTTTCAGACGCCTCGGAGGGTTATCGGGAAAAGAGTGAAAAGAAAATTAGGAGAATAGTGGATTCGATTCGAGTGGGTATGTGCTTGTCATGGAAGGATAGGTATCTTGTTTGGACCAAGTCTGCTACATACCGGACATTCAGATCGTTATAAATAAATTTATTTGTGACATAATAAGGAGCATTTTGTATTCTGGATTGTAAGAAATGAATAGAGCAAGAATTGAAAGATTTATTGGAACCCCAAAGCTTAACTCTGCATGTCCAAATGGGTCTAATTACTGTTATGTAAATAAGTATGCAATTAATTGGGTGCTTTGAACGCTTCTCTAGTAAATGTAGGAAAAATTGAGTGCAGTTTCTTGTCGCTTTAGGCTCGTATGTAGACTCCAATGAAGTCCCGATGTTTCCTGTTTCCTGTCCCGATGAAGTCCTGTGATATTTATTTAGATGTACCGTAAAACGGCGTGACTTTGCACCATTTTTGTTGAACTTCATTCTTTAACTACCTATCAATAATGTTTAAAATGCATGTATTAAAATATTTGCTTTGAATAATAAGCCTAAAAATGATGTTGATTTATCGCATAATCTTGGAATTGCAAAATTTACAAAACTTATAATTAATTTTATTGTTTTTAAACTTTGGTGCAAAGTCAACCGGATACCCGTGAGTTTCCACCACCATATTTTTTCAATTGAAAAAGCATTAGAAACGTATTCTGAAACAAAGTTAAAGCTTGATAGTAGTTATGAGATGCAAGTCATTTCTTGATAGTTTTTGGAAATTAGCCTAGTGATTTTTTTCTCTGTTTGTATGGATTTTGTCAAAGGAAACGATTGTAAATTACAATGTTTTCATTGAAATGAGATAGAAAATTGCACGATTTTTAAAGAATTATTGAAAATATAGTATAGAAATAAAATAACGACTTAAAACATGCCTAAATAACGTAAATAACTATAATTTTGGCAAACAAGGAACAAAACGATACCTACAAAATAAATTGTACACAGATTCTTTAAGAAACACTTTTGGAAAAATGCAATCTGCAATAGTTAGACAAAAATTGTTAAAATATAAAAATTAACACTATGACTTGAGAAAATTTAAAGCTATAACTAGGCAAAATTCTAACTGTATTCGTCAATATACTTACACATAGATGGCAAAAACCTTATTCACAAGAAGCAAAACGTTATCCCAAATAATTTGGATTTTATCCAGCCTATTAACTCCTTAACTTCAAAATATCCTCGTTTATTGATTTGTTTGCGACAAAATATACTGGTGCAAAGTCATTCCTAATTCATATCCAAAAGGGGATTCTATTTTATTTTCAAATACCATGACTTCTGGCAAATATTTTGAGCAAAATGGATTTCATATATTTAAATTACAATAATTATAGAATTAAATTAATGCAAAATCTAATCGATTTGAGAAATATTTAGTTGCCGAAAGCAGGACTTTATCCCACAAAGGAATCACACCTGGTGAAACACTACAATCAACTAACTGTTATAAAACATGAGAGGTAACTAGGATCAGCGTGAAAATTCCTTAGACCCAATCATTATTGTCATAAGTAAGAAATATACAATATCCCTCATTTAGACAACAGCAAAACACTTTTTCTTCAACTAAAACTGTTTATTGAGCTTGGTGCAAAGTTAACTACATTGGTGCAAAGTCAGGCCGTTTTACGGTAGTTTTAATTGCGTATCTGAAACCAATATGAACATCTAATAAAATAAAAAACAATGTTTATTCAGGGATACATCGCCCACTAAGAATAAAAAAAAGATCACACACTACACATTATGAAAAAAGGTACGTTTAACAGATTGCGTTTATTAAATGAAATTTGAAATGGTAACTCTATCTTCTCATTTTCCGATAGCCAATAAAAGTTTTCAACAGTAGGTATGACGTTGGGTTTGCAGTAGGAATGCTTTGTTTTTGAAAGGAATCGCTTTAGTATCAAGCTGCGTTGATCCAGTACACAAAACATTGCTTTCTTATCAAAGACAAAAAATATATATTTTTTTTATCATTAGGAAGGAGAAACAGTTACGTAATTAATGATTGCATAGTTGGCTACCACAAAACTGTGACCAACGCCTGCAGTATCGATCGATTCCTAGAAATCAAATAAAGATAATCGATTCACGATACAGATTATTTTCTCAAGAATCGATACATTCCTATATCTATATGCTACTATTGGAATATTAATGGAACCTGAACGATGACACCATTGATTTTTATCACTCACTCACTCACTGTTGGGCGCTACAGTCCTTGCAGGACCTGGGCCTCTGCCACCGTTCTTCCTCATGCCTCGCGGTCTCCAGCGAGACTCTTCCAGTTTCCTATTCCCATCCTTCTTATATCCTCTTCCAAGTCCTCAATCCACCGCCGCCTGGGTCTGCCCCTTTTCCTTTTTCCTCCTGGTGCACCATTTAGCATCATTTTAGGCAGCCTACAGGGCTCCATCCTTTCTACATGCCCTAACCATCTAAGCCTGCTCTTCTTAATAACACAGAGGATATCAGGCTCTCCGTACAATTCAGCTAATTCGGCATTGCTTCTGATTCTCCATCTGTGTTCTTCTTTAACGGCTCCAAAGATCTTTCTAAGGACTCTTCTCTCCCAAACCAGTAGAGCTCTTCTGTTTTCCTTGGTTAGAGTCCACGTTTCACTGCCATACATTGCTACTGGCCTAATTAATGTTTTGTATAACAAAAGCTTTGCCTTCCTGGAGAGACTTTTGTATCGGAGAGCTTTTTGCAGAGCATAGAAACATCTGGTTCCTGCTACCATTCTGCCCTTAATTTCAACTTCTAAATTATTGTTCTCCGTCACAACTCCTCCCAGGTATTTAAATGTGCTGCAGCTGTTAAACGTGTTTTCCCCTACATCCACGAAATCTCTTCTCTCTCCGGTCTGTCTAGAGGTTTTCATATACTTAGTCTTTTCATGATTTATTTTCAGTCCCAAATCTTGTGCTGCTCTCTTAAATTCTCCTACAGCACCGGCCAGTGCTGTTTTGGTTCTCCCTGTGATGACTACATCATCAGCATAAGAAGAAGAGAAGAAGAGAATGAACTTTATTCTGGGACTACTTGTCCCCTAAGAATAACATATGATTACAGTACATAGGACAATCATCTGGCTTTGATAATTAATTATAATAAATAATAACAATAGATAATAATAAAAATTGATAAAGAATTAAATTGTATGTTACAAGATAACTGTGACATCTTGTAAAATGATACATCTTATGTATACTATTATAATGTATATTACATAAATGTTCACGTTTTACATTAGCTCGGAAGATTGAAGATCCAGGAGGTAAAGGAATAAATGATGTTTAAAGGAAGTAAGAGTGGATATTTTTCGAATTGTGAAGGGCAATGAATTCCATAACGAGGAAGCACGGATAATAAAGGATTTCTCGAAGGATGCAGTTCGATGCGCCGGAGTGTATAGGTTGATGGGTTGGGTTCTAGTATTTAAGAGGTGAATGGAGGAGCGCAGAGTAAGGAGGTCATGGATATAGGTGGGTTTTTTTGGTTTTCAAGGTTTGAAATATGAGAGCACCCAGGAAGTATTGACGTCGAAAACCGGGGTACAGCCACCCAATTTCAGAATACCTGTGAGATATGTGAGAACGTCTGGAGATCCCGAAAATAAATCTAATAAAACAGTTCATTACTCTTTTACATCTCATCTCGAGCTCATCAGACAGTCCTCCATATACTACGCATCCATAGTCAAAGTTAGGAAAAATAAGTGATGATACTAAAAGTTTTCGAGTACTTAATGGTAATGAATCACGGTAATGTGAAAGTTGCTTAAGAATAAAAATAGATTTTCTCGTGATTTGAGAGATATGGCTATTCCATGCAAGATGTTTATCGAAAGTTATTCCCAGATTTTTAATGGAATTTTGGAAATGAATTGGACGGTTTTTTAAGAAAAGCAGTGGATAGTAGGGAAGAGCTTTTAGGTGAGGTTTTGACCCAATGAGAATAGCCTTTGTTTTTTCTGGATTTAGACTTAATTTATTCTCCACTGCCCAAAGGTTAATGCTATCTATGTCTTTCTGTAGCTTACAAGTTATAAGCCATATGTTGTGTGAGCCTATTGTAAATGGTGCCACCCGGGTCTGTTCTGATATTTCTAATGGCAACTTCTAGGGCAAGGTTAAATAGTACCGGTGATAATGGGTCCCTTGTCTTAAACCACTGTTAACCTTAAAGCTATTTGAGATACCCACTCTAGTTTTAATTTTACAACTTGTCCTTTCAAGGGTCATCTTTGTCAATCTTATTAGCTTGCTAGGTATTCCCAGTGTCTGCAATGCCTTTAATAATTTCCCTCTGTCCACACTGTCATACGCCTGCTGGAAGTCAATAAAGAGGTGGTGTAGGTCAACATTGTACTCGTATGTTTTCTCGAGCATTGATTTTTATAATTATTGATTTATTAATATGGTCTACAATTTATATTGAAATAACTCCATTTTGCATGTTTACAGCAAATACTGCTAGGTAATGGAAGGTCGAAAAAGTAAATGACTTCGCTCCTGCACTTTTAAAAGACACTATCTCACAAACTGATTGACCTCAAGACTAAAAAAATAAAGTCATTTTCTTGAACATTCAAAGGTTACTGATATATTAATAGCATTTGATTTTTCAACTTATTTTTTCTAACGAAGATAAAAAATAAAAATAAAAAAAATATGTTTTTAAAAATATTAAAATAAAATTAATGATGACACGTTTTTTTATTTATTTATTTATTTTTTAAAAATTATTAGCCTTTAAATATTTAACAGAATGGCACCGATTTTAAATGTTTAGGGCGATTAGTTTAAAACGTCTTTGAAACTAGTAGGAAGAACCCGAAATTGGGACATTCCTGCGTTTTCGAGCTTCAAAAATCGTTATATATATTCCTAGAAATTTTCGGCTGAATAATTATCGTGTTGGTGCAAAATAATGCAGATTTTCAACCGACTTCAAAAAAGAGGAGGTTCTCAACTCGTCTGTATTTTTTTTTTTTTTTGTGTGTATGTTACGCGATTACTCCGTCAATTCTGAATCAATTTCGATGATTCTTTTTTAGATCAGTAGGGCATACTTCAGAGGTGGTCCCATAAAAAATATTTTGAAATCAACGCAGCACTTTTTAAGAAAAATAAAAAAAACAGTTAATAAAATCACTTTTTAACTGGTTTTTTTTTCTTAAAAAGTGCTGCGTTGATTTCAAAATATTTTTTATGGGACCACCTCTGAAGTATGTCCTACTGATCAAAAAAAGAATCATCAAAATTGATTCAGAATTGACGGAGTAATCGCGTAACATACAAAAAAATAAATTAAAAAAAATACAGATGAGTATGAAAACCTCCTCAATTCTTATTCAATTTTGATTATTCTTTTTTAGACCGGTAGGGCATACTTCAGAGGTGGTCCTATAAAAAATATTTTGAAATCAACGAAGCACTTTTTAAGAAAAATCAAAAAACCAGTTAATAAAAATCATTGTTATATAACCTTACATTTAAAACATATTTATGATTATTATTATCTAAAATCTCCATGGTAACTAAATCTAAATTATTAACAAAAATAATTTACATATACAGTCAACTCTCGATGTGTTGTACTTCGATAAGCTAAATTCTTCAATAAGTCAAACGAAATCTGCGGTCGGAAGTACATTACACTTATATTTCACCTCAATGAAACGATTTCAGACAAAGAACGAAGACAAAGAAGAAAAGAATAATTGTGTCGAAAATAAGTAGAACTGAAAATAGGGTTCAAAAGAGAGGACTTCTAGGACAGACCACCTCTATGAAACGAACTTTAAGAAGTCATCACCTTTATAACTCGAACTCAAATTAAAAGAATTTCATGTGTAATTTGTTTTCCTGTTTTCTGTCATTGTTTGTCTTTTCAGTTCATAGTTACACCAGTCACTTGTTATTAGTTATTCACAAGAGTGGTTTTACAGTGGCTATTGAAAATTCTTTCAATTAACGAAAAGTTAAAATTGATTTGCTAAGTGCAGAAAGGAGAAAGAAGTTGGCCGTTTGTTGCTAGTGAATTCCGAATTCCGCGTAGTTCTCTGTCAACCGTCCTAAAGAATAAAGAAAAGATCGCCGCTGGTGGAAGGCGGCAAGTCTACTTTTAGACATCCTCAAAAAAAAAAAGCGCAATTCAGTTAAAAGTTATATGATAAATAGGTACCAGTTATTTAATTTTCTGTATCAATGATTTTATATGTATGTACAAACAACATTCCCATTAATGAAAATGTACGTAATGATTTCAACTACAATTTTGTGTTCAATTTTCCCATTTACATGCAGATAAGTAGAATGATAACCTCGATAATTCTTTGTTCAGTAAGTCGAGCTATTTTTCAGGGTAGCTTGAAGATCGAGCATTGACTATATAAACAAAAATACACTCACCACTAAAAAGTAAAAAATAAAAATAATTTTTAGAAAAAAAAAAAACAAAACCGACTTCCAAGATTAAACCTACATAAACAAACTTGAACTAAAAAATAAAAAATAATACTTTAATTGCTTCGAAACAAAAACCATTAAATGACAATCAACAAAATTGTCGACACTTATATACCTATTCACAATTTATGATCAGTTATTTTTGGAGTCAGCGCCAACCAAAAAAAACAGAATTTGAAAAGAAATGGTAATTGTAAAGATGCTCTCACTGTTTCATCACCGCCACACCACTGTCTGTGAAAGTTTATTGCTAAGGCAAGATTAAACTGCCCTTCTTGGCTGGCACCGACTCTAACTGATCATAAATTGTGAATAGGTATATAAGTGTCGATAATTTTGTTCATTGTCATTTAATGGTTTTTGTTTCGAAGCAATTAAAGTATTATTTTTTATTTTTTAGTTCAAGTTTGTTTATGTAGGTTTAATCTTGGAAGTCGGTTTTGTTTTTTTTCTTAAAATTATTTTTTGAATATACATTTTGTTAGGGCAAGTGCTTGCCACATAAACAAACACAATCCTCCATTCTCGTTATTCGATTCTAAACAATGGTCATTGAGGTTGTTTTTCCTAAAAGATTAATTAAGTTTGTGTTACATTTATTTTAACTAAGGACCTCTGAAATTCACCACGTCAAAACAAGATTTTAGTCAAATTTATTTTTACGAGTTCAAACTTGGTCAAACTGCCACCCAAACCGCGCATAACATCAATGGTTTTTGGTATGAAGGGAGCATGAAAGTGAATGTATGGTGCAGCGACGGTTTCGAAAATTTTGTCTTGGAGATTTTGATCTCGAAGACCTGGAAGGTCGCTGTACTTCAATTTAAGTTCTATATTAGAATGTCAGGAGACATCTTCTCTTACGCCTCAGAGGGCGACGGGATCCATTGTGAATGGGTAGGTATAATAGTAATTGGGCAAACCAGCAACACTGGGGGCACTGTTATTATGAATAAGTTTTATTGTGATGTAGTAAGGAGCATCGAGGATTTTTTCAAGGATTTCTGATTCTAAGGATTTTTATGGTGTAGTGGAGCGCACATTCTGCGAAGTTCAACTCCGTAAGTCATTTTGTCTGATTGTTATGAAAATAAGTCTTTTGTAACAAAAAATTAGATTTAATCCTATTAGTGAACCAAAAATTCTGGAAATAAAATTATATGGTCCAAAATTTATGGATTTATACCTGCATACCTATTTAAGTTGAGATAAAAAGTCCGTACCTAAATATAAATTAGTTTAAACTATATTTTATTCTTCATTGACAAAATATATAAATAATATCCCGATATTTTTGAATGGCATAAATTCAAAACTGATAAAATTCTACATAAACAATAACAGTTTGGAAATTTGCCACAATACTTAATTGGTTGCGGTTTTTTCGATTTTAAATTCTCTATAGATATCCAAAAGTTATAGGCAAATTAGTTGAATTAGTATCAATGCCGGCATTGCTTTCGACAATTAAAAAAAAAAAAAAAAAATTAAAACAGAAAATGGTTATACGGTGGTCTGCATTCCATCTATTTATGTTGATTTAAAACTGTGTTACGCTGGAGGAGGAAAATTTCTTTAGTATGATTAATCAAGTATTTAAATGGGCCCCGTTTGCTAGGCGTCGGGACTGGCTGGAGCTAGAATTATTGAATAAAGTTTGAAAAAGGTTTGACTTGAAGGATTTTATTTTACAATATTAAATAAAACAGGTCGTACTGTTTGAAAAAAAAAAAAAAAAAAAAAAAAAAAAAAAAAAAACATTCAACAGAGCCTAACAATTATAAAATTATAATAAATAAAATAAATTTTTGAATTTTGAAACCAGCTGTTTTGTTATAATAATTGATCAATTTTTAACACTTTTTCAGATTATCTTGCTGTTACCATTCCAA
This sequence comes from Euschistus heros, assembly GCA_003667255.2. Taxonomy (NCBI): domain Eukaryota; kingdom Metazoa; phylum Arthropoda; class Insecta; order Hemiptera; family Pentatomidae; genus Euschistus; species Euschistus heros. The sequence goes on along the minus strand of RCWM02000345.1, from coordinate 331,478 downwards.
AGTTAAAGGTTACTAACTAGAGGATAGTTGTGAATTTACAGTTGTGAATTTAATTGGTGTGAGTTTAGGTACACAATGATTGATAGCACTAAATTGTAATGTAGCAAAATATTTGATAAAATTAAGAGGCGTTAGTTTAATAAATATTGTGATGGTAGAAATAATAAAGAACAATAAATTATTATAACCTCCATAATAATAATAATATTACTTACAAGAGCTCATTTTTAAGAACATGGATAAATTAGACATAAATATAGTAAATATTGCGATGATGTTTTATTGATTATTTGATGTTTACATAAAATCAAAAAAGTGATAAAGGTAATTAATATTACCTTCTCGATTGTATTAAAACCGTAAATGATAGTAGAACCCCAATAATCCGACCCTTAAGGGAACAAAGGGTAGGGCAGAAACGCCAAAAGGTCGAATTAATCGGAGATTTCAATGATATTTTACATATTTAAAAGTATATTAAAATGATATTAAAAGTTATCAATTAAAGTTTTTAAAAATAATGTAAAAAGAAACATACGTTATATACACTAATATAATAATAAGTTACATAGCTATGCTTCAGCCAGCCATTTATATATATTATATTGTCCTATATTATATATTTATTTATATATAGAAATTTATCCATTTATTTATTTCTGGAGTTCCTTCATCATTATAACTGCTTCAGGACTGTGGGTTGTCTTGATGTCTTCATAAAATCCGATTCTTCCACTATAAATATTTTCCAGTATTGACTCGATATGTAAATATTTGTAAATGTACAATTACTATTAAATGTTTAGTAAGGTTCTTGAGGTTCAGTCAATATATAAAAAACAACTATTTTGACGAAGTTTCGAGACTATATTGTTCTCATAATCATGCCCTGCATCTTAGTAGGAATGTCCTAGTATTCTTCACGCTTGCTAATTTCCGGTTAGCTTTCTGGAGTTCCTTCATCACTGTAACCGCTTCAGGACTGTGGGTTGTCTTGATGTCTTCATAAAATCCCATTCTTCCTCTATAGATATTTTCCAGTATTGACTCGATATGTAATTAGCAAGCGTGAAGAATACTAGGACATTCCTACTAAGATGCAGGGCATGATTATGAGAACAATATAGTCTCGAAACTTCGTCAAAATAGTTGTTTTTTATATATTGACCGAACCTCCAGAACCTTACTAAACATTTAATAGTAACAGTCAAGAAATGTATCTATTTATATATATAAACAGGGTGTCCCGAATTTAAATGGCAAAACTTCTGGAACTTATAGGGGACCGCAAAACTAAGACAAAAAGTCCTTTAGAGATTTGCTCGTTTTTGCTTAGTTATAGAGAAAATCGCAAAAAAAGAAACAAAACAAAAATGTTACAGGTAGCTATTATCACCTTTCAAAGTTCGTCAGGCTAGGCAGTGAGATATGTAAACACTTAATGTTATCCTTTCCATTCTTTTATTTGTTTACATTTTGGCTTCCTTCTAGGATTATAATTCCTAAATCAGTCTACAGTCAGTTACTCAGATATTTTTGTGTGAATAGCATCAGCCACAATGCCGCATACATATTCTAATCTTGAATACGCTGATATGATTTTTGTGTATGGTTTCTGTAACGGTAATGCTTTAGAAGCGGTGCGGGAGTATGCGCGCCGATTTCCAAATAGAAGAGTGCCTAATCGACGAGTCTTTTCGTTAACTTTTAATAGACTACGAGATACTGGGTCATTATTAATTACTATTTTATTATATTTAATAATATTTCATAACCATCTTCAGGCTCTGTAGGCCCCATGATTGTACATTATTTTTTATTCTTAAGGGACTTAAGGTCCCAGAATAAATAAAGAACTTTTTTATTTTTTTATTTTTTTAATGAAGGCGACCAATTCCTGGCAGCAATAAGAGCTGATTATCGTAGAAGAAATTGTGTCCAACGCCACTTCGATAACAATCCTGAGACTAGCATCCGAAGAGCATCTGCTGCATTAGCAATATCGCGGCAAGCAATATGGCGAATTTTGAAAGTTGATAATCGCTACCCATACCTTCTTCAAAAAGTTCAGAATTTATTACCTCGAGGTTATGTCAAGAGATTGAATTTTAGTAACTGGTTTCTTGACAAAATTTGCGATGATAATTTATTTCCATTAGAAATTATATGGACCGATGAAGTTACCTTTACAAGAGGAGGAATTGTTAATAAAAGAAATTATCATGTATGGGCTCTTGAAAATCCCAGAGCTATTAGAGAGAATAGGTTTCAGCATGAATTTGCTATTAACGTTTGGCTTGGAATTTGGGACGGATTACTGGTGGGACCATATTTTTTACCTGGAAGATTGAATGGTATAACATTTACACATTTTTTGGAGAACGACTTTTCTAATTATTTAGATGGCATTCCCTTACAGCAGCGGATTGAAATGTGGTTCCAACTCGATGGATGTCCAGCTCATTATAGCAGAGTTGCTCGAGCTTGGCTGGATATAAATTATCCACAACGATGGATTGGACGTGGAGGAGTAGTACCTTGGCCACCCAGATCACATGATATGACACCCATGGATTTTTCCGAATGGGGAACCTTGAAGCAGAAAGTTTATTCGGTGTCAATCAACTCAAGTGAGCAATTAGGAGACCGAATCATAGATGCAGTGCACCAAATATCATCAGAACAATGTTTAGCTGCAATTTAACAAGTGAGTGCTAGATGTAATGCTTGCATTGGTGCAGGAGGACAACATTTTGAGCAATATTCACATTAAAAAGAACATAACATAAATATCAATGTAAATAAATAAGTATAAAAATGAAAACTTGTTTTGTTTCTTTTTTTGCGATTTTCTCTAAAACTAAGCAAAACGAACAAATCTCTAAAGAACTTTTTGTCTTAGTTTTTCGGTCCCTTTTAAGCTCCTGAAGTTTTGCCATTTAAATTCGGGACACCTTGTATATAAAAGCATTGGCTGTAGTAAAACTATATTATGTTAGATTTCTAGCAAACAAACTCACCTTTTAAATTGTTCATAATGAAGTATCCTATAAACGTCTTTTTTAAGAACGTATTGAGCAAAACCGGAAAAAAAAAAAAAAAAAAAAAAAAAAACGATTCCCAGGAATTTTGTGATAATCACTAAAATTCGAAAGCTTCTATCTTATCGTCCCCTGAGCTCATTTTCTGCTCAAATCGTACAATATTTAGTTTAATTATATTTTAAATATTACCGACTTTTATTTAGAACCTTCTGTGCAGCAGATAATTTCGCGAAACGTAGAAAAGGTCGAATACTTTGACACAAATATTTAGCGAAAAAGTCCAATATTTGGATTTTAGTACACAAGCACTAAAAAAATATAAATAAATTAAAACTACCCGGCCTCATGCAAACCAAACTGTATAATAATAATTGACTATTAAGGATTCTGCAAAAATATTTTCCAAGACTCTGCGGGAGGGTCGGATTATCCGATGAATTGGACTAGCGAGAGACGGATTAGCGAGGTTCTACAGTATCGTTAATGAAAGCGCTTTTATTTTGATAATTCTGAAAAAAAGGTAATCTCACTTCTAGGGTGAGAAATAAAGGAGATTAACCTTATCCTCCATAAGATGTGACGAAAACTAAGAAATTAATCTAAAAAAGATAACGATAAAGAAAAAGTATTTCGAGTATTCGCAGGGGCAGATTCCTGCTTCGATACCTGTAACATTATTCAGTAATTTCAGGGAAGAATTAATTATAATAACGAAACAGGTATAACTTGAGACTTTCGGGGCCTTGCAAATCACAGACTCAATACGTAACGTAGTATCCGTTTTGGTTTTTGTTTCCTTTTTTTTAAGTCGCATGTTTGGCTATGTACATTACAACCTCACTAATCCACCTCCCGCTAGTCTTAACTCTCAGGATAATCTGAACTTACCGCGGAGATCGGAGAGGGGGCAATATTTTCGTGGAATTCAGAAAATTGTACATTTTAGTGCAAAAGGTCTGGTAGTTTTGATTTATTTAGATTATTTTAGTGTAGTACTTGTGTGCTAAAATCCAAGTTTTGGATATTAAAGCGCCGGACACTGGGGCCATCTCTGTAACTCCGCTCAAAACACTATTTTTGATTTTTTTGTAAATTGACTACTGTTTATGACTAAAGTAATCTACATAATATGGCAAATCAACTAGTGAACAATATGCGCTCAGATTTGTTCACTTTCAATGTTTTAATCCGTTTTATGTCGCGGATTATTAGAAAGAATTATTCAGTCAACTGTAAAGTGCAAAGCATTTCAATACGTTAATTTTTTTTCTTTTAAACTTTTATATTTCAAATCTCAATATTTACTAGACAAACGATCAAACCTCCCAATTCATTACAAAAGACTTATGACTGTTATTAGACCTATTTGGACGTACGTAGTTGAGCTTTAGGGCTCTACTAAACCATCCAATTTATTTCGTATCCAATCCTTACAATCCAAAATCCTTCGAAAAATCCTAAATGCCCCTTACTTTGTCACCAATAAGCTAATTCATAGAGACCTTAATGTTCCATATATTGCTGAGTTAGCCCAAACCAGATACCTATCCTTCCATAGTAAGCTCCATAACCACTCCAATCCACTATTCTCCCAACTTGCTTCCTCCTCCATCCCTGATAATCCTCCGAGGCATCTGAAAAAAAGATGACCTAGAGACCTTTTAGTGCAGATTTTATTGAAGTGCTTTTAGTGAGTAGTTCTTCACAAGTTATTTACATGCCATTGCATTCACTGTCAACACATTTACTTGTTGTATATTATTCTATACAGTTGTAAATATCAATAAATGAAAAAAAATCTCAATATGTGGTGTTCAAGTGAAGATATATAATATAAAATATTAAGGATGAAATTCAAAATTTTAGTTCTGAATCTTAAATTGATTAATTCAATTTTTGCGCAAGTGAATTGCAAAAGTGCCAGTGTGATATGATAATAGAAGCTTTAGTAAAAATAGAAGTGCAATTCCCTTGCGCAAAATTAAGAGATTAAAAATTTTGAATTTAATTAAAGGCCCAAACAAAAATTTTAAGGCTTATGGGGAACACTTTAGTAGAAAGAATTTTAGAATTAAATAGATATGAAATTACTATATATGTTTCAAAAATAAAAAATTATTTTTATGATATGAAATATAAAACACTACCAAGTATAATCTTAAGAACGAAATTGAAAATAAATCTTTAAATTTTAAAATTTGAAGCCTGAATCTTTAAATTTTATTAATTCAATATAGCGCAATGGAATAGCAAAAATGCTATTGTAATATGATAATAGAAGCTCTTATAAAACGAAATGTGAAGGCAAAAGGGAAATTACTTCACGCAAAATTAAAATGTTGAAAATTTTGAAATTAGTGAAAGACCCTAACAAAGATTTTAAGGCTTATAGAGAACAATTTAGTAGGAAGACTTATAGAATTCATAACATTAAAGACGTTTTTAATGGGCTGATAATATCCTCGATCTATTGATAACCAACCTCAGAAATAACTAACCAATTCACATTTCAAATATATGTATATATTATATACTGACTACATCGTCACATTCAAAAATACTTCCACCAAAGCAAAATTATTCAGTAAAACCAGAGATACAGATAAATTGTAAATAAAGTCTAATATAGTTTATGAAATACCGTGTGAAGATAGTTGTGGCAAATCTTATTTAGGTACATCAGAACAATATCTTAAACGACGTGCCTAACAACATAAATACATTTACACCAAAGGCAAACAAAACATTCTTTTAAATCTTATTCTCCCAAAATTATTCATCGGGAACAAAATTAAACGAACTATCAAAGAAATGATAACTATAGAAAAATTTAAAAATCGCGAAATAAACAAAAAAATTATACAACGTTAAGTTTTAAAACCTAATTGTCTTACCATTCGTTATTGCAAGTTATATTTAAATGAATGGATTTATGTCAATATATATTTTTTTGAATTCCAATTTTCTTCATTTAATTATTAAATATGATCAATTTTTTTTTCAAATAATGTACAAACGTGAATTTAACAATTACCAAATTGAAATTTTGAAAAGTCGCCATCAGTAAATAAAGTTACAATTTATTTTAAAATATAGGATAATATGCTCACATATAAATGTATTATAGATAATAATTAAAATTGAATTTAGACGAAAAGTTTTTATATTTTTTTTTGTTTACATATTTCCATTCCTGCCATCGTAAACCTGCAAGGATTTCTATCCTTTTATTGCAATTTATATACTTATGTTTAAAATACACGTCATGCACAGTATTTGAATATTTTTAGTTTTTATAATATTACAAAAATATGAGAACAATTTGGGCCTTTTAGTAAAAAATAAAAGTCTGAATTATACTGAACAATCATTTCTGTCGCTTCAGTAAGAATAAAATTTACAATGCAAGTTGAGGATAAATTAAATATGAATAC